>JAODXP020000006.1:23503593-23651093 GCA_027497455.2 Sardinella longiceps
CAGAGCAGGAGCACAAACATAGAGAACAGCTCTACCCCAATGCTCACTGCATGAACCTAACACCCCAGGTCTGTGGAACGCGCGCGTACACACACACGCGTACACACACGCGTACACACACACGCACGCACACACACACACACACACACACACACACACACACACACACACACACACACACAAACACAAACACAGAACAGCTCTATCCCAATGCTCACTGCATGAACCTAACACCCCAGGTCTGTGGAACGCGCGCACGCGCGCACACACACACACACACACACACACACACACACACACACACACACACACACACACACACACACAAACACAACACACACAGAGCAGGAGCACAGACATAGAGAACAGCTCTACCCCAATGCTCACTGCATGAACCTAACACCCCAGGTCTGTGGAACGCGCGCGTACACACACACGCGCACACACACACACACACGCACACACACACACGCACACACACACACACACACACACACACACACACACACACACAAACACAAACACAGAACAGCTCTACCCCAATGCTCACTGCATGAACCTAACACCCCAGGTCTATGGAACGCACGCACACACAGCAGAAGCACACAAACAGAGAGAGGAGCGCGACTGCATAAAGGTAACTGTATACTCCCACGCATAGGGCTTTGCTTTACATTTTGTGCACAGTGCGGTCAGGTAAGGTATACTTTTTTCCCCACCTGTTTAGATGTGTGTCGGGGTCCTGTGCCCAACGGCAGCAACACAGTTCAGTTTCTGAACTTCAACCTTCACTAACAAGCTATTGTGATAAGGACCAAAAGAATTCATACAGCATCATACTATAAATAGTTTTAACGTTTGCCAAGGTTATTGAACCAGGTGTTAGTCGCTGTTTTAAACCATAGTAAGGCTCAAAGTAGCAGCCCCAGACATTGTTGACAGTATATCAACGGTTCCAACATTTTAAATAAGCCATTGAAAACTTGGTAATTGTACAGATAGCTATTTACCACCAAGCGAAAGCTTTCTGCACCCTACTTTGGATGGCATCTTGATTGGCATCTTATCCACATATTTTAACTCAGACCTTGAAACTGGTATAGTCCTCTGCTCTGACACATAATCCTAGTGTTGTATATTTGAATAAATGTGACACCGAATTTATGATGATTTCCACCAGGATGATGGCGAGGAGAAGACCATTTCTTTGCCAAAGCCTTCAGATGGTTCAGCAACCTTCTGTTCAAATACATACCAGAACATGGAGGATAGGAGTGAAGTCAACAAGGCTAGTTGTGTGATGTCATCTCCCAAGCAGACAGACATCCCTGCGGCCATCAGCTCTGAAATTAGAGAGGGGACTGTACTCAGTGTCCCTCTAAAGAAGCACACATCAGGCAGTTATATGGTAGGTCATGGTTTTTCTTAAAGGAAGATTGTAACACACACCAAAACAAAAAAGGTGCTGGCTACCGATCAGTTTGCCCGAAAGTATGAAAGAAAAGGTGCTGCACACTCCAATGCTCACTCACGCTGGCTGAAATGTCTTTTAGTATGAAATTTGTTGCAATCTCTGTTCATAAAAACCCTGTGCAACTCCATGACTGTCTTTATCATGCCTGCCAATGACTTCTTGGCAAGAATGGTGGTCCCTGGGACTGAACCAGTGCAAAACCCCTGTGGTAGGCTATGACAAAATCACCTAGCAGAGATATATTCAGGTACTCTGTTGTGATATATTTTCAGGGCTTTTGTCTTGGCCGTTTGAAGTCCATCATTAATGGAGTGGAGAAGACGCTGTATTTCAAAGCAGACGATGTGCTAACAAGGGCCACTATGCTGGTTGGGGATAAAGTTCGGTTTAAAATCTCCACTGACCCAAACACAAGATCACAGAGGGCTGTTAACGTGGAGATCCTCATTGACACCTTTGAGTTCACAGATACACCAGAGCAACGACGAATAGTAAGTGTCCATATGCATATGCTTGGTATAGATTACATTATGAGTACAGTGTGTAGCATGAATGTTGCTTGAATTTCCTTCGGGATTAATAAAGTACTATCTTGTTGGCTAATGAACGAAACCCAGTATCTAGCTAGGCACTATGTTGCTAATGAACATAACCCAGTGTTGTAGGACATTTTTTAAATGCCATTTTATAATTTCCTGGTTTATACAGACGCAATGGACTACTGTACATTTATTTATTTTGTCTATTGTAATCAGGGTGTGGTTCTGGGCTTGAGCCAGTCGTTTGGATACATTAAGTCCTTCCTGAA
The DNA here is from genome assembly GCA_027497455.2 of Sardinella longiceps. NCBI lineage: Eukaryota > Metazoa > Chordata > Actinopteri > Clupeiformes > Clupeidae > Sardinella > Sardinella longiceps. Next base: position 23,505,876 of record JAODXP020000006.1, read on the forward strand.
CCCCAGAATGTTATTTGAACTCTGTGAGGTCATGGAGGAGAAGCCGCTCTCCATCTCTGAAAAAGTGGAGTTCACTGCAGTGCCGGTATACTGCTCACTGTCACTGGGGGTTTAAAGCGTAGGTTCGGTGTAATTCAAGCATAGTTGCATGAGCCAGCTGACTGCGCTAGATGGCAAGTGGAATTAAAGAATTTGGAACAACATAGACCGAACGTAAGTGCATATGTGAACAAGCAGTCTACATTAAGTCAATGGCACCTCATATTCAACTTTTCGATTGGAATTATGTGAGGCACCCTTTATTCAATGTAAACTGCTTGCTCACTTTTGCATTCGCGTTCAATCTATGTTCTTTTCGTTCCATTTGCTCATGAGTGCAGTTAGCAGGCTCATGCAACAGGGCTAAGTTCAAATTACACCAAACCTACGCTTTAAAAAGTTTACTCATTTCAAGATAAGTCCCTCTGATAATCTACAATAGATGTGTGTCTCGTCCTGCTCAGGTAAATGAATACTCCTCTTGGTCTCTACAGAACATATCGCCTGAAATTGGTTACAAAGCGATTAGGGTCAAGAGACCGAAAGTGTTCACCTCTGTGCAAACAGTAGGGGGCTCCACCACAAACAAGAGAGAAAGGGTAAGGGCTACTTCATGCATGTAACTGTTACCGTTTCTAATTTCAAAAATGGGAAAGAAATAACCTAACCAAAATTACATTTGCCTTTTTTCTTGTGGCTAAAGGTGTTTTCTAAAACAACTGACAACTCTGGGGTGGGTTTTCCCAACACCACAATTGCTAACCAGTCATAGGGAATATAGCAACCAGTCAAGTTGCTAACTTGGATTTATAAATATTTATTTCACCGGTTAATTTCATGTTTTCATGTTCATCTGTGAATTATGTGCAGAAGATGGTGATCAAACTGCTGAACCCCCCAAAAAGGATGCAGAACGATGAAAGAATCCATTCAGATTCCCCTAAGAAACTGTGAGTATGTGAATATTTACCTTTGCCAAGGAGGTTATGTTTTTGCTGGTATCTGTGTGTGTGTCTGTCTGTCTGTCTGTGTATGAAATAACTTGTGAAATAATGTGTGTATTGGAACAAGTAACAACTGATTACATTTTGGTGGTGATTGGTGATCTAGAACACGATCTGGAATTTATATTGTGTCTGTGACCACATTGCCTTGGCGGAGGTCTGCTCTCTCTCAGTGCTTTTCTAGTTTTATTATGTGTATGCACTCAGTAACTTTCAACCACTGATATTATTTACTAGTGTTTACTAATTGTGTTACAGCAAACCTGATGCATCACCAACACCACAAGATCCTCCCAGCTCTGACAGTTGCAACAGGAAGAGTCGCAGTAGGAGTATCAGTAGTAACAGAAGTGGGAGTCACAGTAGCAGAAGTGAGCACAGGAGACCTGGTAATCAGAATTTGCGTCCAGGTAGCTCAAGAAGAGAAAAGAGCAAAGGCCGCGGAAGCAAGGACACAAGCAACAGAGACCACAGTAGTTGGAGTAGCAGCGATAGCCGAAGACAGAGTCGCACTTCGAGCAGCAGCAGCAGAAGTCGAAGTAGAAGTTTGGACAGGAGGCCTTATCAATATAGAAGCCCCTGTAGCCCCAAAGGAGGAAGGAGAAGCAGAGGTAGAAGAAGGGAGAGGAGTAGCAGATACAGAAGGAGTCAAAGTTCAAGCACCAGCAGTGACCAAAGCCGTAGGAGAAGCTGGGACAGAAGACATGGTAGAAATAGGAGTTACCTCAGCCCAAGGAGAAGAGGTAGAAGCAGGGAGAGGAGCAACAGAAAGAGAGACAGCAGGAGTCGCAGTTGGAGTAGCTGCACAAGTCAAAGTAGAAGTTTGGAGAGGGACAGAAGGGGTCGCAGTGTGAGCAGATCGCACTCTCCTAGGAGCCACAGACGCAGTTGGACTCACGGCAGGAGCAGAAGTCACAGCAGACAGAGCTTGGACAGAACAAGTGATAAAGACAGCAGAAGGCGCAGTGGGAGTAGAGCACGCTACCACAGAAGTCGCAGTAGCAGACGTAGTTGGAATCATAGGCAGAGGAGACACAGCAAAAGCAAGGAGAAAAGTGGAGATAGGAGCAAGGACAGAGGCCAGGGTCAACACAGGTGCAACCAGAGTAGAGATGAAGAGAGCAAGAGGCGAAAGAGCAGTAGGACGTCCTCCCAGAAGCGCAGAAAGACCAGGAGTCACATAACAGAGACTGTAACAGCTAAAATTAGAAGGGTCCTGTCTACTTCCAAGGGCTCTGTTGCTATGATCTACAGACCACCCAAGCCTAAAGCAGCTGAGGGTGTGGAAGGAGAGGGAACCAAAGGAGAAATAAAGCTGGAAGAGTCTGAGACTTTGATTTCTGCAAAGATGGCTGAAGATGCTGCCTCGGAATGGCAAATGATACCTGTTGTCTCTCAACCTGCAAATGAGATTGACAACAGTCCTGAAACATCACTTAAAGGTAGAGAGGAGACTGTAATACCAGGTCTAAGTCCCATTTCCCCTCAGAATGAAAGATCTTTGTCCCCTGAACCATCACTTACAGATAGAGAAGAAACGCAAATACCTGGTCTAAGTCCGATTTCCCCTCAGCATCAAAGATCCTTGTCCCCTGAACCATCGCTTACAACTAGAGAGGAGACTCAAATACCTGGTCTAAGCCCCGTTTCCCCTCAGCATCAAAGATCCTTGTCCCCTGAACCATCACTTACAGCTAGAGAGGAGACTGTAATACCTGGTCTAAGCCCCGTTTCCCCTCAGCATCCAAGATCCTTGTCCCCTGAACCATCACTTACAGCTAGAGAGGAGATTGCAATACCTGGTCTAAGACCCATTTCCCCTCAGCATCCCCGAGCTTTGTCCCCACTCCAAAAACCGCACACAGACAGAGTGCATCATCACATCCAGATGAGTGAGGACTATGAGAACCAGTTAAAAGGGGAAGCTAAAGAAGCCCAAAGTGATGAGCTATATGACCCCTTCCAGATGGATGAGGAGTACAAGAAGCAGGTGAAGCAGGAGGCCACAGAGGGACATAGAGCTGACCTTCCAGCTCAGGAGAGCCCTCTAGGGGATGGGAGTGATTCTGTGTGTGCTGAAGGCAAGGAGCCAGGTCTGTGTTTGGAAGAGCAGTTACCCAGACAGGCAGGGGAGGGATCCCGTCTTTGTGGAGAAGAAACTAATGACCATTATGATCATCACAGAGACCAGGGCATGAGCTTGGACCAACATGATAAAAAGGGAGAAGCTCAACCATCTAGCTTTAGCCAATTTGAACAGGGAACAGCTAATGGCTATGCAAAGGATAATAATGCTTTTACTAAAATCAAGATCCATTTCAAACCAAGAGTGGTGAACCAGCTAACAGACAGAACACATGAAGCAGTTGACCTTTACGGCTCGTATCCAAAAACACTGTCAATGGTCTCGCCTCATGAGGATTTGCCAAGTCAATGGTCCAATCACACATCTTCCTCAGATGAGGTCACAGATACGACCAACCATCAATGGCCCAATCAAGCATCTTATGAGGTCACAGATATGGCCAACCCTCAATTGCCCAATCAGGGTTCTTCCTCAGATGAGGTCACAGATATGGACAACTCTCTACAGTCTCCATACGGTGGGTTCATCCAGCTTACCTCCAACCTGTTGTTGAGAAAAGGACAGTCTAATGTGTATAGTTAAATAATAGTGTTAAAGGTAATGGTCTGAGCTGAATTAACCCATAGCCCAGATCATTGAGTACTGTAGGTCGAAAGAAGAATAAGAAAATTGATAGAATGATGACAAAGAACTTGCAAAAAAAAAAAAAACTCAAACAGCGAGGCTATCATTTAATTTACCTCAGATAAGACCATCCCTTTAATTAACCCCTGATAAAGCCATCCCCCTAATTCAGGGGTGACCATTCCAATTCCATTTCCATCTCTAGTCTTGTTCCCAGGGAACTTTATAAAAAAGGAATTACATCCACACATACACAATCTATTTTTAACAAACAAAGTATTAACAGCAAAAGTTAATGCCATCTGTACTGTTTTGTTGTTGTTTGTTTTTTCTTCAAACCTCCAGGAGAAGTTACTGGTGAAAATGTCAACACCATCTGGATTTGTGGTGATGGACTCGTAGGTTTAGCCTCTCAGCTGGCAGACCTCCCTACGCCTGGCATTACGCCGGCAGAGTGTGGCACTAGGTTGTGTGCTCACTGGAGGGGAATACAGGGCATGATGTGGGATCATCTTATGCCCACGATACACAACCTCAGATGGCTGTGGCCCAACCCAGATGTCCTAATCATCCATTTGGGAGACAATGACGTCAGCATAAGAGACACACAAGACCTGCTGAGTACCATCAAGAAGGACCTGGAATCTATACATGTCTTCTTTCCCCAGTGTCTGATTGTGTGGTCTGATATCCTGCCAAAATATGGGACCCAAAACAACAAAGCCCTGATTGATTTCATCAATCTGAGGGTTCATGCTTTTGTCGCTGAATTGGGTGGCACAGCTATAAGCCACGAGACAATTGGCCCTGAGCTCTACTACCCCGATGGAGTCTTCCTCTCTAAGTTTGGCATTCAAATGTTCATACAGAACATCAAACTCTTTGTGAATCAGTGGGAGACTGAGGTCAACCACACACTAGGTACTTATACAATCTGAATACAATCTGAGAGTTGTTTTGTATATGATCCAGATGGATGGGCAATAATTACAGTGCATGCCCTTATTGTATAAATAAATGTCAAATCATTATCAGAAACCAGTTTGTAAATATATACCCTTATATATAAATAAATGTGAACACATTATCTGGCTGAAGAGTCTTCAAATGTTGATTACACTGGATGTCATGAACACGTCTAGACTGCATCACCCCAGCAGTCAATGATTAAACTAAAGTTAAATGATCCAGAGTGATTTCAAGCACAGCCCTGTTAAACGAGCCTGCTAAATGCACTAGTTAGCAAGTGGAACAAAATAATTTGGAGCAGCATAGACCGAACGCAGAAGCGAACAAGCAGTTTCACACTGAATCAATGGAAACTCAGATTATTCAAAACCGAAAGTAAGATCTGAAGTACAGTTGATTCAATGTAAACTGCTTGTTCGCCATTGCGTTCGTGTTCAGTCTATGCTGTTCGAAATTCTTTCATTCGGCTTTAATGTTGTTGTTTTGTTGATTGTTTGCTTTCAGGTAATGAAACCAGTGTAAAAGTTAAAACAGTCTGGATTTGCGGCGACAGTCTAGTCGCTTTGGGCAGAAGAATGCTAAAGTCGCCCAAGTGGGGCATTGAGCTGGGCAGCCCAGGCATGAGGGTTTACTGGTGTGGAAAGGAGGGCATGAAGTGGAAGGAGCTCATGCCCAGAGTGCTGAAGCTGGAGGAGAAGTGGCCATTTCCAGACGTGCTCCTCGTTCATCTCGGAGGTGACAGCATCCCTGTGAGGCCTGAAGACCAGCTGAGTGCTATCAGGAACATTCTGACCTCCGTACACATTCTACACCCTCGCTGCTTGATCGTGTGGTCAGACATCTTAGCAAGGCACCCCAGGAAGCGACAGACTGGCGGTGGTGGTGAAGAGGAGGACGGGGAGGAGCAAGTGGAGCGAACTCATGATGCAATCAATCGCAGAGCTCATGTTATAGTAACTGAACTGGGCGGAAGAGTCATCAGCCATGACAATATTGGGCCTGAACTCTTTTGTCCAAAAGGCGTTTTGCTCACAGACCAAGGGATTCATAGGTTTAACCTGAACATCCAGAGGTTTCTAGATCAGTGGGAGAGGGAGGTTAACCCTGCATTGCGACACATGGATCCAATCCCTTCGTCCCCTGAGGTGACTGAGACTAGCCCCAAACCATCCAAGCCTAAATCTCCAGGACAAGTGGAGAGAAATACCCCTCCAGCAAATCCTACAGGTGATGCCTTGGAAGTGAGCCCAGAAGATGCTCTTGTCTCTCCCCAACAACAGAAGGTAAACCAGATCCGTTTGAAACTTGGATACAGAGTAGTTTTGCATTGTGTGGTGGATCATAATATTATGAGGCAATTTTACAGATGTTTTTCTTGTTGTATATGTGCTTTGTTGTACACTGTTGTGGTATCCCTAACAGTAGCCAAGAGTCATTCCTCACCTTGTCCAGTCTGTAGATGAATATTTCTCTTAGCCCACCTTCTCTGTTGTCCTCGCAACTGCAGGCAGTTAGGAAGACCCATGCAAGACCTGTGGGGCCAAGACAGACACATGCTAGCAGACAACAACCCATTGCAGGTACTGAACTACACCTACACCCACAATCTAGAAGCAGTCTGTAGTCTAGTTGGCATTTTTGTCAATACTAGTAGCAGCCGATTAAGACTTTGTCCTCAAGTGCATTGTTTGTACAAAAGTACTATTTTTCTACCTTACTACATAAAGTATTATTTCTGTGAGCAGTGGTTGATAACTTGTCACCACCATGTGCATGTAAATCTAGTTCATGTTTATTTTCCAGACCAAGACACCAGAAACAGAGCTAAAACAGTCTGGGTTTGTGGAGACAACCTTGTTTCTTTGGCCTCATGCACTACTGAGTCGCCCACATGTGACCCAAAGCAACCTGGTCCGCCTGGCACTGAGGTGAAATTATACTGGAGGGGAGACTGGAGGATAGGATGGCACAACCTGGTTCCCAAGGTGCAGCGGTACAAATGGAAATTACCACACCCAGACATGATCATCATCCACCTGCAGGTGAAGGAAATCTCCATTGGGGATACAGAGGAGATGCTCAGGTCCATCAAGAACAAGCTGATTTCAATCAGCGATATGTTCCCCCAGTGTTTAATCGTGTGGTCAGACATCCTGAACGAGCCCACCAGAGGGCGAAGCTCTGTGGTTATCACCAGGGCACAAGACAACTTTCATGAGGTGTTCAACAACAGAGCGCATGCTGTGGTCGCCAAACAAGGGGGCATGTATGTAAGTCATGACAATATTGGGCCTGGTTACCACAGTTGGAACGGTAAATACCTCACTTACCAAGGCGTTCAAATGTTCAAAACCAACATCCAAAACTTTGTGGATAAGTGGGTAAAGGATGGCCCCCACAAGCCGAAGTACCCAAAGTACCAGGTGAAGGCAATAAAGGTAAAGTTGGCAGCTTTTTCTTTCTCTCATTGCCGATAGTAATTTTCATTGTCTGTCAGTTAATTTATTATGTCCATAATGAACAGATTGATTTAGTAAAAAATAATAATTAGTAAAAAATGTAGTACATTTAGTAAAAAAAATCGGTTTCCCAAAGCCCAAGGATTGTCTTGTGGTAACTATAAATGTAGATGTAAAGTCACTGGTGTTTTATTTATCTGTTTTTTGTTTGTTTACAGCATATAAGGAAGAGCAATAGAAAGCTTGTGAAGTCAAAGAATCGGCCCAATGCAGGTACTTGTGTCACTATTTACACCGTTACCCAAAGTTGTTTTTTGCAACCTTGATTTTGCATCAATTTGAACAAGAACAGCAATTTGAACACGTCTGGTGTCAGCTTCCAATTCTCTGTGTGTTTGTGGTATGTTCTGTCTTTCAGGCAGTGTCAAGAGCAGCAAAGTGAAAACCGTGTGGATTTGTGGTGACAGTCTTGTGGGTTTGGTCTCCAAAAAGATGTTGTCGCCAGGTTGGGAGGGCACCAAACTAGGCTGGAATGGAACCAGAGTGAGGTCATATTGGGTTGGAATGCAGGGTGTGCTATGGAAGCTTCTGGTCCCTCAGCTCCGGCAACTCAAACAGAAGTGGCCCAGTCCAGACATGCTGATCATCCACACCAAAGACGTTGTGATTGAAAGAAGAAGCTTGGAAGGACTGCTGAGCACCATCAAGAAGGACCTGAGCTCCATACACAACCTCTTCCCCCGCTGCCAACTCGTGTGGTCGGACATCCTGCCAAGATACTCCAAGGTGCAAGGCAGTAAACCTGTGGTGGTTGTTGAGCCACTTTGTAATGAGGTCAATGGCAAAGTTCACGTCATGGTTGCTAAACTGGGAGGATCGTTTGTCACACATAAGAATATTGGCCCTGAACACTATCGACAGAAGGGTGGACGTCTTACAGCTGAAGGCGTAAAGACATTCAAAATCAACATCCATGAGTTTGTGAATCGCTGGGTGAAGGATGTCAGCCAGGCATCAGAACACCCACGGATCTCCTCTTCTGCAACAAAGGTAAACAAACCTTTTCAATTATGTTCAAACTTTTGTTTGAAACTCCTTGTAATTGTTAGATTGGGCGTACCACAGACATTTGGGAGTTATTCTATTGTCATTGGTGTGGAGAATAGGATAATGCAGGTGTAACACACTGTGTGGACTTTTTTTATCATTACATTATTTTGGGGTAAGAACTTGGGGGGAAAAAAGCTAGCGATAGTTTTCACCTCCATTTTTGTCATTTTGTTTTTCCTCAGCAGCGGCTCAGCAAGATCAGAAGGAAGCCCGAGGAGGCAAGGCAGTCACATGGGGCCAATAAGCCAATCACAGGTAAACTCCCCACAGACAGTATCATAGCAGTACGGCCATGCTTTGGTACATTTGTTAAATGGCAAAAACCAGTCATACTCTTCTTCCGATTCCCTTTTTAGTTAAATCAAGTAGCATTAAAGAATCTTCTTTGCTTTTACATTTATGCATTTAGTAGACACTTTTGCCCAAAGCAACCTATAAAAAGTGGATTTACAATCAAGTTATAACATATAATATACTTTACTAAGAGTGCAATTGGCTAACAAGAAATTGTATGAAAAGTGCCAAATTCGAGGTTGTTGGAGTTTCTTGGATAAGAGGTACTTTTGGAAGAGCTGAGTGTTCAAGCTGGAGTGGTGCCTCTAGTATTTTAATATGTGCTCAAGCTGCCCTTTTTTCTATCTTGCAGGCCTTCTTGCCTGCAAAAATCTTGAGACGGTCTGGATTTGTGGTCATGTTCTTGTTGAGTTGGCAAGAAGGGTTGAAATGTCAGCAAAAAATGTCATGGGATTCAACAAGCTTATCCCTAATGTGAAGATTCACTGGTCCGGGAAAAAAGGAATGGACTTGAGATCACTTGTGCCGCAACTAGTCAAGCTCAAACAGGATTGGCCCCTCCCAGACGTGCTCATCATCCACCTAGGAGACAACGACATCACCACCACCACAAACACAGAATGTCTGCTGAAGACCATCAGGGAGGAGCTGACCTCCATACACAACATCTTCCCAGAGTGCCTGATTGTGTGGTCTGACATCCTGCCCAAAAAGCACTGGAAACAAGGCGTGGCTCCTGGTGGTCAGATTGACAAGGCCGCAGTCCGGGTTCACAATATGATCAACCATGCAGCACAAGCTGTAGTGACTGAGCTAGGGGGAAGAGTCATCACCCATGAGAACATTGGACCTGAGCACTACCACCGCACTCACAACTTCCTCATGACAGGAGGCATCTATAGGTTTTACCAGAACATCCAGACATTTCTAGTGGTGTTGCGGAGCAAGGTCTACTCTACTGCAGAACCACAACGCAAACCTACCTCTAAAGACCCAAAGCTCAATGACAACATGGCAGGTCCTGCGCAGTTCCACAATGGAATCCTCATGCATTCAGACAGTTCTACACAGAAAAGCTCTCAGCCCCTCGACCCTCAGACCACCTCCACAGCTCTTGACATTTCATTAAGCTCAGTGTCATCCGCTGAGAGTCGCCCACCAGCAGAGAGAGGTACTCTTTCTTTGAATTCTACAGGCGCAGATGTGGATACCACTCCAGAAGACTCCACAAACACCTCCACATCCCCCAGACAGTCTCATAAGGAAGTAGACTCCTCAGTGAGTAGTTCTGTCATATTCTACTTGGTCATTTTCAAACATGTCAGCAACTACATCAAAAATGTCCATGGACAGTGCTCTGTGGTCTTTTAACAGTTAATCAAGCAGTCTATTGATGTTTGATGTAGCTGTGAGATACTCCAGAGCAAAGCACAAGCATGAATTGTTCCATTTAATAATTACTTATCACATTGTATTGTTTAGGATTTCTTGTTTACCAAATATATATTTAGATGAAATGGGTAACATTTCAAAACATTGTATCCGTTCTCTGTAGCCAAGCAACAATTGTAGAGCCTGATGAACAACCCCTTTCTTTTCCCTTTAAAGCTTAGCCATATAGGCCGCTCGATTTGCCTCAGTTTATATTTTGCTCAGGAGAGTTTTATTTGTTGCATGTGTGTTGTTGTTCATCAGCTGCAGGTCAAAGAGAGGACGGACTGGCTGTACCCATGGAGGAGTGTCTCTGTCACAGCAGGTATCTTTCTGGCACATTATTTCTACAGCAAAACATGTTTTCCTTGTGTGATTTTAATTGCACAGAGGTGAAATACAGGCAAGCTTTTATTGGTCTGTTGTGGCAATCATGTTACCTCACTCACGTCAGATCATGCGCTACGTAACTTTCATAAGGCACTTCCGCGCAACGATCTGATGTTGAAGCCCATCAGAGAGATTTCAAGCCATTATTCTCTAACCGGACCAATCAGGGCCGCTAGCTGCTGTAGAGGGTGTGACGTAGCGAATAAGCAACTGTTTTGAATCCAACCAATCCAACAAACTTAACCAGCGTCATCGGTTGGTTTCGATGTGGTTGGCTGCAGTGTACGTCAATTAAATTGATGGACAAGCCGTTTGCCCAGTTAGATTCAAGGATTTCTGGCTCCTGAAATATCTCGTCTATCGCTGAATATCAGATGAACGCGCGTAGCGCTACATCTGACGTGAGTGAGGTAAGCAATCATGACCAGCTGGGTGAGTCTAGCTGGACAGACTCAGGTGGTGGTTAAGTGATAAACCTGACTAAGTTAACCTAGAGCAGTGTTTCTCAAAGTGTGGGGCGGGCCCCACTAGTGGGGCGCAGACACATGACAGGTGGGGCGCGAGACATCTATATACGATCGACCATACCCACCAAGCTATTTGTCAGATATGAGCATATGACAGTAAATGGAGCTTTCCAATGGTGGTGTTTTTTACTAGTTGCTGTGGTGAGGGGTTTGAGAGAAGTTTGTCTTTGAATTAGCAACATGAAAATTCTAACATTGACAAAAATCTTGTACTTGTAAAGTATTCCTCACGGAGATACATGTATTGTGCGCAAATTGAGCCTTCCTGGTGGGGCGTGAAAATTCTCTGTCTTCCAAAGTGGGGAATGACAGAAAAAGTTTGAGAACCACTGCTCTAGAGAGTTGAACATGATAAAATGGTCTTTAAAGGAATATTCCATGCTATCTGGCTACATTACATTCCAGTGTCTATGCTAGGCTAAACCTAAAATAAAGTTAAGTTTGGGGTTGGCAGACTAGGAAAATGCATGCACTGAAACCAAAGTGCTTTTACCCACATATGCGACTCTAGGTAAGGGAGTGAATAACCAAAAAAAGGTGGACTATTCCTTTAAAGACCATTTTATCACGTTCAACCAAATTTTGTTTAAGTGCATGCATTTTCCTAGTCTGCCAACCCCAAACTTAGCTTTATTTTAGGTTTAGCTTAGCATAGACACTGGAATGTAATGTAGCCAGATAGCATGGAATATTCCTTTGTCACATTCAACCAAACTTTGTTTTAAAATTGCTGACAAACGAAAAATATTATACCTCTGATTTTTTGATATTGTCTACAAAACATGTTGAGGTAACTTTTAGACCAGGGGTCGCTTGAAGGTCACATGATCCACAAGAGTGGTAACCCTGACAATAGAGTAGTCTGATGGCTTTGAGCAGGTATGAATTTAACAAGGGTCTTCTATTTGCAGGCAGTGTTGGGCAAGTTACTGCAAAACTGTATTACTTGTTACTGACATTTTATAATAATCCCTTACATTACAATATTAGTGTTAAAAAAAATGTAAGGCGTTACATTACTGTTGCATTACATTTAAGTTACTCTTCGGGCCCCACGGTAGCCTGTGACCTTCACCAATTCATTATACTGTAAATGTTGAGAATGACAAGCGGAAACTGTAAAGTTCTACATTAATTCCGGGACAGCTGACATTTTACCCTTGCTGACCTCTCAGTGATTTTTGGCGAATTTATATGAAAGAAAAAAAACACCATTTCATTCCAATTTAAAAATGCATTGTAACTTGAGTTACTCACAATTTTACAGAGTAAAATATTACCAATTTGGTTTCTGTAATGCCTTACATTACCAAGTTACCACAAAAAGCAATACATTACAGTAATTAGTTACTTTTGTAACTCGTTACTCCCAACACTGTTTGAAGGTTTACCAGTAACTAAATTAACCAGGTTTGCTACATAAAAGCCTTCATAGAATACACCTCAGGAGTTACTGGCTAAAGCTAATTCAGTGCTCCACCATTTTAAATCTCTCAGAGCCTGCTACTCATGAGGAACCTCCACCCAAAACAATATGGATGTGCGGTCCAGACTTGTCCGACTTGGCCAAACAGATGACAACCGAGCTGCCATTAGCCCCCACTACCAGCCCAAGGGTCTTCCAGGTAACGTCCTGGAATCTACTCACCTGTCAGATAAACCGTCACAAACGTACCTGGTGCAGTCCCGACCTGCTCCTCATCCACCTGGGAACGAGCGGCGGCATCGTGGAGAACCCTGAGGAGTTGCTGAGCACCATCAAGAAGGATCTGACGTGGCTACACTCCACCTTCCCCCAGTGCCTGATTGTGTGGTCCAGCATGCTGCCAGCGAGGGCGTGCCAGTCGGGCATGACTGCTGAAGCGGTGGATAGAGCTCATGGTGTCATCAGTGACAGAGTGCAGGCTATGATCACAGAGCTGGGAGGGAGAATCCTTACTCATGATGACATCGGGCCGGACCTCCATCTTCCTCATGGTCTAGGTCTGACACCCCAGGGCACTGACATGCTGCACCACAACATACGGCAGTTTCTAGATGAGTGGCAGAGAGAGAGTCAGAGAACCACCTAGAGAAGCTAGGTGACACACACACACACACACACACACACACACACACCATACTGTACTCACCACAGATCAGTGGCAGAGAGAGTCAGAACGCCACATAGATAAGTGGCTAGAAACACACTCACACACACACACACACACACACACACACACACACACACACACACACACACTCGCTCCCCATACTGTACTCACCACAGATCAGTGACATCTTTCAGTCTTTGCATCGCTCTCTTTGCCCCTCTCTCTCACACAGACACACAAATACACACTCACTCCACAAACCATTCAGTATACACAAACATTCTCTCTCTCTCTCTCTCTCTCTCCTCCCCAAAGCTTACACACCACAGATCAGTGACACCTTTCAACCCCTGAATCGCTCCTATATACAAACACATTTCTTTTCTCAACACACACACCTCAGATCAGTGGCTCAATTCAATCCTTGACACCAAACACATTCTTTCTCACACACTCACACACACAACTGTTAGGTTAACACAAAACTTTTGAGTAAATATTTAGCAGTGTTATTCTTGCTGCATATCTTATTGCATATCTCCAATATGGACACCATCCAGTTTTGATCCACTTTGATCCATAATTAATTAATTGATTGATTGATTTAGTTTTACCTCATTAACGGCTGCAGGGTTTGTTCCGACTTCAACAATGGCTTTTCAAACATTACTCTTTTATGTATTTTTGGCCTGTTATGTTAAACCGTTCTTGGTTTGAGCAGCTGGTAGGCTTTTATTAGTTTTGTAAGAGTTTTGTTGTGTACTTCACTCTAAATAAATTATGAGCATTTTGAAATTACTACATTTGTCCATGTGTGTGTGTGATTACAGTGACCCATGTAACATACAGAAACATGTAGCCCCACCCAAACATTACCTGACAATAGCTGGGGCCAGCAGCCAGACCAATGCTACCCTGTCTCAGATGAATAGCTGAAGCTAAGCAGGTGTGGGCTTGGTTAGTGCCTGGATGGGAGACCTCCGGGGAAAAACGGTGTTGGAAAAAAGATTGTTGTTTGGTTTGTAAATTCGTTTAGGGAGTGAGACACCAAGGTTAAATCAGAAGTAGTAGAAATATGATTAAATATAGTCAGCTTGAAGAAGACACAATTGTACTTTTGTACTTGTGTTTACTATATACTACTAAGTATTTAAATTTATAGTAGAACTCAAAAACTAATTGTGACATTTTTAAAGTGCATCATCAAGCTCCTTGTAAAAAGTGCCGTCTTGAAATTGAATTGTTTTAAAGGAGTGTGTGAAATTGGAAACAAATGTCATATTTTTGTATAATAAATAACTTTAGTCCTCACACACATCCTATTTACGTTGGGTGCAATATGTCTGAGGAAGGACTGTTAGTCCGAAACGTTACACATTAAACGGTAAAAATGGGAGCTCCGGTGTGCATATTACTTTATTTTTTACAGTCATATTTTTGTATAACACATCTCTTATAGCATATGGTTGTAATGCGTTCTTGAAATACACTTTGTTAGAGAACTTTGATCACATTTAAACAAAGTGCAACAGGTGGAAAGAAACATTTTGCCAAATGTTTTATTCAGTGCAGTTTTTATTTCAATTCTGAAACATGAATTGATCACAATCTTACAGACATATTTGTAGTCAACATAACTATTAACCAAGTTAACTCAAAGAACTTAGTAGACATGATGAACTCAATGAACTCTTTAAATGAGAAACAAAGCCTTAGTAACCTGGGCGAGGACGTAGGCAGGAGAAATAACCAATCTGCCATTTTAAAATGAGATTAGAACTAAAACTGATTAAGTACCTGCCTGCAAATTTCATCAGTCTAGTATATCGAGACACTAAAAAAATACAAAAGAATACACAATAATATGAAACTAAAAAAAGAGCCGTTGTCAGGCATTTTAACAAAACCTATTCTGAGATGTATATCCCCAAAAAATCCTTGTGACTTTACACACACACACACACACACACACACACACACAAGTTGAAGTAAGTTTGGTCTCTGGGTTCAGACACTGGGTCGCAGGTCAAAGGTGAGATGTCAGGATAAAACGCAACATCTCCTAAAGGGTGGCTAATATGCGCTATGTGCGATAATGTGTCACTACAGTTTGGAAGAGCACAGCGTCACAGTGGTCCAGATCATTCATGTGTGAATAGCTTTGGTCTGATGATGCCCAGCTGCCATATCCCTTGCCAGTACAGTAGTGTGTGTGTGTGTGTGCTTTTCTTACACAGACACACACTCACAAAACTGCGAAAGTCTTAAGACACCTTACGTAATGCTTTGCTTTAACCGTGCTTGGTACATTCATATATCGATATATCTGTATAACTCTCTTTGTTAGAACATAACCAGGGAATACAATATTCATACAGTACATGAAAGACCAAAAGATGGCACTCATTACAATTTATACTGATTAGGGATTGTTACAAATATCTAGATATTTTTATAAATGGATATTGATTTTATCGTTTTGTCTACAGTAAGTGTAAACCGTTTTAGCCAAATCAAATGGATATTTTTTAAGACTCCCTCTCAAAGTTGAGATACTGTATTTCATCACTATGGATTCTGTGGTTATGTGCACATGGAACTTAAAAAAAGTATAAGTAATAAAAACATCTGTATGTTTATAAAAATACCTATATAGATGTAAACAAACCTCCAGTCTCAGGCTGACCATTGGATTTGCTGCTTTAGCAGGGCTGTACTGACCCAATCTCACAAAGGGGTGACATTTTATTTGGGTTTATAAAGACTAAGTCTTCATGGGGTTATAGAAGACTAAATCTCATGAAGGGGAAGATCAGGATGGTGATGGGAACACCTTGTCCTCCATAAGAGCCCTGCATCAGGAGAGGTCAGGATCAGCTAAGTCACAATACTGTATGTCTAGGTGGCAGGCAGCACCTTATCGGAGTGCCTTACCAAGACTCGTTTAAATAATACAGAAGCCCTCTGATCTATGACCTTTGAACCAGCCATCCCCACTTCAGCTGAGCATAGAGCTCTTCCAGCTGTGCCTCACAGAGGTCATCATAAAGGGTCATCTTGTATCTGCTCATGACTCTAAAGAGGGGTCATCTTGTAATCTGCTCATGACCCCAAAGAAGGGTCACCTTGTATCTGCTCATGACTCTAAAGAAGGGTCATCAAGAGTAATCTTGTTTCTGCTCCTGACCCCAAATAAGGTTCATAGAGGGTCATCTTGTATCTGGTCATGACCCCAAAGAAGGGTCATCAAGGGTCATCTTGTATCTGCTCATGACCCCAAAGGAGGGTCATCAAGTGTCATCTTATTTCTGCTCATGACCCCAAAGAATCAGAATCCGTGGCAGAGCCAGTCCTAATCAATGCCTCCATCGAGTACAAACCTGTAAAACTCCAATCTGAAGGGCTTTTCTCATTAGACAATCTAAAGACCCTTCTTTAAGAGCCAATCTAAAGACCCATCTAAAGACACTCCATCAAGATCCAATCTAAAGACCCCTCATCAATAGCTAATTTGAGGACTCAATCTAAAGACCCCACATCAAGAGCCAATCTAAAGTTCTAATCTGAAGACCCTTCAATAAGAGCCAATCTGAGGGCCCAATGTAAAGAGCCCTCATTAACAGCCAATCTTAAAAGACCTAATCTACAGACCCCTCATCTAAAGACCCTTCTTCAGTAGCCAATTTGAAGACGCAATCTAATCAGCGCTCTTCAATGGACAATCTAAAAGGGCTGATCTAAAGACCCAATCTAAAGACCCCTCATCAAAAGGCCAATCTAAAGACCCTTCCTCAATAGCCAATCTAAAGGGGCTGATGTAAAGACCCCATCAAAGACCCTTTCTCAAGACAAACCTAACTTAAGACCCAATCTAAAGACCCTACATCAAGAGCAAATTGCAAAGGTAGCCAAAGACTGGAGTTGCTGGTTTGTTTTCCAACAACACAACAACCTTAGTGTTAACAATACCAATCAATGTCTCCATCAAGTACAAACCAGTAAAAATCCAATCTAAAGAGCCTTCATCATGAACCTATGATCAAGAGGGCCTTCTTTAGATCTACAGAACCGATCTTAAGGCCTTTCTTAGGCTCTAGAGAGTCGATCTAAAGACCCTTCTTGGAATCTAGAAAGCCGATCTAAAGACCTTTCTTAGAATCTAGAGACCCTTCTTGGAATCTAGAGAGCCAATCTAAAGACCCTTCTTTAATACCACTGTGTACCCACTTAGTATCTATGCTGCTGGTAAATGGTGTTTTTTTGTTTTGCATTTCCTGCATCTTGTGGTTGTTCTAATAAAGAAGAATGGGAAGTAGTTATGTAATTGCCACCTAATTTCTAATGAAGAGAACCAAGCTCTAGTTACATCATGTAATTACAACATCCCTAACATAAGCAACCCAATGGGTGACTAAAGTAACCCAATGGGTGCCTCATACCTTTCCGTCCAGTGGTCT
The DNA here is from genome assembly GCA_027497455.2 of Sardinella longiceps. NCBI lineage: Eukaryota > Metazoa > Chordata > Actinopteri > Clupeiformes > Clupeidae > Sardinella > Sardinella longiceps. Next base: position 23,523,359 of record JAODXP020000006.1, read on the forward strand.
GCATCAAAACAGGTTTAAGAGCAATGGGATGTGGTCATATGTCAAGTCTTTATCCAGGTACGAATCAAACGAGATGGACAGATGATCAATGGGATTTGGTCAACAGTGGATGTCAACAGTCTTTGTTCAGGTGTGAATCAAAGGAGCTGGACAGATGATCCATTAGTTAAACCAAAACCAGGAAAAACTGGGAAACGGAACTTAGTCTGGACTCTGCACAGTAATTTGGCCGAGTCTGATAGGCTGTAGAACCCCAGAGTGTGGGCCTTGTAGTCCACAAACACCCCAACCCGGGGGGTCTTCACTTGCGGGAGTTGAGTCTTTTGGTCATCGTGGCAGTAGTAACATCCAGACGGAGAGAGCTGCAGAGTCCAGGACTGAGCATTGGATCCGAAACTAACACTGACCTGTTTTTGACACCTTTTGTTCTCGAACGAGAGGGATATGCACACACTCCCGCTCCACTCCACCTCAAAGTAGCGCCGCTCTGCGATGCTCTCCCAGCACAAAACCTGGTAACATTTGTCAATAAATCTCTGGGGATGATAAGGGTAGGGCTGAGCCTTATCTTTCCAGTTGGCCTTCCTGTTGTTCTCAGATAAACTCACGTTCCTGTGGGCCGTGTTGGGATTCAGGGTGAAGACACGGTAATCTAGAACAGGGGAAGTAAGGACATGTTTGAGGAGGTGGACACCACTAGTAATTGTAGTGATGACAACTGAAATGAGAATTGTTGAATTTGGACTGAATGGACGGACCTATAAGATGTCGTTAAGGAGTTTCAAACTTAAATGTTAAGCTTAAGCCATTTTCTTACATGTAAACTATCATGCAGTTTTGCAGAACTGTGAAGATCTGTCTATTTTAAACCCAAAAACCTGGCGCTTTTTAGATCATGACTGTTGGCACGAAATGGTAAGAAAGTTATTTAAATCTGGTGTTACCGGTAACCTATTGTTAAAGTGAAACATAAAATTATTAGCTTTGGCTGCTAGTAAGTCCACTTTTAAAGTACCACACTTTAGTGACCTTTTATTCACAACAGCTCTATGGGTTGAAAACAGCAGAATTTTAAACATGAGGTTTATATTTCAATGCACAAGACATTTATATCCATGCGATTGTGTGTGTGTGTGTGTGTGTGTGTGTGTGTGTGTCTTACATTTTAAGAGCTCGTCTCTGTTCATTGGCACGTTGACATTGGTCTTGTTGGCAGGAACTATTCAGGGAGGGAAAAAAAAAAAACACCCAGCAAATATCACAAAGAGTTCATCGCGAAAGTGCTCACCTGCACACTTGGCACTAGCATGGTTAACTGCTGCGGTAGATTTATTCACATATTTGTAAATGTGGAAGTATAAAAGGAATCAGCATAAAATGGGCTCAATGGTGTTTTTTTGCTCCCAACAGAACCCCTTCCAGGCAGCACAGCCCAAAAGGCATTACATTACCCCTTACCCTAATGCCCCTCAACCCTCACTCTAACCCTAAATTTGGGGGAGTTGTGCCTTGAAAGCAGCGGTGCCTAGAAGCTTCTGTTGTGGACAAAAAAGATCACAACTGTAACCCTAGGGCTATTCTGAATGCATCAAGTAAAGTGTTAAATGAAGTTCCGTCAAAAATACATTGAAATGAATGGTGAATAGAATTTAACTGTGCTAACTGTGTTAACTGTGCTGCCCTGTCTGGTATAGCCACTTCCTTTGTTTATAATGGAAGCTAATTGTATGGCAGATAAGCCTTTGACTTAATGCATCCAGTGTAGCCACCCTGTTAGATGGTGACTGACCTGTTGTAGGAGGATTGGTGGTGAGTGTCTCTATCCGAGCCTCCTGCTGTCTCCGACTGCGCGTACAGAGAGAGTTCACAGAGGCCTCCATAGAGGCGTTTGGTTTGGCCGTGCTGCTTGATGAGTCTTTGGCCTGAGACGTGTTACTGGCTGCTGGCTGAGAGGTCTACAGTGGCAGGAGGGAATGAATACTTAATACTTACTTACTTTCACATTACAAAAAATTATGTCATTATGTGTCATACCTAAAACCATAATTGAAAACCATACAAATACAAAAAATACTTTGCCTGCATCAACAGTTAAATTCTAGCCTAACAGTAGGTTTCACTCAATTCCTTTCAAATTCACAAAACTGCTGAAATATAGTGACTATTATATGCAAAGAGCAGCCTCTTTGTTAAATCAAATGCTTTACCTTGTAGTGTGTGTGTGTGTGTGTGTGTGTGTGTGTGAGACATCAAGCAGGTCATGGTTTACCTTCTCGGACTGCTGAGGGGAGGCTACGCTGCTTCCTGATGCTGCCGCAGTTCCATCCTGGCCCCCTCCTGATGAAGCCCCCAGAGCACTGGAGACCACTGGGGCACTTTGGGCCTTGGGATTTGTAGTCTTTGTGGGAGCACTTTGGGCCTTGGGATTTGTAGTCTCTGTGGTCTTGACGTTCTCTTTGGTCCGCTGGGTGGAGACCACTGGAGCACTTTGGGCCTTGGGATTTGTAGTCTTTGTGGGAGCACTTTGGGCCTTGGGATTTGTAGTCTTTGTGGGAGCATTTTGGGCCTTGGGATTTGTAGTCTCTGTGGTCTTCACGTTCTCTTTGGTCCGCTGGGTGGAGATGACTGGAGCACTTTGGGCCTTGGGATTTGTAGTCTCTGTGGTCTTCACGTTCTCTTTGGTCCGCTGGGTGGAGATGACGGAGCTTCCAGATGCTTCTGGAGTCGCTTGTATCTTATCACCTGCACCAGGTGCTGAGGAGGTGGATGGAGCGCTACAGGCGGTTGAGGTGACCTTTGCAGGTAAACTGTGACCTTTGGTGACCTTTGCAGATGACCCTTGACCCTGAGTGACCTTTGCAGATGACTTTTGGCCCTGTGTAACCTTTGCAGATGACATTTGGCCCTGTGTAACCTTTGCAGGTGAGCCTTGACCATCTGTGACCTTTGCAGGTGAACTTTGACCTTGGGTGACCTTTGCAGATAACCCTTGACCCTCAGTGACCTTTGTGGGTGACCCTTGACCCTCAGTGACCTTTGTGGAACTGTCTGACTGGGACGGAGTAGAAGGCTGTCTGCTGGTGTTTGAGAGATCTGGTGATTCTGTAATGCTGTTTGTGTGTTCGGGCCGGAGACAGCCCTCCATTCCCATCTCCCAATCGTCCACAAATTTCATGATATTCCGTTTAAATTGTTCCATCCCTTGCCTGTTGGGGACCATTTGACAGCCATGGCGCTGATATTGCTCTGGCCCAATGTTGTCGTGGGAGATGACTCTCCCCCCAAGTTCCGTTACCATAGCGCCCGCTCTGCAATTGATCAAGTCGATGACTTTGTCTGCTGCCGCGTCACTCATACCTTGGGACCAGGAACATCTCGGCAGCATGTTGGACCAAACTATCAGGCAGCGGGGGAAGATTCTGTGTATGCGAGCCAAGTCCCAACTGATCGCTTTGAGAGAAACTTCGGCACGTTTCAAATTGATGTTGCGGCTTCCCAAGTGGAATATGAGCATGTCTGGACGCGAGTGGACCTGAGGTTTAAATCTCTTCATCTGGTTCATGAGTTTAAACCAGGTCTCTTGCGGCGCCCCCCACTGGTGAAACCTGAAACCAGGTGTTTTATTCCCAGGCACGCTGTTGTGAGCCGCTGCGATCCTTCTAGGGAGAGCGAAGAGGGCAAAGCCGCACATCCATAACATTTTGGGTGGACCTTGTCTTCTACGTGTTGTGGGAGCACACCCTGAATGACAAAAAATACAATAATACATGATACAAGGATTTTTGATTTGTCAAATACATATAATTACTGTGTACACTGTAGTCAGACTGTGTGTGTGTGTGTGTTACCTGTGCTGGGTTCCTTGTTCTCATGTGTGTGATCAACCCCCACTGGTTTCTCATTGCTCACACTGACCTGCTGCTCCCAAGGGGAAAACATCAGACACAAACACACAGGACAAACACACACACACAACAAACACACCCACATGACTCACAACATCAAGACAGCATTTGTGTATATCGGCAAATAATGCAAGTTTGCAGGCTCTGGTATAAGGCGCCAAAGATCTGAGATGGGCTGCAACGTTCTAAAAACCAGCAACGTTCTAAAACTCTGAGACTGCAATTTGACATGTTGAATCTTTTGCGAAACTGCTTGCAGCGATTCACACTGACGCAACTCTTCTCTAATACAGTCTCGTCTCTTTGCAGATCTTCAGTCTGAATCTGCCTTTATTCACAGATATACACATGCCTTTATTCACAGATATACGCATGCCTTGAAGTTTACTGTTCTGCTATGTTGCCACATTGGTGCCATGTGGTTTTGCTACTTGTACGTTTTGTCATCTAAAATAGACCATTTAAAATAACCAAGATTTCAGAACTACTTCTTTTCATTACTAACTCTAAATGGATAGTTGCTTTAGTTGTTTTGACTCCGGAGAAGTGAATATATGATTAGTAACATCAGTTTATCTCTGAAATGGCTTCATGTCTGAGACCGCATCCTTGAAGTCAGAGCAGTACAGAGTCCTCTTCACCCATCTAACTATATTTATATCTATATGTACAATATATCCTATTGTATTATATATACAACAGTTTTTTGGATTATGCAATATAAATCATGTAGTGTACAGTATATTAAAGTCATACTATTAAAGTCTATACTATTAAAGTCAAGACAAAACACTGTAGGATCTCAAATAAAGGACTGATCCACCAGACAGCAAGCAGATAGTCAGAGACACAGCACACAGCAGGCAGCCAGACAAACACACAGTAGGCAGACAGACTATAGAAAGACTATAGAGTGCTAGAGACACAGTAAGCATACAGACAGAGAAACACAGACAAGGTAGGCAGGCAGACAGGTAGGTTCCACAAACAGTGAGACTGACATGCACCCAAGCAGGCATAATAGGCAAGTAGACACCACAACAGGTAGACAGACAGACCGACATCACAGAGCAGGCAGACACTGCGAAAAGGCACCTCAAACTCTCACACACAGGCAGGTACAAACAATAGGTAGACAGACCGACACAACAGACAACCAGGCAGACAGACGGACAAAACATCTGACAAACAGTGGTAGAGATTGTGACAAATCTAAAGGTCCTCCCTCATTCACAATACCATTCCATCAATGAGTGTTATTATCAAACACCTCCATCTTCACTCCCACAGTTTCAACAAGCTTCACCCATCATTCTTTTCCCATTCAAAGACCATCTTCACTGCCGCAGCCAACTTCACCTATCATTCTTTTCCAACTCAAAGACCATCTTCACCATAGATATCATAATATCTATGATCTTCACTCCTACAGCCACAGGCAGATACACCAGTCATTCTTTTCCCATTCAAAGAGCATCAAACCACTGAGGGCAGAACCTATATAAAGTCTACAGTGAAACCAAAGTCATCTTGCACATCCCAGCTCAGGGTTTAGAGTAGACCCACAACCTCACAGAAACCACAGTTGAGGAATCGAGCGCCCTTAGCCAATCGACCAAATAGCCCAGGCTCAAAGTAAAGTGATTCCGTTTGAGGATGGGAGCAAGATTTATTAACCTTCCACAACCACAGCTGGACTAGCTGGTGTCTGCTACATTTACATTTGACCAAAATACTGGAGGTACAGGAACGACAATGTGAAAAAAGCCTGCTTGGCTTGACCTTTGAACTTTACATAAACAAGAACACAGGCACCAGCCACAATATTGCACCATGATCGAAATAAAGGCATTAACACAAAAATGACTCTCTACAATAGATCTCATTCCAGTCAAAAGACACCATATGAACACCAAAAATGCCTCTCAATAGTAGATCTTAACTCCAGTCAAACCCGCCAAAAATGCCTCTGAATACCTCAGTACAAATAAGACTGTGGATGTGAGTTTCTGAGTGTCATAATTGATAATAACTTATCGTCCTGACAACACTACCTCCATCACTACGCTGTGACACTTCACAATATTAAAAACAGAACCTCCGCAAAACTCTTGGAAGCATCCATGGTTCTCCAATATCTGGAGTACCCCAAAACTCCTCTTGCTTCTGGAACCAAGGACGACAAAAGAAGGTCTGATCAGGTAGCAAGCTCATTTGCCAGGCAACCACCAAGCCCAGGCTCACAGTAAACTAACCAGGAGGCTCTTGAGGTTTTGGGAGAGGGGTTATTAACGTTGTACTGGTACAGCTGGGCCAGCTTAAATCTGTTACACCCCTTAAACCTCACATCTGGATCCTGTCAGCACCATAACCAAGGTTGGTATACAAAGTCCTTACCTCACTCACGTCAGATGTAGCGCTACGCGCGAACATCTGATCCTCCGCGATAGACGATTTATTTCAGGAGCCAGAAATCTTTGAATCTAACTGGACAAACGGCTTGTCCATCAATTTAATTGACGTACACTTCAGCCAACCACATCGAAACCAACCGATGACGCTGGTTACGTTTGTTGGATTGGTTGAATTCAAAACAGTTGCTTCTTCGCTACGTCACACCCTCTACAGCAGCCAGCAGCCCTGATTGGTCCAGTTAGGAAATATTGGGCTTGAAATCCCTCCCAATGGCATCAACATCAGATCGTTGCGCGGAGGCCTTACGAAAGTTACGTAGCGCATGATCTGACGTGAGTGAGGTAAACAAAGTCCAGCCAGGGGCTCAAATCAATTATTTCACAGCAAACTTGGATCAGGAGGTTTACTGATGTTGTAGATGTCTAGCCTACCTTGGTGTGGAGAACAACTCAAAAGCACATTATCACACTGGCATGCTTAAGGCAGCAACTCTTATTGAGCGCAGAACTTCAACACATCCAAAAGTGTTACTCAATGGACTCCATTGACTCCCATGTGGTGATACTGCTTCTTACGTTGAGCCAGGAAAGGGTTCTACTACACACTTGCGACACAAGTACATATTCATGGCATCCATTTTTTTACACTGACTATGCATTAGTCCTAACTCAGCTGATTGATACTCAACACATCTGTGCTACTCGGCTAACTGAATTTCCTCATAAGTCTGACACTGTTAACTGGCCGACTGAACTTTTCAGCATATCCCATAGTGTTATTTGGCTGACTGAACTTCTAACACATCCGATAGTGTTAACTGGTTGACTGAACTTCTTCAGCATATCTGATAGTGGCACTTCAACTCAGATGACGGATTTGCCCATTGTGGCACGTGTAGCAGGAGTGAGTCCATGCCTTTGTAGAAATCCTCGAGTCCCAGCTCTGTCCATTAGCATCTCAGACATATCGGGAGATTGCATCACATGCAGACCTGTGGCTTGCACTGCTGCTTAAGAATATAGCACAGATTTCACATCACATTTTTTCAGTTTTCCTCTTAATTCCAGCACTGTTTTCTGGACCTGATCCACCAATGGTTCTTAAGAGGAAATGTGTTAATAAAACTCACTTAGAAAAAGGATATGACCACTTGACTACTCATTTATGAGAAACACAGATATTACCTCTGTATTCTCTATTCATTAGACACAATTAGTTTGTCTCTGTTTGGTCACTCTCTTGAACCTAGAGACGAACGAGCAATGGTCACACTTTTTCAACGAGAATAGAATTCAGAAGAATGACCACAAAATGCCAAACAATTCTGATGATAAAAGAACATGTTTGTACATCTGACAGTAGTTTTTTTAGACCTTCCCTTAAGAATAAAGTTTAGAAAATTGGTGAATAAAGTCTTAATACTAAACAGTAAAAAACAGGAAAGCAAATACAGTACAAGATCCGTTGCCCCATCCTTTCCCTGATCCCCCACAGATCACCATATAAACCGCTCACAAAAAGTAAGGAAACTTGACTTTGACCCATTATATCTCCCCTTTAATAATACCAACCCCTAGAGTGTTTTATATCATTTTCATCGCTGATTTGTCACCTTTACAATGAGGTATAGCTTGTAAGCATCGGGCAATCATGGAATGCGCAACACAGCCAAACGTATGAGTAGTGCCAACCAAAAATGTGCCAAAATGGCCTGTTATACTGTTCTGTTGGTATAGCCTTTGTTGCTTGGAGCATTGAAGATTGCACTCACCTACAGAAATGAGGACAAGAACAAAAAAACATGTTGGCCATACACTTTACACTCAGTGTCAGGGCCCTCAGTAACGTGTGGAAGACTTTAGCCGTTGAACAATTGAATAAATCTTGTAAGTCTCTGCCAGTGAAGCTACGGTTCCTTAGTGCAGCAAAAGTGAGGAACCGGTCTTCTTGGGGTGTTGTCTTCTTGAGACGGCCACGTCTTGGTCTGTCTTTGGCTGCCGCAGTCTCATGGAACTTGGTCTTAACTTTGGGACTGGTACCAGGACTGACACCAATGATGCGGCCACTACATGCTGGGACACCAGCCTCTGGTTGCCCTATTGCACAGGCCCTATCCTGAAGGAACAAACGTGGCATCTTTCCACCGGTGTTGCTGCTAGGAGAAACCACAAACCCAACAAGTTGCAGAACCCATGCTCAGGTGCTAATTTAGAGACACCAGTGACTTGCACTCATCTGACAGCACTTGAAGCTCAAAATCAGATGCAGCAGAACCCTATTCCCATGGCCATTTTGGCACATTTTTGGTTAACACTACTCACACGTTTGACTGTGTTGCGCATTCCATGATTGCCCGAGGCTTACAAGCTATACAAGCTCATTGTAAAGGTGACAAATCAGCAATGAAAATGATATAAAACACTTTAGGGGTTGGTATTATTAAAGGGGAGATATAATGGGCCAAAGTCAAGTTTCCTTACTTTTTGTGAGCGGTTTACTAATCAGAGGTGAAAAGCCAGCAGTCTACAATAACAGAATACATGCATAGCTACACTATCCAAATAGAGTAATGTCCACCCAATTGTCACCAAATCAATGTCAAATTCAGTGTATGATGACACTCTCAGGCAGAAATATCTGACTGGACAAATGTCTATTCCACTGTCGAATCAGCTGTATGATGACTCTTTCTAAGGCATAAAGAGTCTCGATATATGCATTCTCTACAAATTACACATTTCTGCAGACCTCGCCAGAGGAAATTGCCAACGGTTCATTCAGGCACAGTGTGCCGTTTCAATTGTGTTTGTGTGATTTCAAAACCATGCATTCCCTTATACTGCATCATCACTTCCATATGACTATAGCGGTGAGGGTTCAGGCTATTTGGCTTTAAAAGGGCACAAAGACATTATATACATTTATACAACACTACATCCCCTCAAGATACCAGACAAACAAACAAAAGTCACCGTCTAAATAGTTACTTACTATAGAGACAGAAAAAGTGTAATAGAATTTGAAATTCATGCAATATTTTACATGACCACTTGTACATAAATAAAAAAATAACAATGATTAGCTGGTTTTACGATAAGGTTTCTTATATCCCTTATTATACAGCAACCTCTGTAAACGACAGCTGAACTAGCAAGCAACAATTGAATCAGCTGTTACCAAGTTAGCAATCAACCTTTTAAACCAAAGAAAGTAGAATAGCAGCTAAACAGTGAACTTCTTTTAAAACTAGTACTGGACTGCAACCTTCTTTCGTGTTTTAAGCCTATGGATTGTAAGCATAAGTTGTAATCAGTAGGAAACAAGTAGGATAAAAGCTTTCAATTTGTCCTCATAAAAAAAATAGATTCTACAATGCGTCATGGAGTTATTAGTCCATTACTTGCATACATCAGGACATCTTGAAGGCCGTTATCCTTTACACAAAATACTCTGCAAAACCAGACTATACAAAACGTTTGTACATTACCATACAAACTACCTACAGGCATGCCAAGGCCCAATCCATTTCCTTTTAATCCCCTCACATCTTGCAATTGAGCTATGACATCACCATGATGACATGGCTCATACCAGTTCACTGCATTACCATGGCTACCACATAAATAAAAGGCGAGAATGGGGTGCCATGCCTTGAACTGTAGACGTACTCTAGCGATAGCAAATTGAATTTGCTCAGAGAGTACATCTAGCGATGAGCCATAGGTTGTACTCAGACTTCGGTGGTGGCTAATGCTGAGCTGTGCTAACTACTAATGCATTGCGGCAGAGGCAATTCAGTATAAAAAATGCAGTCTCATTAAACAGACTGCTTGTGCATGGACCATAGCAGGCTGCCATCGGTCAAGCATCTTTTCAGTGTTTTTATCACAGACAGTAAGAAAGTAGAGGAGAGAGAGGGATAGAATGAAAGTTTGGGAAATTATTTCAAACCAGAGGACCAATGGGCAACAATGCCTGCACTGGGCACAGGTCTCTCGAAGGTGCCATTGGCCCTTGCGACCACAGCCATGGTGGTCAGCCAAAGTTAATCATACTATGAACCCTTCGATACATTATTCACCACAGCCATGGTGGTCATGGTGGCCAAAGTCAATCATACTATGATGAACCCTTGACGGGTACCACTTTTCAAAAACAACTCGCATCAATGCTGAAAACATTTAGATTTTGTGGAAGTCTCTACTGTAGGTCATGTAAATACTTACTCATAGTAATCTTATTCATGAGAAATCAAATACTGAAATCTCATTTTATGTGCTCTAGATTTCTGCAAAAATTATAACACAATAGCTTATATCCACTGCCATTGTTGGAGGCATTCTTCCTCTAGACAATGAGATAAGACTGAGCAACAGTTGGTATGTATTAAGCAAGGGGTGAAAGGGGATTGGACCTATAAACAATTCAGAGCAAACTTTTCAAAGTGATCATTTAGCAATCAACATGTCAGTGACTTAATGATTTCACATTCTGGTTTACCTCTTGCTGGGGGGAGGTTGCTGTGGCTGCTGCTGGGAGGTTGCTGTGTCCTGAGTCTTCTGGAGTCACATCCATGGCATCACCTGCTGCAGAACCTGTGTCTGAAGGACCATCAGGAGCACCACTGATGACTGGGGGACTAGGAGATATAGTCTCTGTGGCCTTCAAGCCTTTCTGGGACTGCTGAGGGCAGACAATGGTGTCTCCTGATGATGTCTCCTTCAGTGTCTCCGGAGTTGCCTCACCTGCAGATTTCAAAGGAGGAACCTCTGCATCTGCTGGTCTTGGAGGTCCAGAGTGGGATTCCGATGAGGGCGTAGGTGGCGAGTCTGATGAAACACCAGCTGTAGGAGTGGGGGCGGGGGAGGACTGAGATTCTGGATTGTTTGAATGAGAGACAGAATTGCAGAGTTCAGGAGCAGATTCTGATTCCTTGTTTGTGGACCCTGAGGATTCTGGAAGAGTTCCTGTGCCTCCTGAAGATTCTGTGCCTCCTGACACTGGCTTGATGTCCTTCTTCCAGTCTTCGACAAATTGTTGGATGTTGAGGTTAAACCTTTGAATGCCTTGTTCTGAGAGGACCAAATCATTGCCATTGGGGCGATAGAGGTCAGGCCCAATGTTTTCATGAGTGATGACCTTTCCTCCTAGGTCAGTTACTACTCCATGTGCTGAGCGATTGATCACTTCATAGATTTCTCCAGGAGCCTTGTCCTGTTTGCTGAAGCGCATTAGCAGCATGTCAGACCACACTATTTGACACTGAGGAAAGATTCTGTGTGTGAGTATCAGGTCCGTCTTTATCGCCTTCAACAAATCTTCCTTCTTTGTCGTGTTGATGTTACTGGCAACAAGATGGATAATTAGCAGATCTGGGTGGGACTGCTTGCCTTTGAACTTGTGAATCTGGAGCATCAGATTAGACCAGGTCATTCCAGGCTCCCCAAGGTGGTGCAGCGTAATGCTGGGGCTGTTACTCTTCAGGTTAACGAAATGGGATTGTGCTGCGGCCATCCTTTTGGCCAAACCTGAGAGGGCATAGCCACACATCCACACTGATTTGTAAGCTTGGACCTTCATGTGTTTTTGAGTTGAGGTTGATGTAGGACTCTTCAGGGCTGGGTTCACCGTAGAAAGGACCTTCTGGGCATTTCCTGAGCCTTCCTCCTTAGCCTCATCTAATTGAACAGGATTCAAAAGATGAGCATCACTCTTTGATGAACCAGCTGAACGGGTGATGAGATCAGGGCACTGGTTAGCAGGCTTTGGGATGTTCTGATTAGGTTCTGAAGAGTTTTGAGTGAGCTCCCTGTGCTTGGACACAGAGTAGCTCTCGCTCTCCCACTCCTCTAGAAATCGCTGGATGTTCTGGTAAAACTTCAGAAGGCCTTCAGTCGTAAGTTTGCCATTGTCATGATAGTCTTCAGGTCTTAAATTCTCATGAGTGAGGATTCTTCCTCCCAGTTCAGTGACCACAGCATGTGCTCTGCTATTGATCTCATCTGCAGCAGGAAACGCACTGCCTCTTCTGCCATGATGTGGCAGGATGTCAGACCACACGATCATGCACTGAGGGAAGACTCTGAAGAACTCCCTCGTAGCGTTCAGCAGGTGTTCCATGCTCGTAAGGGTGGTGTTCTTGCCCCCCAGGTGGATTATCATCAAGTCTGGGAGGGGCCACTCCTGTTTTAGTTGGAGTCTAAGTTTTCTCCAGTCTGTATTCGGCTGTCCCCACCAGTGTAGTTTCATAACAGGGAGAAGCTTACACAATGTAATGGCATCGTTAGGCGACATTGTAAACCTTTTGGCCAACTCAATATCAGTATTGCCACAAATCCAGACTGTTTTCATGTTTTTGCTGGTAGCATGGCCTGAGGGAAGGAAATACCATGTGCAATTAGAATCATCTACATCAGCATTATTAGCCACAACTGTATATAGAAATACAACAATACAGAGGGTAAAAATATATTTCAAGCACACATTGAATAAATCAGATTTAAACTTTGGTTAGAAAAGTTAATAGTAGATTATATCATAATGGTAGATCTTATATTCAGTGATCCAACCCGAATGACCCACTCAAATTTCTTTTCACTAAGAAAGTAAACACTTCAGCAAACTGCAGCGAGAGTGCCTAAAGTACCTGTGACAGCGTCACTGACTCCATGTTTCTGAACAGGCTTCCCGTCACTCTCTCTGACCTGGGGGTGGACAAGAAAGACGAAGGCAAATTAAGATAATGTAGAACTATGGACTTGTTTCACACCTGAACATTCCGACATTCCATGGTAGTAAACTGAACATTCTATAATTGAAATGCATTGGATTTATGCCTCTTTCTGACTTAAAAAAAATGGGTAATAACATTTAAAACATGTCTAAATTCACTTTCTATCAAATAATACACATTTGAAGCACACAAATTTGGAGGTCCCAAATAGATTGAAGCTTCATGAACATAAATGTAAAATCACTTTTATCTATTTGGGACCTCCAAATTTGTGTGCTTCAAATTTGTATTATTTGATAGAAAGTGAATTTAGACACGTTTTTCAAGTCAGAAAGAGGCTTAAATCCAATGCATTTCAATGGTAGAATGTTCAGTTTACTACCATGGAACCTTGGAATGTTCAGGTGTGAAACAAGTCTATTGCAGGCCAACATCCAAACAACTACTGCCTGCCCAACATACAAATTCACAACAGCTGCCATTGTCCCCAAATAGCCAGAGCAGTGAAAAAGGTTTTCACCTATTCTAAGGTATTCAAAAGTTAAGAAGCAGCTACGATAACCTATTATGTAACCAATTAGTGGTGCTACTTTCTACTTCCCCCCAAAAAAAACATTTTCACCATGTCCAAAGTACCAAAGTAGCATTTATGTGAGGAGATATTTTAAATCATGTACAGTATGAAATTATGATTTTTCCTACCATGAATAAGTCAAAGAACAGACTAAAATGAGTGAATCTATAGTTCACCTTCACTGTTGGACTGAAGATCCGTTGATCCATCACCCACTTTTCCACAAAGTCTTTGATATTTGTTTTGAATACTCGTATGCCAGTTGCTGTGAGGGAACCGCCTTTCTGGCGATAGTGCTCTGGTCTAATGTTCTTATGGCTCACAAATGTTCCTCCAAGACTAGCAACGATAGCATGAGCCTTGTCATTTATCACATCATGAAATGTGTCCACAACCTTCATCGTGCCGTCCATCTTAGAGTACTTTGGAAGCAAGTCAGACCACACAATCAGACACCGGGGAAATAGTCTGTGCAGAGAGGTCAGGGACTTCTTAATGGAGGAGAGCAACTGTCCCTTATTTTTGTTCGTCACGTAGGTGTCATCTTTTATGTGGATGATGATCATGTCTGGATGAGGAAGGTTGAGTGCAAGGTGCTTCAGCTGAGGCACAAGCGTAGTCCATGCCTTGTTACACACATGCCCCATCCAGTATGAGCACACTATAGACTCGTTCGATGTAACATTATAGGTAGGAAACAGCATCTTCTGAGAAAGCCAAACTACAAGACTGTCCCCACAAATCCAAATAGTTTTCATATTTCCACTAGTAGCATTGCCTGAAAGATACACCACAGTTCAAACAAAATTAGCAGTTGTCCACAGATTGTAAAAATTGCACAAATTACCAGATTACTACTGGATATTGTCAGGCATATCTGAATGATTAAAAGGGAGGACTGGGATGTCCATGAGGTGACCCTGAGCCTTTGTCTTTTAACTGCTAGAATATAAGGTACACCCTGATGGATGTACCCACTGTTGTGGGGTCATTAGGTAAACAACAACAACAACAACAACAACAAACAGACTTACCACCTTGATCAGCAGTTGCCAAGGTTTCACAGTCTGCTACAATCTGAAAAAAAAAAATGATCACAAAATCAAAAACAGCCATTAAAAGTTTAGATAAGCAAATCTCACCATCTAACAATAACAGAGCAGATTTAGTGGATCTCTACCACTTCCAACTCCTTTTGTCCCTAGATGGTGGTGCAAATATAGTCAATGCTGTACATAGCAGACAAATGCTAATTGTTACATGGAACTGGGCCAAGAAGAAATGTCAAAATATGAAGAGTGGCCTTCTTTACCTCTTTGGATATAGCAGTGTTTCCTGGGTCTCCTGTCTTTGGTGCCTTGTCCAAATCTTGGGAATCATTAGTAGAGTTGAGGTCATCAGTGGGTTCTGAGGATTTTGGAGCGAGTTCCTTGGCATTCAATATTGTGTCGGCTTCTTTCTTCCATCTATTCATAAACTGCTCGATGTTCTGTTTGATCCTTTGCATGCCTTGCTTTGAAATTACCATCTTATTGCCTTTGGGAGTATACAGTTCAGGCCCAATGTTCTCATGGGTGATGACTCTTCCTCCGACCAGATCTACGAAACGATGCGCCGCGCGATTGATCGACTCATGGATTCTCTCTCCTGCTTTAGCGTTTTTGAAATGTGGAATTGGGTCTTGCTGGTTGAAACGCATTAGCAGCATGTCCGACCATACAATCTGACACTGGGGGAAGGCTTTGTGTAGCTGGACCAAATCCCTCTTGATGCACTTCAGCAGGATTTTAATATTGCCCATGTTGTTGGTATTGCCATCGAGATGGATGAGGAGCAGGTCAGGATGAGGCCCTGGTGTCTCTTTAAACTGGTTCATCCCCTGCATGAGGTTTCTCCAAGCCATTCCTGGTTTTCCCCAGTGGTGAACACACATACCATTTCCATCAGTGCCATGCTTGGCGAAACCAAAAGGTGATGTGGCTAGCTCTGTGGCCAGATTTGCAAGAGAATGACCACACATCCAGACTGTTTTGTATGTCTTAGTTGTAGGGTTATGGAACAAAGGTGAGAAATCTATGGAATTCACATTCCTCTGAGACTTTTGGGGGGAGACTTTGGGGGCATTTCCTGCTGCAGGACATGGGTTTGGCAAAGTGACCGGAGCACTGAAGACGACTGGACGGCTTTGGGGCTGATTTATGGTCTCTGTGGTCTTGACATCCTTCTGGGACTGCTGTGGGGAGATGGTGGTGTGTTCTGGGTCTTCTGTAGTCATATCCACATCTACAGGGCTCACAGGACAAACACCACTCTCAACTGGTTGAGGATGTTCAGTGTGGGGGGTTGCGGCAAATAAGAGTGCAGGGGGGGGGCCTGGTGAAAAATCAGGAGCTGTGGAAGTGGATGGAAGACTATGGAAAAGTAAAGAAGAGGATGGCGGACTATCAGGGGTTGCAGTATATAAGACTGCAGGGGGGGGACCTGGTGAAAAATCAGGAGCTCTGGAAGTGGATGGAAGACTATGGAAGAGTAAGGAAGAGGATGGCAGACTATCGCTCACAGATCTACTCTCCTGTGCATTATCTGGAAGTGGGGAGAGATTGTAAGACTGCTTGGTATACTCAACGTTGCCCTCACTGGGTTTTGGAGAATTTGGGGTACCAGTAATCTCGAAATGCT
This sequence comes from Sardinella longiceps, assembly GCA_027497455.2. Taxonomy (NCBI): domain Eukaryota; kingdom Metazoa; phylum Chordata; class Actinopteri; order Clupeiformes; family Clupeidae; genus Sardinella; species Sardinella longiceps. The sequence continues at coordinate 23,539,665 of JAODXP020000006.1, forward strand.
CTGGAGTTGTGATGAACTCCTCCTCCCACTTCTCCACAAACTCTTGGATGTTCTGGTTAAACATCTGAATGCCTTCATCTGAGAGGTGAATGCCATTGCTGTGATAGAGCTCAGGACCAATGTTCTCATGGGTGAGGACCCGTCCCCCCAATTCAGTCACTGTGGCACGTGCTTGGCGATTGATAAGATCACGAATTTGGTCAGTTGCCTCATCAAACTCTACCTCAGAACAAGACATGTCGTGCTCCTCCTCCCCCTCCTCCTCCTCCTCCCAGTGGTGTCTTGGCAGAATGTCAGACCACACAATAAGACACTGTGGGAACATGTTGTGTACAAGGCTTAGTTCCTCCTTGATAGCCTTCAGTAGGTCGTCCGTTTCCCTCACGTTGATGTCGTTGCCTCCTAAGTGGATAATGAGGATGTCTGGGAGAGGCCACTTGTTTCGGAGCCGGTCGAGCTGAGGCACAAGTTCATTCCAAGCCATTCCATGCTTCCCGTTCCATAACCCTCTCGTTCTGCCCAGCTGAATACCACACTCTGGCCACATACTCATCCGTCTGGCCAAAGCTATAAGGCCATGTCCACAGATCCACATTGTTTTATCAACTCTTCTCGCAACAGGACCTGAAATATAAAGAAAAATACAGTTAAGAGGGACTGCAGTCAACCACTCCCAGAGAGTAATTTTGTCTACTTATCCAAACCTCTCTGAAATGTCAGAAATAACTTAATTAAACGTACAATTTTTTTTTTTTTATAGCAAATGCTACAAAGAGAAGTAGCATATTTTAGCATATTTTTTCTCACCTGACTGTCGATTCTGTGGGTGCTCATGCTGGTTCGGGCTAGGTGTTCGGTGTTCTTTCTTTTCATCATGCAGCACCAAGCTCTTCTCCTCTTCTCTTGGAAGCTCACCTTTTTCAGTCAGTCTCTCTCCAGACTCATCACCCACCTGAGCCGGCCTGTGGACCTGCACTTCAACACAGAGCACTGGATCCATGTCTTCCCCACATAACTTAACACTCCGGTCTTTCAGAGGAGGGTCATAGCTTCTGAAGGCACTCATTTCTACTACTCGAGTGTCGCCTTGCCGCTGCTGCTCATATTCTTCCTCCATAAGCAGCGGGTCATACAGTTCATCTCCATTTGCTGCTTTTAGACTTGTGGACATACTTCTGTCACGCTGTGCCACAGCTTCTTCCTCAGCTGTCTGAGCCGGCTCTGAACCGCCACTGTTTTCATGGGCTGTAAAATTAATAGATGCCATCTCTAGTTCCAAAGCATCATTTTCAGCTATCCTTTGAGCAATCAACGCTTCCAGCGCCTCAAGCTCCTTATCTTTATCCTTCCTCTCACAATCCTCAGCACCCTCATTTGGAACAGAATCTGTTTCAGGAGTGGTGTCAGAGGTCTTGGAACTAGGGCTGTTCTTTCTAACCTTTGCAGTTGGACTCTCTGTCCTGGGACTGCTACGCCTGCGCTTTCTAGAGGAAGTGTCTCCCCCGCTGTTTCGCCTCCGGCTCTTTTCATTTCTTGGCACTGGGCTATAGCTTCTCCTCCGGGCCACACTCCTTTCCTGGCCCTTGTTGTTCCTAAGGTGTCCATCTCTACTCCTCTCCCTGCTAGTCAATCGTTCTTTCCTGTGGAAATATTCTCTTCCACTTCTCCTGTCTCTACTGTATCTCCTCCTTGATCTGCTGGAGCTACGACGCCTCCGACGCCAACCACTCCTGTCCCGGCTCCTGCTCCTGGTCCTACTCCTGCTTCTACTGCTACTGAAGCTACTCCTGCTGCTGAAGCTGCTTCTGCTGCTGAGGCTACTGCTACTGCTACTCCTGCTAAGACTGCTGTAGGATCGTTCTAAGCTTCTCCTCAGCGTTCTCCTTCCATCCAATCTGTCCCTGCTTCTTCCTTGCCTGTGTCTTCCCATGCCCCGGCCTCTCCCTCGCATCCTCTCCCTGCTCCTACTCCTGCTTCTGCTTCTGCTCAAGCTCTTAGTCCGGGTGTTCCTGTGACCTGTAGACCCAGATGTTCTGCCTCTGTTGCTAGTCGCCTTGCTAACTCCTTCTAGTCTCTTTTCTCTGCTTGAGCTTCCATGACCGAGTCTTTCATCAATCCTAGAACTAGCACCTTGGTCTTGGCTTCTGTTGCCACTCTGCTGGGTGGCTGTCTTTGTTATAGAAATCTGTGCGTTCTTTGTTTTGGCACCAGGAGTCTTTGTTTTGGAGTCTGGAGTCTTTGTTTTGGAGTCTGGAGTCTTTGTTTTGGCGTCTGGTGTCTTTGTTTTGGAGTCTGGAGTCTTTGTTTTGCCGTCTGGAGTCTTTGTTTTGCCGTCAGGAGTCTTTGTTTTGGCATCTGGGGTCTTTGTTTTGGCGTCTGGGGTCTTTGTTTTGGCGTCCGGTACATTCTCCTTCTTTGAAGTCACTATTGGACCAGCAGAACCAGGCAGATTCTCAACATGTGTTCTGTAGCAAAACAAGGATAAAAAAAATACAGTTGTAATATATTTCAAATAAGTTTTAAAATAAACTTATTTATTTTTTATTTTACTCCAGGGATCTAGAGTAAGCAGAATCCTAAATCACAACCACTCAAGTGACAATATCTTTCCAAGGCAGCTCTCTGTAAAGCGATTTCATTACTTTAAGGCGAGAACTGAGAGACATAATTTCTTCTTCTTTTTTTAATCTTATTAATCACATGAAAAGATGATGAGAAAAATCAGTCTTACTCAGTTTTATGGTCATCAGAACTGGTTCTTGAGTCTTGCTGCATGTTTTGCTTGGCATTCGTTAATACAGTGATATTCTGCATTGAGGCGACACAATCCACAATGTATATCAGTTATATAAGAGATGGAGTGATGAGTCAAATGCTTCCAAGATAATAAAGATTATGACATTTATCTTCAGGAATATCAATAAATCTGATAGTAGTAAAACAGTGGTAGAGTGTGACAGTCAAAGTAGCTCTCAGAAGAAAAAAGGTTGGAGACCCTTGTTATACTGTAACCGTAGGTAGTCATTTTTAGTTAAATGATAAAAGGCAGTTGTTATTTTGATGAGAATAAGGTCATTGGTGGTCTAGGGTCTAAGTGTCATGAAGAGATTAAAAAAACAACTTTTTGAGGCACTCCTTACAGAAAAATTTTGAAGAGCACCCTTTTTCACAATATTTGGATAAACAACCCAGTGAAGCATTCCATTTTCTCTTTTTGATTGATTAAAAAGTGTGTTAAGAAATGAAGAGTTCAGATGCAAAACCCCTAACTCCACTTGACCACTTTTTGAGAAAAGCCATTTATCAGGTTACAATGTTTGATTGTAACGATATGACACGGCGGGAGCAGTTTTATTTTATTTTCACAACATTTAATTTACATATTCTAAATTATACAGGATTCACACAATATCATTAACTCAGTTTTCACAAAAATGGTGTTTAGGGGGTTTTGCATCTGAACTCTTCAAATACAGTACATGCTGTACCTGTACGGTCTGTGCTGTAGTCGAGCCCTCTATGATTACTGGCACAGGCAGAGGCACGCTTAACCTCCTGATCCTGACGGCTTGGTTGCCCATCCCGGCCACTATGTTCTGGACAGATCAAGACAGAAAATTAACAAGATAGGGTCATTCCACGTCAATTCAACAAGAGCCCGCGCACTTAAGTCTCAAAACAATCTGAAAAAAATCACCAAATGTATCCATCAGTGTTCACACACTTTCTGGTTTAGTTCTTGAGCTATGAGCTTGTGAACTTTGACAAAAAAAAGTGTGTGAACAAAACGGACACCTCCCTCCCCCATTAAAAATGGCTGTAACATGGAAAGTATACATCTTCCATTCAAATAAATTTACAGTGTTTCTCTTAAGTACCATGGGTACATTTGGTGATTTTTTCAGATTTTTTTGAGACCTAAGTGCGCGGGCTCTTGTTGAATTGACGTGGAATGAACCCGATAGCGACATGTACTGGTGGGCTTAACACAAGTAACACACAGTTTACCCACTTCTCAAATTTTAAATTCAACATATTTAACATTAAGCTTTTTTTTCATATCCGATTCAGCATATTGCAGCCCTCTTTGCAGAGATGATAAAATTCACAGTTTACCCAGTTTTGTTGTTTTAGACAACATTGGACAAAGTTGAGTGTTGACTTAAATGAACTTAAGTCTTTCACATACAGTAACTGTGCATTCAGACCAAGACCGATTCAGGCGACATGGGCGACGGAAGTAATTGACTTTGTATGGAGACCGGCGATTTCGGCTAAAAAAGTGGTAGGTGACTTGGGCGACTTGGGCGATAAAATCAAGTTAAACTTCGGTTAACTTTATGTAATGAGCTATAATGCGGTCGGGCGATTACCAATCAGAATGTCGATTTACTGGGGAGATGCCTGTAGAGAAACAGGATCGAACGTTTGAAAGCTAACGTCGTGGGCAAATTTGCCGTTTTGGTTGCTGTGCTCAAGCGATGTTTCTTGGGAGTCTTCGGCGACTCTTGGCAATTTATCGGTCTCAGTCTGAACGCACAGTAACACCACACAGTGAAAAACTACATACCGGCATGATGGTGAACTCCACCTTCTCAGATACGGAGAGTTTCTTTTCCTCCATGACCTCACAGAGGTCAAAGACCAGTTTAGGGTCCTGGCAGCACTTAATGTAGCCAAACGAGTTGCACAAGCCAAGAACCACACCCTAATAAAATGAAAATATACACTGTAAAAATCATACGATAATGCTGCCAAGGACATCTAGGCCAGTGCTGAAAGTTCAGGCCGCAAGTCAGCAAGAGCGATGGAAGTAAATTACTTTATGGAGACAGGGCAACAAAAACAGCAACTGTGGCGAGTGACGAAACTTGGGTGTCTTTAAAAATGATAGAAAGTTAAATTTTAGTTACCTTTATGGCAATGAGTCATCACATGGTTCGACAACAACCAAAGAGAATGTTGATGTCCCATTGTGGCTTGTTTAAAGAAGCGGGATTTCACATTCCATAACTAAAGCTATTGAAATTTCCAAATGTTACTATTGAGACTCACCGTTTTGCGTTGCTCTTCCGTCTTGCACTCAAACGTGTCTGGCAGTATCTCCACGTTCATGACCTTTTCCAGTTTTGTCTTTGGGTTGAATTCATATTTAAATCGAACTTTATCACCAACCAGCATGGTGGCCTTCGTGATGACATCCTCTGCACGGAAGCTCAGGATCTTCTTCATTCGTCCCTGAACAGTCTTCAAACTGCCAAGATGACGGTCACGGTCCTAGGTGAAAACCGCAGTTAAACGTAAGTAGGGTGCTCCAGAGCAGAATTCAGCTCACTGGTGATCTGAAGACCAGAGTCGTATCATTACAAAGTTCTCTTGCAGTTAACCAGTTATTTTCCCACCGTTGCTAAAGGTACTGACATCTTCCATACATCCACATCTCAAGAAAATGAATCCAATCTGAAGCTTCAGATTCTGCTTGTGCATGAATATTCTAAAGCTTCTATCTATTCAGGACTTCCCAATTTGTGGGCTTCCCATGCACATTATTTTAAAGAAAGAATTTAGATAGAGTTTAGGTTTTAAATATTATTACAATTTTTTTTCCAAGTCTGAAAAAGAAAGTGCATTTCAATGATAGAATGTTCAGTGTACTACCATGGAATGTTTCAGAATCTCGAAATGTTCAGGTGTGAAATAAGTCCATAGTCCATACAACATCTCACTTGCCTTGTTTGCATTAGTGGCCACATTGCTGGCAGCGGCCGGCTGCTTTTGAGGGACTCGTAGGATGGTTCCCTCAACGAGACCAGAAGTTACACTCTGAGGGACAACTGTTCCTTCAGCAGATGGCTCAGCACTTCCAGACGGCTCCTGCTTTTGAAGCAGAAATAGTCATTTACTTTTGTGCATTTAGGACAATTTTATCCAAAGCAACTTACAAAAGAAGATTAACAATTAAGCTACATGGAGTCTTGGAAGAAATATCACCAGAGGGTCTTTAGAGTGTAGGAGCAAAGACTTAAAATATGAGGTCATTTCTGAGCAGGCAATTAATAAACAAATTAATCAAAGCACAATCACTTAAGTTAATGACTCCTTAATGGTTAACGATCATACGCCCAGCCCTATGGTCATTGACATGGGGCAGATTCAGCATTACACGTAACTGATTTCTGCAGCCAGCCTGTCAAAGTGAAATAAGTGGAAAGAGAAATACGGCCTCCAATACTCACCAGTTGATGCTGCTCCTGTGTGTCAGCATTCTGAGTGGTCTCAGACAGGGTGTTGGCGTTGGCGGTTTGGTCCCGTTGTGCGTCTGGTTTGGTGGATATTTTCGACTGGACTTTATCGCCAACCAGCATGGTGGCCTCTCTCAACACGCTTTACTCACCAGTTGATGCTGCTCCTGTGTGTCAGCATTCTGAGTGGTCTCAGACAGGGTGTTGGCGTTGGCGGTTTGGTCCCGTTGTGCGTCTGGTTTGGTGGATATTTTCGACTGGACTTTATCGCCAACCAGCATGGTGGCCTTTCTCAACACGTTTTCAACGCTGAACTTCGGTCTCTTCTCCCTGTCCTCTGCTCCAGCAGCCCTATCAGGATGAACGTCCTACAAAACATTTAAAAAATACAAGTTGATTATATAAATAAATACTTTATTCTGAAGTATGTTAATCTTCATTGATGACAATTAGTTGGGAAAGCAGATGTGGTTATTCAGTGTGTTTTTGTGTGAAAAAACAGTGGTTTTTTTGTGTGTGAAAAACACCATAATCAAAATAACAGAAAAGCAAGTCACTGTGCCAGGAGGAGTCCAATAATTTTTTTCATTCAGATATGAAAGTGTGGAGGCCACCTGTAAAACACCTGATAAATGTTACATTATAAATTAGATTAAAAAACAGAAATGTTTTCAAAAACATCACAAGAGACATAGAGTAAAGAATATTGACTCTTTAATGACACTTTAAGCAAAGCAATACAGGGCATCAGAAGCAGCCAAAATCTAGTCTGACTCATGATACAGAAGTGCCACTCCTATTTATAATGCTGGATAGGATTCTTCAGTTATTAAAGCAAGACTGGTGGTTAACTGTGCTTCAGCACTGGTTTAAACTGGTTTGGTGGTTTCCTGCCGCTCAGTACATATCTTCCTTCAGGACATTCTTTAAGCATGAAGGGCTGTGGGAACTGGTTTCCAATAGGCAGTGATTGGGGAATCTGAGTCACAGGGACCCGTGTAGGAGCCTGCCCTCTCCCCATGTAGGCTAAGTGCTGCGAGATTACTGGTGCCCCAAGTAGGCCATGGGTGTTGGCTAAGGGCAGCAAGCTTACTGGTGGCCCTGGCCATGGTTGTGCCACTGGAATGGACTGAGGCTTGTTGCTATAGCGACTTTCATAGGGTTCTTGTCTTTGTGAGTGCTCTCTTCTCTTCTCTCTCTGAGGAGGTTTGAAGCAATCTCTCTTGTTCATCTCAGCGTTTCCACTTCTGGGCTGTTGAAAACCCTCTCTTGGAAACGTGCTGGGAGTAGCCCTGGCTCCTACACCATTTATGACCCCTCTCAACAACTGCAATGGTTGGGGGGGTCCTTGCACTGCCAAGATACAGAATGGGTATTCTAGGTTACCTTCATCAATCCCCCTTTCACCTCCCCCATTCTCTCCCACTGTTTCGATCTTTGCCCAGATGCCAGTTTTGCATTGGTAAATGATCACTCTAGCCTCTTGCCTATCGGGTCTAAACCCTCTAAAACTCGGAGCAAGCTTCTTTGTATTCACCCTTATGGAGGTGGCCGTTAGCAGTTGTGACACCGAGAGTAAGGTTGTCAACTTGTGTCCCGACAATTCCATGTAAGGTTGACGGCGAGGGACATAACCTCGGCGTACCATGGCGATTTTCTGCCAATTGGCAGGAGAGAGCAAGTGATCATCATTAATCTCCCAACCACACTCATCATAGAACTGAAGCTTGACCCTTGGGGTGGAGAATGGAGTGGTGAATGTATAACCATCACCCTCAACCCTCTGCGGCAAGCACAAAGCTTCTTTCCCATTAGGGTCTCCCTCTGCTTTACACTCTTTGGCTGCAGGGTTTACATCTGAGTGTTTACCAGAACCATCATGGTTCCTCTTAGGGTTTCTCTCTTTTGCAACCAGGTTTATTACTGTGCGTTTCATAGAACCATCCTGCTTCCCTTTGGGATCTCCCTCTACCTTACTCTTTTTGGCTACAGGGTTCACCTCTGCGTGCTTGGCAGAACTATTATGGTTCCCTGGTTCTTGGTGTCTCTCTACTTTACTCTCTTTGGCTTCAGCTTTCACCCCTGTGTGCTTCAGAGAACTATCATGGTTCCCCTTGGGGTTTCTCTCTTTGGCTGCAAGGTTTACACCTGAGCTTTTACCAGAACCATCGTGGTTCCTCTTGGGGTTTGTCTCTTTCGCAACAAGGTTTATTCCGGTGTGCTTCATAGAACCATCCTGCTTCCTCTTGGGACCTCCCTCTGCCTTACTCTTTTTAGCTACAGGGTTCACCCCTGTGTGCTTGGCAGAACCATTATGGTTCCCTGGTTCCTGGACTCGCTCTGCTGTACACTCTTTGGCAACAGGGTTTATTCCTGTGCGCTTCATAGAACCATCCTGCTTCCCTTTGGGGTCTCCCTCTACCTTACTCTTTTTGGCTACAGGGTTCACCCCTGCGTGCTTGGCCGAACTATTGTCGTTTCGTGGTTCCTGGTCCCTCTCTGCTTTACACCCTTTGTCAACAGGGTTTATTCCTGTGCCCTTCACTGAACCATCATGGTTCCTCTTGGAGTTTCTCTCTGCTTTACTCTCTTTGGCTACAGGGTTCACATCAGTGTGCTTGCCAGCCCTAACATGGTTCCCTGGCTCCTGGTCTCTTGCCCTATTCCCTGATGTCTTGGATCCCCTTGGCACGAAGGGGAACCATTTGTGATCATTGTCCTCTGTGTCCATATCAGGGATCATCGTATCAGATTCTGCATGCTTGGGCTTCTTTGTCTTCTTGTGGGTGTTCTGTGGGGGAGGGATTTACAAATTGGTCAGGGTTAGCACTGTAAAGCAGCCTACCCAGAACTCTAACCTGAACAAGTTGCTTACTGCCTTTAACAGATATTTTCTGCATCATTTTATACTCCTTACCGTGTACGAGTTCCCCTTGCCCGATTCCCTCTGTCAGGCGTTGTCCGATTCCCTTTTCGGGTGCTGTCCAATTCCCTTGTCGGGCGCTGTCCAATTCCCTTGTCGGGCGCTGTCCAATTCCCTTGTCGGGCGCTGTTTGATTCCATGGTCAAACACTAGCGAAAGCTGTGGGGCTTCGCCTTTAGGCAATCTCCAAACTCTTATATGCCACAAGCTTGCACATACAGGTTCTGATTTGATGCATCAGGCTAAAATTATAATCCCTTCCAAACGTTTCCACATTGTTTCACTTTGCGCAAAGCATCTACAATCTATTGGCATAGAAATTGAGAAACTGTGTGAAAGCATTAGGCTGCGCTAGTCTGGCTATTTTTATTGTGCAACTCCGCATTTTAAAAAGTTGTAATGTTATTGCTTGTGTGTATAATTATTCGAATCTTTGGCCCCATGTCACCACTGACTTAGTTCTGAGTCCACCTTGGGGTCAGCTTTCTCAGCAGTCCTTTGACATAATACCTTGTCTGACAGGTCCCCACTAATTTTGGTCTAGATGGGCCTTGGGGTCGACTTACTCCGCAGTTGTCTGACATTATTCCAGTCTGACCAAATATGACTCAATGTAAAGTGCTTGTTTGCCATTGAGTTTGGTCTATGCTTATCCAAATTCTCTCATTCCATGCGCTATCTACTGCTGTTAGAAGGCTTGTGCAACAGGGCTCTGCTTAAAATTACTCTGGAGCTACACTTTAAAGGTCCCATATTATTTTTTAAAGCTAACGTTTTTAGCTCTAATGTTCAGAAGAGGCCGTTTTTTATGGGGGCATTCAACAGGTAACTAGACACCTGCAGCAAAAACATTGAATATTTCCCCTGTAGCCTATGACAGACCACTCCTAATAAGTCAATTGATCATTTTCATTGTTCTCAGCTGCAAAGTGCCTGCCAACTTGTCTCTCTTTATTTTTGCAATTATCCATTCTCATTGCCCTCAGCTGCTTACATGGCTGCCAATGATGTGGGACCCCAGCCACCTTACCCTGTGACATACGTAGTTATGAATATTTTATGCAGGTGGTTTAAGCACACATCAGCTGAACAGTTAATAACAGTGTAAATTGTCTATTCTAACAATTGAGGCCTTTTATCAAACTTAAAGTGTGTATAGAGGCAGACCCAAGAAACACATTCAAAAGTTATTAGAAGTGATTTTTCATAATATGGGACCTTTAAGCTTTAAATTCAGACAAACTCTGAAAATTATCAACATTTCTGGACCAAGGTTTCCATGGAAAGTTTCCAGAAATTTACTGGAAAATTTCCACCCTTTTGCAACCCTAGTTGGAAAATACAAAAACTGCATAAGTGGGATTTAAGAACAAACTTCTTCATAAGTATAGATGGTGAATGAGGTCCATTGACTGTAAGCCAATGTTGCAAACCCCATGCTCTAAAAATCCTTAACAAACATAAATTAGCCAACTGTGAAATCCAAAAGTCTTAAGCTCAATTCAAACTGAAGATCCGCGATGAGATGCGACGGTCAGAGAGTTGTTTAGAGAGTAGTTGCAGCGGTGTGAATCAATAATCGCAGGTTGTTGCGAGCAGTTGCAAGCCGTCGCAAAAGATTTAACATGTCAAATCGCAGTTTCTGAGTTTTAGAACATTGCAGGCTTTTAGAACGTCGCAGCCCGTCTCGTCGCGGATCTTTGGTCTGGAGCTACCTTTAGTGAAGTGTTTGATGCTTCAAGGGTTAGGAGGATTCTGACTACTATGTTTTCAGGAACTATAACTTACCACAGCCTGAGTAGAACTTTCAAGTGCAGCCTTCTGTATAGGTAAGATCTGCTGGACACTAGCAAAGACAGCCTGCTGCGTAGGAATGATCTGATTGGTGCGGGCATGGGCAGCCTGCTGTGTAGGTATGATCTGACTGGTGCGGTGATGGGCAGCCTGCTGTGTAGGTATGATCTGATTGGTGCGGAGATGGGCAGCCTGCTGTGTAGGTATGATCTGACGGATGCTAGCTTGGGCAGCCTGCTGTGTAGGTATGATCTGACGGATGCTAGCTTGGGCAGCAGGAGGATCCCCACTCTCATCCTGGCCAAAGTCCACTGCCATGGACCCATGGATGGTTTCAATCAGGCTTTTGACAGCAGCATCTTTCACATCATCACTTGACTAGACAGAAATAATACATGGAGATAATAAATAAAACAATTAATTAATCATTTTGACCTATGAAGACCCTATCATTATTAGGCTATACTTTCCACAGGTGCCCAAACCCATCTTTCCGGAGGTGTCAGCACAGACACTCACAACTTCCACTTGAGAGTACGAAAAAGGCCAACTCCACCAACTAATAAAATAAAGGCTAATTCCTCCTGGATAATAAAGGTGTTTGTATCAGATGTTGACACCACTACAACAGAGGTTATACAAATTACTTATAATGGGATTCCCTTATTCAACTACCTTATTCTGATGTTATTCGGCTCATTTTAAACCACATAATTAAACACTTTGTAAAAACATAAACTTTCTTTGGGGCTTATAGTGCTTTTCCTTGGATGGTGTAAGAGTGCTGGTGTCAGACTCACCTTGGCAGGTTTGATGATGCCCATGTCTCTTCCTGACAGAGTCCTGAAAAAGACACAACAGCAGCCATGATGTAATCAAAAAGAGAAAAAGGAATGCTTCATCAGGGCATGCCAAACAATTACAGGTCATGCCAAACAATTACACCTGTAATTGTTTGGCATGCCCTGATGAAGACAATGGGTCGAAACGCGTAGGCATGTAGCCAGAATTTAATAAAGGCTTTTTAATTTTAGTAAGGAGTGCCTCAAAAAGTCGTTTTTTATCTCTTTATAGCAGCCATGGTGTTTTAGTGCACCTCACATCACAAAACATCTATTAAACATTAAGATATTGAGACCAACCATCATACCCACACTACTACCAAACATATCTGTTTTCCATTAACATATTGAAACACGTCTTTTCCTTATTTATGAGATATTAAGATATTTATCTAGAGTCGCTTATCTAGAGTCGCTTATCTAGTAGATATTAAGAGGAAGGCGTCCTCAGTCAGTCGGCGGTGGAGTTTAAGTCATGATGACATTAGTCGTCATGACATTAGATGTTCCATATCTAAGTGATAGGGCAGGTGAAGGGCCAGGGAATTCTTACTTATTGATTACTTTTTACTGGTTGCTTTTTGAAAGAAAAAAGTATCACTTAAACAGACAGATTGTGCTAACTAGCTACATGACAAAAACACTTTATCAATGTAGGCCAAGGGCAGTGGGCAAAACCTGTAGCAAGAGTGTTGCAACATGCGTTGCGACATTGAGATATGCATTTGGCAACATTCTCTGTAAAGATTTTGAGATCCCAATAATACTGTAATTTCATATGCTTATTCTGATTAGCATGGTCTTCCAAATCTCCAAAGACATTAAAACAAATCTGTAAAACAATGGCCCTAAAACACATCTTAAATCTGACCACAGTTAATACTACTGCATGTGCAAATGAAAGTTACTGTAAATATTCAAAAAACATCTAAAATGGAACATTTTAAAGAGAGATCTCTGTATTGCGACTGTATGATAATGCATAAAAATAAATGCATATCCAGAGTGAAGATCCAGGTCTTTACCTGACTGGAGCCACAGGTGGGGGCGGTGGGTCAGGCCTGGGGGGGTCATAGTGGGAGGGCTCCAGAGGGCTTGGCAGTGGGAGGGGGGTAGACTTGGGTGGGACGGCCTCCTTGGACAGAACCAGACAGACAAGACAAAATTAACATAGAGCTGAACATATATTGAATGAACATTGTGAACTATACAGCATGTATGACAGGTGTGGTTCATTCAGCCCTGGGGTCCGTTTCATTTCATTTCAGCATAGTTGGTGGATGGAATGCAAATTCCCATTGCCACTTAACTAAGTCGCTAACTAGTTATCATTGCCACTTAACTAAGTCGCTAACTGGTTATCATTGCCATTTAACTAAGTCGCTAACTGGTTATCATTGCCACCTAACTAAGTCGCTAACTAGTTATCATTGCCACCTAACTAAGTCGCTAACTAGTTATCATTTTGGCCAATGGCTAATGCTAAGTTCGCTAACTGGATATACATTGCCAGTCTAACTAAGTCGCTAACTTCAGAGGATATGTTAATATGCAGGTTTAAAGGGTGGAATTGCTTTTCATGACTCAACACATTTGATACATAAGGCCTATAACTAAGTACTGTGACTAACTGAGAAATTATTTCATTTGGGAAGGCTCCACGGGCTACACTAAGCGCTCTGCCCGGCCTAACCCAGGTATGGCTTAGCAACTACAGTATGCTTTTGGTAAAAGGAGGCCTGAATTTCATTTTCATGGGCATCAACTCATCCAGTTCACCTCCTCCTGCTGCTGCTGCTGATTCTTCTCCTCCATCTCCTGGTCTGGCAGTAGTATATAAGCATCTGAGGTCCAGGGGTGGTCTGGAGAGGGGTGGCCCAGGAACACAGCCTCCTGCTGCAGGCTGTGGAGCTGAGCTTTAGCGGAATCATCAGCTCGCCTGAAGAACACCAGAGCATTCTCTATCCGCTCCAGCAGCTGTCTGGCCTGCTCTATCTCCTCACGGTTAGACAGAATAGCAGGCACCGCTGCTAGATCACCTGGGTGAGATAGGATAAGCGAGGAGACAGACAGACAGATATTTTAAGTAGGCAAACAGACAAAAAAGGTGGAGTATTTCTTTAAGTAATATGAAGTCTTATCAATAACTCATCAAATCTCATCAATAATTTACTCATCAATTAGATTCGGTCAATAGTTCATTTGAAAACCTACGCAGCAGGTCCTTGAAGCAGGTCTGTTCCGTGAGCAGGTATTGAGTCCTCTGCAGGTAAACTCCCCTCTCCTTCCTCAGCCTTTCCCGCTCCTGCAGTATCTACACAGCCACCAATATTATGGGATGTCATGAGAAGTTGTGCAGCACGCAGCACATATTTATAAAGAATCACTACAACCATCTAAGGCAGCGTTTCTCATACTTTTTTAGACCAAGGGCCACTTTGCCCAAAAAAAAATTTTTTTCAAGGACCACCTCACGCCCCCTCACCACGTCGCATGCTGCTACCCCTTAACCTTTGACCAAATCAAAAGGCAATTCTGCTTCTGCTTCATAGTATTCATTGAACCACTCCCCTTTGGCTTTCAAATAATTTTAGTAAGACAGACTAAATTCACATATTTTTTGGAGATCTCCTCACGGACCACTTGAGCTTGCTGGTGGACCACCAGTGGTCCCCGGACAACATTTTGACAACCACTGATCTAAGGAAACAACCTAACTGTTGCAAAATCCTACCAGTAGGAGGTGCAAAGTGTGAGTGTTTCTGCAAGTTTAAGGTAACATATGTTGCTTTTCTCTGTCAGAGAACCCACACCAGAAGAGAAAAGATAAAGTAAGAACAGACACAATAAAACAACTGCAAAACATTCTCAAAAAAACTGCTATTAATGATTAAAAAAAATGCAATTTTAATTTTAAAAAATGCAAAGGTTCCTGAGCTTTCTCGCATATCCACCTGTTTGTCAAAAATAGGTCTCTTGTAACTTGTACTGCTCCTTCTGCTACACTACTGCTGACCTCGGGTTTAGACCTACTTTGACTACCTCTCAAGTTTCCTCTTTAGCATTTCTGTGTCAACACCCAAGTGCTGAGATGTTACTTACATAGAGTATTAATCTTATTTGTTTTAGATCTATGTTTCATAGCAGGTTTACGGTTCATAGCAGGTAACATTAGCTAGGTTTTATAGCATCTGCTCAATGTGCAATAAGTTTGGAAACTCTCAGGCTACACAGACAAACAAGTTTGGATTAGGCTACTCACACACAGACAGAGATACACACACACACACACACACACACACACACACACACACACAAAGTTGGTCTGTACTGTATGACATATCAACTAGATATTTCAATAAACTAGGCTACTTTATTATTTATCATTTGGAAGAAAAACACTGTGAAATGACTGACTCCCTACACCATTAAAGTGCAAAATAATTGATGTTGCCTGTGACTCATGGCTGTTTAGTCATTTGTCCAGACTTGTCCTGTTGGGATGATATTTAGATGTGGTCCATTCCTGCACGGGGTTAACAGAACCAGTAGGAGTGGCAGAGAAGGAGTTATGGAACACACTGGGATTCTATCACTGGGCCACTTTGATGACAGAGCCAGGGTCTTTCAAGCAGCAAGCAATTATGTACTGATCGTGTACATTTCTGTCAAGAAAGTAACCTACACAGTACCAGTCCCTCATCTAATGGGTTTGGCAATCTTTACAGGTGCTTTGCTTATCGTGATGAAACTGTCAAGATTGAAATCGCAGGTTAGGCTCCATGTCCAACTAAAACAGATAGAAGCTGGATGACCATCTCTGTATGTGTTTGTTTGACACACCAGCATGCCCACGCCACACCAACGTTATCACTATGATGATGTGGACATCCCCTCAACAAGTGACTCAGAACAGAGCATGGCTTTCATACGCTGATTTAAGCAGCAAAACCACCAGAAACCACACTTTTAAAACAACTAAACAATTTTGTGCTGACCAAGCAATGTCTTTGTCAAGCCACATAGGTAACGTTAGTTTATTAAATAGCAAATTCAAACACTAAACATAGGCTACTTGACATGCCCCAACTGTTACCTGGGATTGCAGCACATAAACAACACGATAAGTGTTGGAACCTGGTGTCTTTAAATCTTCCTGTCAACTAACGTTAAATCTTCAAAAAAGTTGGAGTGATAATTTCAGAACACTTGCCTTAGTCAACTCTTGCAATACATTCCGCGGTTGCACTGGTCTAAAAGATCCATGGTCCACAGTTTGTCCATGACTAGCCGCGTGTATTTGTTCACTAGCCATCTTCGTCGTCGGGAGGTGTGGAGAGCTCGCAGCAAACTTTAACTGGGTGTTTGGACTCCAAGATCACTGGAGGAAAAGTGGGCTGGTTCGTCGCCCGTGACATGAAAAGCTAACGTTTTTTCATTAGCGTTCTCACAGGAATACCATGCAATGCAAGAAAACACTGAGACTAACTTTAAGTTGCGATTAGACAAGCCCTCATCAAACTCGTCTGGTGCACTCGAGAGAGAGATACGGCGATAACGTTGAAAAATAGTCAACGGGGTTCATGCCCAATGCGTGCAGAGAAAAGCAGAAGCCAAACACTTCCCGTTTCGGCTGCGTAATATGCGTCATTTACAGTGACGTCGAGGTAAAGGTAGACCAAAGTATATAATAAACTGTGTATAAGATCTTGTCCGATTCTTTCATCTAAGCAGTAAAATCAATATAGAAACACTACGTAAAATTTTAATTGTAACTTAATGTAACAGCCTGTAGTTGAAATTTAAATGCCTACAGCATCAATCAAGTAGGGCAATCAAGTAGCAGTACAATAAATGAGTAGCCTAGGTTAGAGGAATATAGCTCCTTCTTTGACATTCCGAGTAGAGTAGGCTACCTATCATAGGCCTATCACATATCACACAGATAGGCTATCATGTGGCTAATGTTTGTTACTGGGTGGTAAAAGGCCTGCAAGTGAGGAGAGCCATTATATTAGAGAAAAGTGAATGTTTGATGTGGGGCCAGGCCACATGGGGGGCATGACAGACATACGGCCAAGAGAGGAGCTAGAGCTTTTTAAGCCTTATCTTGTAGGCTATGGGGGACAAAACAGCTGTGCTATGCATACATTAGGAGTCATGTGACAGCCTCTGAAGAGAGAGAGAGAGAGAGAGAGAGAGAGTGTGTGTGTGTGTGAAGGGTCTTTAAGCTACATAGAAAGTTGTGATCAAGGCCTACATGTCATTCTTGATTGGACTGTAAAAATGTTGATGGTAAAACTGTTTTACTGGCTGTAGTTTAATGACTATTGCTCATCATAGTGCAATTGTAGATCAATAGTAGTAATCACCATCTACATCTTTATCAAATCTCACAGAAATAGGGACAAGTTATTTTATTATTTTCTTCATCCTCTTCCTCACTATTATTGGAATTAGTGTGGTTCCCAAAAAGATCAAGCAAAAAGATTGCAGGAGACCAAGATTCTTTCTCAAACGATGCAGGTCATTTATTTTCACCAGAGAATCAGTTGATACAAAAAGATGCCACCAACACTTCTGCTGACTGAGAGTTTAACCATCCTTAAATACGAAACAAACCTTTTCTCTAAAATTATTACACCAATGATCTTAAAGGTCTAGAGACCCAAGTTGTATCCTTTTAAGATTATGTTTGGGTCTGATTGTGTCAACAACATCTGTTAAGTCATAATTTTGGATATGGATATTAGGAGCTTGCTAGTCTTCTCCGAGAGGGACATTCCTGCACGTACCGTGGCTACATATTCTCTATTGGCCTTGCAGGAGGCTATCTGTGTCCAAATACCTGGGACACACGCACACAGCAGCTCTGGTTTATATTGGCTCTAGCTGTATGTAACTGAGTACCTACCATAAAGGTGAACTTTATAAAATTCTTAATCTCATTACCACCACCCCTTAGTTTGGTTCTAAACAGCCCCTTAACTCATGTTTCGACTAAGCCCATTTATTTTCCTTCATAAAATAATTTAGTTCAGCTTGTTGACAATAGAGTAGAAAAAAAGTCCTTGTGTTTTGACCTTTTTTGAAGTTCATGCAATACTGTTACTGTCTCAATGCAGAGTCTTCACTGTGATACAATTGAAGGATTCCCTTGCATGTATGTACCTATCTTATCTTGTACCTATCTTAACTTGTCACTGCCCACCACGACCCCATCACCCCTGGCAGCTGAGTCAAACCCTTTGAGCTGTGGATCTGCCCAAGGGGTCTTCCTTTTGGGTTAGGGAGCTTTTACTGGCTTCTGTTGCTCCCTTTACTTGCACCTCCCTCCCCCCAACACACACACACACACACACACACACACACACACACACACACACAGACACACACACACACAGACACACACACACACACACACACACACACACACACAGAAAGACACACACACACAGAAAGACACACACACACACACACATAGACAGACAGACAGACACACACACACACACACACACACACACACACACACACAAACACCCTTCCTTCATTTTAAAAACTTAGATTTTTATAAGCTTCATTTGTGATGAATCAGAATTTCATGGTTGCCCAGTTTAACAATGTGATGTCAGCTTTAGGTTGCCTATACTGTCACTGTCAAGATTTATGAGCAACAACAAGTAGACAGATCGGAGTCAGTGTAGCCAAAAATAGCAACACTGCAAAAATTGGTAATTCTAAAATAAGAAAAAAACAGATTCTTTTGCTGCCAGTACAAGTAGTTTAAGTACCGATTACCTGAAATTGAAATTGAAACTCTGAATATAGCCTTGACTAGAGATATTACTCTGCCAATGACTTCACAAAAATGAGAAAAATTACATGACTAAAAAGGTATTATTCTTTCGACTGCTTCAAAAAAATCTGAAACTTAGATTATCATAATCACATTAATCTGCCATAGTCGCATCATCTGAGCGCATTCTTCGCTGTTTAATGTCGCACTGTTTTGTGTGGATTGTGAGAGTGTGGCCTCTCTGTGTCCACTGGGAGTCTCTTGACCCCTCACATAACAATGAACCACTGACTCCGTTTATCAGTATTTTACCCCTCATTTAACAATGGTCCACAGAGTCCCTTAATATGGGCAAATATAAGAACATAGTGTTGTCTCTTAGTGTTCTCCTCCTAACACAGACCATGAGTGTAGTGACGCTGATTATGATCCAGGGGTCATGACCTCTACAACAAGCAGATTTCTCACCAGTAAATAGAATGTCTGTGCTGTGCTGAATGAATGAATTAATTAATGAATTAATGAGTGGGTGGGTGAGTGAGTTTATTGGTCATTGCTCAATGACAACTGTGGCAGAAGGGTTGGGGGCCGAAGCATCAACTTGTGTAACTTTATTACAGCGGAGGACTAGCAACCTTACATATTCAGCAAAATAGAAACCTTCTGACAGCATAACATTTTTATTCATTCATTCATTCCACCACCGTTTGTATAATAAAACATTGAAGAAGAAGCAAAGAGAGTCAAATTTATTCAGCATGTTCTTCAAAGACAAAACTCACAAAGATAAATTAACAAGTAGAAAATAGAGTAACAGAGGAATGAGGATAAACACAATGAGACACAGAAATTGTGTGTGTGTGTGTGTGTGTGTGTGTGTGTGTGTGTGTGTGTGTGTGTGTGTGTGTGTGTGTGTGTCTCACACCTTCATTAAATAAACAAGACTGAAGTCATTGTAACAAAAAACAATACATGCGGTGTGAGGATACGTTCCGTTGAAAACAAACATTGCAGCTCAATGCAAACGACAAAGCAAATAAAAGCAATCAAAGCACCACACAAGTTAATCTGATAACCACCCTAATTGGTGGCCTTAAACAGCAGGGCTCTGAACTGATTCACAGTGTGAAGATACGCTCCATTGAAAACAAACATTGCAGTTCAATGCAAATGACACAGCTAATAAAAGGAATCAAAGCACCACACAAGTTAATCTGATAACCACTATTGATGTACTGTACCTACAGCAGAGAGGGTTGAAGCCAAAGATCATGGACTACTGACGATTCAATTCCAGTTTGCTCCCATTGAAATGTATTATGTAAGGGATAACGGCCGCCGAGGTGTCCCGATATCAGAAAAATAATGGACGATGCGAAGGCGAAGAACAGCCCGACGGCGCAGCCATTATTTTTCTGATATCGGGACACCTCGAAGGCCATTATCCCGCTTATCACCCGGTTGCAACTAAAACGTATAGATGGTAAGCAAGTGTTTAAAACATAAAAGAAACATGTGGCTCTATTTGGAAAGAAGTTACCCTCTTCGGTTGGGGTAATATTTTCATATGAAAGAAGATCCGCAAGGCTGCATTCTAAAGAGCATTGATAAAGAACGCTGGTGAAACTTTTTTAACCCAACAATGCCTCAGGTGTCCTGTTATCTCGAAATAACGGACACCCTGACAGCCAATCAGAAAACAGTATTCCATTCCACCAGGTGATAAGATGGATCTTGGATCTTGGTCAGTATTCAATGATCTTTGGTATTGTGATGCTTTATCTTAGTCAGTATTCCATGATCTTTGCATACAGTAGTGAGTGACTTATTTACACTCCAATCTGCTACTCTGTGTGTTTATCAGGATGAGGTGTGAGCTCAGTCCATAGTCCTGCTGTTAGAGGTCACCAAATCACTGTCTACAGGAAAAAGAACAACAGAAAAGTAACACAACTTTGCCTACATAGCAAAGCAGCAGTTAATATA
This sequence comes from Sardinella longiceps, assembly GCA_027497455.2. NCBI lineage: Eukaryota > Metazoa > Chordata > Actinopteri > Clupeiformes > Clupeidae > Sardinella > Sardinella longiceps. The sequence goes on from JAODXP020000006.1 coordinate 23,560,248, forward strand.
AGCTGAATGGGAAATAGTTTTTTGTAAGATAATTTTTAAACCTTTTTGCTTTCAATAAAAAAAAAACCCTAAAAAAAGTATACACAAAAAAATATGCCCCATTCAGTTTTTTTGTAAAAAAAAAAAAAAAAAAATTGGAGCCTTTTGTTTTCAACTCAGAGAGTGTGACAGAAAATTAACAATATACATATATAACAACAATGAACATAAATAGACAATATCTCACCATTGGAGGCATGCAATATATATGAATAAGAATATAAATTAACCTTCAGTGTCTATTTCTTAATTTATCTGAGGTGCTGGAACTGCTTCCCCCCCTACTTTAACCCTTGCTTGGATACCAGCTACCCCAGACCCACATCTGTCCAATAGCAAAACCAAGTCCACTAATGATGCTAGTTAATAGTTAACCATTGGGAGCCAGGATACGCTAATAGTGGTTTACCCTCAGGCTCTTAGAACTTCCTGCTTGCTGGCCATCCTTACTGATTGTCCTTCCTGAATCTTACTAAGATTATCTTAGACTGCTGCTTTCTTGGACAAGGACACTCCTTAGACAACAGAACTAAATACCGATTTCACAGTTCATTTATGTTATCAAACGTATCACAAGATTTATCCAACACGCCAAGACAGTTAGTGCACAAGTTCACTCTGTGGTCTTAGTTGAATCAGTAGGCGTGTTTGAGATGTAAAGCCGCCTACAGCCGCCTTCAGCCGGCTGCAGCCAAGCGATGCATTGTGGTTAGACGCGGTGTTCGACTTCCGGCTGACTTCACCAAGCTTGTGAATGCGTCACCAAAATACGCCCACAGCACGTCACTCAAAACTCGCGGTATCAAGGCGCCTGCAGCCGAAACCCGCATCTCCTTTTTTCTCGGCTGTAAGAGGATGCATCCCGCCCCCATGACGTAACTCATTATTCCGATTGGTTTGAAACTCCTCATGACAAATATGACACCCACCACGTTGTACTCACTGAAAATGGGCTTATTTGAATGAGCTGCTGCTAAGCAGTATGCAAGTTTTGCCCAATGAACTAGCCTTATTGCTCTCCAGCATGGCTTGGTTTAAGTCAAAAAGCCATCTCGAATAAGCATTTCATACCACATTACTATTTTTTACAAAACGCCTTCAAACACAACTCTGTTACTCTTGCATTGCAACAATAATTTATTAAGCAACATTATATGATTTATTTCGCCAGTTATCACGTTCATTTTAATGATGAAATGAGGGGATTCAAGCTGTTTTCAGTGCAAACAAACTTCCGCGATATCTCCTGACATCACGTCCATGTTCACGTGTTGTATGGCTACAGCCAGCTGCAGCTGTGTTGTCCACCTTGTCCCCCATGCTTTTCCACTCCCACCGACGTATTTCCGTAGATCTCGCTGGCTCTGGCTACAGCCTGTAGCCGTACCGACTCTGAACACGAACGAGCTTAATTCCTCCCATTTCTCCATTAAGCCACTCGAACTATCCTGGCTTGTGCGACCACGTTCAGAAACGAATCTGGTGGAAGCTGGTGAAGCTAGCATTGCCTGGGAATTCTGGGCAGGATTAATTTAAACGTCTATCAAATGCTATCAAACTTCTAGCAATGTTGCGAGACAGAGCTGGACAGAGTCATCGTAAGCTCGCCTCCTTCAGCCTGCTCGTTCCTCATTGGGTCCTGATTTTTCTGGGCTCAAGACATGAGGAAATTGCCTCTTTGGCCATACTGACTTAATCACGAAATTCCATGCAGTGACAGGAAGTAGGGGCGGGCCCAGGCTACAGGAAGTAGGGGCGGGCCCAGGCTACAGGAAGTAGGGGCGGGCCCAGGCTACAGGAAGTAGGGGCGGGCCCAGGCTACAGGAAGTATGGGCGGGCCCAGGCTACAGGAAGTAGGGGCGGGCCCAGGCTACAGGAAGTAGGGGCGGGCCCAGGCTACAGGAAGTAGGGGCGGGCCCAGGCTACACACGAACACTCGAATAGATACAGACGGCAAGTACGGTTAACGCCCCCAAAATGCGAGGGTGGAGTCAGCGTGGGGGATAACAGAGGCCAATTTAACATTATGGTGAATGGACAAGGTAGAGAAAGTTGCTTAACAATAAAAGATCGCTTAGTAAAATTGAACAAAGTCCATATTAGATGTTTTGTCTAATCATGACCTGTTTGCCTGCTTGTGTTTTGACTAAAATAATTTCCCCATCATTTGTTTATTGCAGTTACACTAACAGAAATGTCATCAGCTGTCTCTGCTCCTGTCAAAAGTAAAGCAACTTTCAATCACAAGTCTGATTAGCTCAGTTAAGCAAGCTAAAGTTAGCTACATTTATTGTGGTGATCAATGAAGTTGGCTAGTTAGCAAGCTAATGAAGCTAACAAACATCATCTAAATGGTCATCAGTATCGCGTTTGGAGGGGTGTCAAGTTCAGAATTCACATCGGACCATCTGACCATCATTACTACCTTCAGGCATTGCCCTCAAAAATGTGTCAGGCTCCTTGTAGATGGTGCTCAGTGTAACTTCTAGCTTAGCATGCCATTGACTTCCCCACTGTGTGAGCCTGCTCTTTCCCCCAGATGGGACTATTTTTCTCTAATTCCCCCACAGCGGAGCTATATTTGTGGGCGTGGTCAGACTTGCCGTCTGTATCTATAGCTCTTCTGCTCAAACGGTTCTTTGTGCGTTCAAGGCCAGTAGTCTGGCTCCTCACCAGAAGAATGACTCCAGCCCTGGAGGAGGGGAAGATAGATACGGTATCTCTACTCAAGGCTCTGATAAGGATGGCTTCCATCTTTACAGTGGAGCTTGTTTTCCTGTGCAGGTCTGGGGAGTGTGTCTCATGGGAATGACATCACACTTTAGGGTCAGAATCAAAGATTCTAGAGTGCTCCGCTCTAGAATCTATGGTCAGAATGTAGAATGTGGAATGTTTGGTTTTATCTAGAGTTAGGAAAAAGTAAAGACACCTTTGCGTTGTAAACTGACAGGCTCAGGACCAACAGGTGATTTCCAAACACAGTGACAGAATAATTATGATACTTTATAGCAAAAAGTAAAAATAAAACTATGACAGAATCGCAGTATGAACACAGCATAATAATAATCACTGTCAGCTTCGGGGCCATAGAATGCACACAGTCTCTATAGAAACGGTCTCAAATATAAGAACAGATTCAGGTGTTAAGCCGGCCGCACAACAGTTGCGACAGCATTGCGGAGCACTTTCGAATCCGACAATTTCACAACGAACCTTGCCCCGTAGCATGTAAAAATAACAATGGATGCTTCAATCGTAATTCATAATCGAAATTCTATTGAAAACAATGGAATAGAATTTTGGAAGAGGAGTGCTGAGCACTGTGTCGGAACAGGTGTGCGGTAAACTTTAGCCTGGTTGAGCTGAGGCCAGGCCTGTCAGCTGTAGTGAGAGCCCCCACAATCTTGAACAGACTTGGAAATGAAGCAGGTGGCTGTTTAGTTTACGTGCTTTTAGTGGTGCCACACAGAATAGGGCCTCAGTGAGTTACACTGCAAAAAGCTGTCCAACCCAAAGCCTAATTACATGTACATCAGGGGTGATTGAGGGTGATGAGCCGTCCTTGACCAAAGTGCAGTACAGAACAAGAAAAACTAAAATAAGAATAATAATAAATAAGCCTCCAGTAATAATGTAAATAAATAAGGACACATTTGGAGCAGATATGAATAAAAATAAAACAGACTCCCCTGGGTCTACCAATGGTGTGTGTGTGTGTGTGTGTGTGTGTGTGTGTGTGTGTGTGTGTGTGTGTGTGTGTGTAAACTGATCCCAGGTGGCATGTGGTACATTAGCAGGTGATCTCTGTCTCTATGTGTGTGTGTGTGTGTGTGTGTGTGTGTGTCTGTGATACATTAGCAGGTGCCCCTACCTGTAGTGATCTCAGTCTCTGGTCTCAATGCTGACATCCCTCACCCACTTGTGAACAAACCGATGGACGTTACAGACAAATATCTTGATTCCTGCGAATGAGAGACCCTCCCTGGTGCAGGGTCGATAGTGTTCAGTCGGGATGTTAGTGTGTGTGATGACCTTCCCACAGAGGTCAGCGAGTACAACACACACACTGTGATTGATGACATCATGTAGGTTGGCCATGGATCCTTCGAGAACACCATCATCTCCAGTCCTGCCTTCTGTTGAGGAACGGCCCGGCAGCATTTCGGACCAGGTGATCACACACTTGGGGAAGAGGGACCGTACGGAGGTCAGCACGTCCCTGATGGTGTGCTGCAGTTGTCTGGTGGTTGCTATGGCGATCTTGTCCTTGCCGTCGTCTTCCATTTGGATGATGAGCAAATCCGGGCTGGGCCACTTGTCTCTCCGGCTACGCAGCCAGGGCTCGAGGTCTCGCCACGTCGCTCTCTTCGTGTCACAGAACACTTTAACATGGCGCCACATATTCCAGTTCATCATCCTGGCCGTCAGTAGGGTCAGAACGCCACCGCACATCCAGACAGTTTTGGTCCTGTGTGTCCGCTCACAGTTCCTGCGACTCCGCTGCCTGACCTGATGACACACAAGGAAACCATAGAAACAACAAAGCACTCGGAGAGTGCAGAGCTCCACCAAGGCAATGTGGTCACAGACACAATACCAATTTCAGGTGGAGTTCTGGATCACTGATCACCGTTGTTAACTGTCCCAATACACACATTGTCCGAAAATTTCATCCAAGTCCGTGCATTAATTTTCAAGTTATTTTGTACACAGACAGAAAGACACCAGCAAAAACATAACCTCCTTGGCGGAGGAATTACATTTCCCCCAAAAAAACTTCCAACATGAGCTCCTATCATCCTAAAAAGGTAGACTTTATATTAGCAGAGCATGCATTCACACCAAGAGCTACTAAATCCAAAATAAAGGTTCTCCTCTCAGGACTGAAGAAGCCATTAGGATGAGCGGTTAAACGCTGCAAAATAAAGTCCAGTTGCCTAAAACTTAGCAATTATAATCATCATGGATAATATGGATGAAGGACAATCTTCACACCCAACAGTGGAATACATTTAAAAACCATGCTAAAAACATTGGGCCTCATTCACCAATATCTTCGTAAGAATTTTCTTAAATTTGTTCTAAAGGTTCCATTTGAAAACCTATTCACCTTATGCTGCCCCGCCCCTTTTTGTCTTTTTTTCTTCCGCGTTTGCCCTCCGATTGTCTTGGAACTTCCGTTAGACGCTGCCTCTCATTCAAGTCAACGTAATTTTCATGAAATACCACGAGAAACATCGTTTTTACTGCTGAAAACATCATTGTTTATCTGGCCACGAACTGTTCTAACTTTATTGATGGATATAGTGAGCACAACTTCATAATAAGACCACTTATATTAGACCGTTAAAACACCATATATCACAACGCTAAGTCAATGCGTTGCTAGACCTGATGTTGAATGACAATTGCCATGGCAGCGCCCATGTTTAATAAGGTGAATATTGATGAATGCAATTCAATGCATTTCTATGACAGAATGTTCTGCTTACTACCATGGAATGTCGGAATGTTCAGGTGTGAAATAAGCCCATAAAATACACGCTTCTAAAAGTTCATTTACCATCCTGGAGCATGGAAGAGGCTTTGGAGGCTGGATTCTGTTTGACCTGACAGTTTTATCCCTTTCACCGCCTTTCACTTGGCCTGAAAGAGAAATTATACACAGATCATTAACAGCTCAGCTGTGCCCCTATGGAAAACAAACATTCCTATATAAAGACTGTGCCCTTTATGGAAATGTATATGTCCTCTCCCTACATACAAAGTGTATGTGTGTGTGTGTGTGTGTGTGTGTGTGTGCACAACAGCATTGAGACAACAGTATATGTGTGTATATGTACTGTTAGATTAATGTTTAAAGCTACACTGTGTGTGTGTGTGTGTGTGTGTGTGTGTGTGTGTGTGTGTGTGTGTGTGTGAAGATGACCTGTGCTGGATTCCTTGTTCCCATGTTCCTCCACTTGTCTCTCGATGCGCCCCGCTCGCAGCTGTGTGTGTGAGAACACCACACACACACACACGTACACACACACACACACACACACACACACACACACACACACACACACACACACACACAAAACACCAAACACACACACCACAAACATCATTATATATTACCTAATGGTATCACCACAACCATGAAAGGAGATGTGTGATGGAAACCAATCAATCAATCAGTCAATCAACAGTCGTATTGTTTGACGTTCTCGAGTGCTGTTGATAAGGTATGAGAATGAGAGAATTAGGCAGGCTAGGTAGGCATAGACCAAATAGCAAAAGGGCAGCTAACACTAACTGATGAGGGGAAAGAAACTTTCATTCATTTTCATTTTCTTGTCCAACTTTAGATAGCGTTAGCTACCGTTAGATCGCGATAGTTGCCATCAGATAGCTTTGGCTACCGTTAGATTGCAATAGCTACCGTTAGATAGCATTAGCAGCCATCAGATAGCAATAGCTACCATTAGATAGCTTTAACCCGAGAGGATTCATGCGGAGCGAGAAGTCTCAATACTTGTTCAGTTCCTGGTTCTATTTTTGTAAGGGGGGGGGGGAATCCCCCATTATGCAGACTTAAAGAATCTTTTCTTATTGTGAAGTAAGGATTCATGCAGTCTAAACAATCTTTCTTGTTATGCATTTATGCAGACAGGAAGTATTCCAGTTTGCTCCTGTAGCCGGTGGCGATCCGCACCGCACACGGGTCTCGAACCCACCACCCCGCAAGCTACAAACTCCCGGCGTGGGAGTGGAACGCTCTAACCAACTGAGCTAAAAGCCCGAACTTCTAACTCAGCGTGTTAGAAGCGCCCATGGAATTGGGTGATGAGGATTTACACACTACCACCGAGCTAGCCGCGCTAGCTGGCCTCCGTTACACTCACCCTCCAAATCCTCACTCCCATCCGGGTCACGGCACCAATGTAGCCGGTGGCGATCCGCACCGCACACGGGTCTCGAACCCGCCACCCCGCAAGCTACAAACTCCCAGCGTGGGAGTGGAACGCTCTAACCAACTGAGCTAAAAGCCCGAGCTTCTAACTCAGCGTGTTAGAAGCGCCCATGGAATTGGGTGATGAGGATTTACACACTACCACCGAGCTAGCTGCGCTAGCTGGCCTCCGTTACACTCCCATTGAAATGAATGATGATGCCATATCTTAGTAATTCCATGTTCTTTGCTTTAACTGTCATCAGATAGCATTAGGTACTATTAGATAGCATTAGCTGCCTTCAGATAGCATTAGCTGCCTTCAGATAGTGTTAGCGGCCATCATTCCAAACCAAACTCTCTTGTTCTCGTACCCACATCAACATTAATGTGGTGTTTAGGTGATCAACTCAGGCACCTGAAGTAGCTTCTGGTTCTGTTGGTAGGAGATCATGGGGGTTCCTGGATAAGAAAAGATCAGATAGTTCTTTATTCATCCAGTGGGGAATTACAGTCCTGTATCATCCATAAAAAGGTACAAATACTGTACATATGATCTACACATAGGCCTACTATAAAACAGTTCTAATTGTGTGTGAGACACAAACACCTGATCTACATACACACACATAAAGATAAGTAAACAGTTCTAATTGTACGTGAGATTGATGATCTACATAAACACACATGCACACTATCAAGAGATAAAAAACTGTTCTATTTGTGTGGGTACTAAGTTGTAAAGTGTGGTAGTGGTGATTTAAAAGTGTGCAGAGGGAAGCTATAGTGATCATAGTGTCAGTGCAAGAGCATTGGTAGTGCAGAAACTGGATCAAATAAAAGGGTAATATATAACATACATTAATATATAATAGATAATATAATATAGTAATATATCAGGCCCATCACCTGTAGCAGGTCTCATTGGAGGAGCAGAACTCGCAGCGGACCAATGAATCTCATAGTCTGAGGAGGACGGAGATGAAGACCTGGAATATGATGACCTTGAGTATGAAGAGGAAGATGACCTCGAAGATGAAGATCTCGAGTAGGATGACCACGAGTATGATGATGAAGATGAAGATCTTGAGGACGATGACCTTGAGTATGATGAGGAAGATGAAGATCTGGAGTATGAAGACCTGGAGTATGATGACGGAGTTGAAGATCTGGAATATGATGACCTATTCACTGCGGAGGAGGTGGACTGAAAACCTCTGGGCAGAGATGTGGAATTGTCTGAATGTAAGAGAGAGAGGATTCTGAGATTAGCGCCAGCCTGCTGGCAGTTGTTTGTATTACATTGGCTCGAGAGCTGTTTTTACTTTACTTTCACTTTTGGGTGCTGCCTGTCTCCGACATCATCCTGATTCCCTTCCAATCAAAGTCATTGTTTACTACCGCAAACCCTCTCGGTTGTGAGTTATTCCTAACCGCTGGCGTAGGGTCTGTTCTGTCTGGTCGGACTAAAAACCACCCTCAGGCACCGCAAGCAATATTAAATTAATTGAGCAATATTCATTACATATTACTAGAGAGGATTCAAGCGGAGCTCAGTATTCCATGATCTTTGATATTACTTTATGTCCACCTGAGCACAAGCCATAACAACCCATTACCAATTATGTGCTGCTTTATCCCATATTAGTAGTGCTGTCAAACGATTAAAAAAATTAATCTGATTAATCACAAAATTTTGCAATGATTAATCATGATTAATCACTTTTAATCGCAACTCATTTCCTCCAATAAGAATTTGGATGCTAGGGTATGTTGGATCCTTATTTTGCCCTGTAAAGGCCCTGATACTAAATAGTTGGCTTTTGTTCATCTCAAATGAGGCAATTAACACCTGTCCCCTACCGCCAAGGATTGCCCAAACATGTTGTTGGACAGTCAGGAGCTAGGCCATGATCTTTGTATAGTTTGACTTGATAACCAAGCCATTTTCTATCTGAAATTGAATATAATACATGCCAAGAAAGTAGAACCATATCCATCAGGATTAATCTGAGTTAATTTTTTTAATCCGAGTTAAAGTTTTTGGATTAATCACGTGATTAATCAGTTAATTTTGCCAGCACTACATATTAGCAATTTTAGTGTTTCCATGTCAATTAAATTTTATGCATAACATGCATTCGCAAGCTGAAATGGATAATATGCATTCAGATAAGGGTTAACTTGATTAGAGCAGGCTGAAATAACCCAACAAATGGTAGTTAGTTACTACAAATAACCCAACATATTGTTATAACCTGCAAGTTTGTGTGATAATTATGTTCTGTTACTAAGTTTCTTAAGTTGTTGTGCGCCTTTTAGGGGAATTAAGGGGTGGAGTTGAGGCGTGCGTGTGTGTGTGTGTGTGTGTGTGTGTGTGTGTGTGTGTGTGTGTGTGTGTGTGTCCAAACAGGTGCGATTCTGTGAGCGTCTGAGAGTTGGTGATAGACAGCGGCATTGTTAATGGAAGTTCTAAAAGTGTGAGTTGTGACTAAAACAGCAACTCGTTCTTGCTCTGTGTGTCAGCAATAAAGAACAGGAAGTTCACCCTGTTAGACTGTGTCCAGGAGTATCGCAATACCATAACTGATATGTGCTGATAGGTATTGGGGTTAAATAAGCCAGCAGATGATGACTGATTTGAGTTGATAAGTATTGAGGTTGTGCCTGTGGGTTTCACTTTTAGAAACTGCAAACTGCTAAATTTCACTTCAAGCAATTTTACTTGTATTGTTGTATTTTAATAAAGTATCTGTATCTATCTAGTTAGAGAAAGTGACAGTCAGAAGCCTAGGTACTGTTAAGCCCACAGGAAGACCCCTAGACAGTTGAATATCAAAACCAGACACCATTGTGTCAGCAGCTGACGAAACCACAAGCACTTCTGCAAAACCCACAGCATGAACAGAAGTCAAGGGCAAAGGGCAAGAAGTCTCTTTCTCTCTGTCTCTTTCTGAGTCTGTGCCCTATTACATTTACATCCAGAGACAAAAGACCACATTTATATTGAAAACTGACTACAGTAGATTACAATACATCTTTATATACAGCCTGAAAAGGGATTTTCTTTGTGTAACCAGACTCCTTTATGAGGTGGTTTTCTGGCTAAACATAAACCACACTCTGACCATGAAAGTGTTTATCTTTTTCTATTTGACAGCACTTTTCACAACCAACCCAAGTCCCCAATCAGCCCAGTACATCTGAAACTCTCATAATTCAATTCAATTTTATTTGTAGAGTGCTCAAATACAGTGAATTGTCTCGCTGCGCTTTACGGACAGTACGGGAAGCATCCATGAGTAACAGGGGCAAGGAAAAATTCCCTTCGCTTTACTAATAATTCATTTTTAGGAAGAAACCTTGGGCAGATCCGCGCCTCATGGACTCAGCCTACCTGCCTGGGGCCTAATAATGTGTCCGTACAGTCAGTAGTCTGATGCATAGATTGACCATGGTTTACACAGAACAGCATGAGTACTGAATGTAGTCTGAGTTAATATACACATAGTTTGTGTGACAGTCAATAGGGTAGAAGGGTCAGGGGATGGAGTCAGTGGTTGGGGTGGCATTTAACCAAACCTTTGTGAAACAACAACACTAACACTGGCTCTATGCCACTGACGACTCAGGCAGTGAAACTGATCTTCGGAACACACCTGCCCGGGATTGGTGACGATGAGCCGCAGCTGTATCGGTACACAGGAAGTTGAGCAACACGCGACACACTTGCTTGGCATCAGACAACGTGACCTCGCCACCTCTCTCCGCTCCTTCCTCCTCCTCCTCATTAGTCGTCATAGCAACCCCATGTTGTTGTTTTGTCTCAGTCCGTTCTCCCTGCATGTGTTCCGTCTGAGGAAAGAGGAATTGAGAACAGACCTATCAAAACGAATCAAGAAACTTATTTGTCACATGTACTATGTGCAGTGGAATGTGATTAACCTTATGAAATGTAAAGCATGTTTAATCTACATGATCTATCTGTGATCAAAACAAGTCTGAAATGAGATGAAAGATGTGTTCTATAGCAACCAACACAGGTCTGAAATGATAATCAACACAAGTCTACAATGTCACAAGAGAGGTGTTTTAGTTTAGTGGTCACCTGCTGACTCTGACAGAGATATAAATCTTCTCTTCCTCTACTGCTGTTCCTGTTGTCTCCGTAACTCTTCTCTCTGTTCTGTCCAAACCACCATTCTATGTTTGAACTGCAGTGGGCCTGATGAATCCTGAATCTTGCAGAATCCTGCAGAACCCTGCTGTGAAGCACAATGATGGCATGTGTGAACTCAGACTTACCGGTACTATATCAACCCCCGACCATAGTACATAGAGTGTAATGATGGCATCTGTGGATTCTAAGCCACAACTAGATCACTAGCCCACACAGGTTCTTTAACCACTATCAACCTTGGCACTTCCCATTACTGACTGGATGTCAATAGCAAAATCCTTGTCTGTACTACTTACCTGTTTGTGGCTGTCAGTGGGGGCTGTGGGTCTGTTCTGGGGGGGTCATGGCAGGAGGGCACCTCCAGTGGGCTTGGTTGTGGGAGGGGGGCACAGCTTGGGGGGACAGTCTTGTTTTACGGAAAAAAACAAACACAAAAAAAACTAATTCTTTCTGTGAAAAAAATTTGGTCTTGGAAATGACAGCTAAAGAATCACAACATTTTTTAGCTAGCAAGTGAAATACTTTAAATAATCGGTGTAGTTAATCTTTTAAAAGTAAAAATACCATATAATAACATTTTACCTCAAAACATGTCTTTTTCATATCAGACCTGTACCAATGACTCTGTGTGTGTGTGTGTGTGTGACTGACTGTGGTTAGTGGTAACCTTACCAAAGGTTATAAGATGTAGAAGACCTGTAACAATGACTATTGTGTGTGTGTGTGTGTGTGTGTGTGTGTGTGTGTGTGTGTGTGTGTGTGTAAGTGACTGTGGTTAGTGGTAACCTTACCAAAGGTCATAAGATGTAGAGGATATCTTAGTAAACAGAAGCTCCATTGAGCAGTGGTGCAGCACTAGCTGTATCCTCTTATGCAAATAATAATCTGTTTTTGTCACCTACCAGCAAGCTAGACAGGAAGCAAGCAGCTTCTTTGACCTTTAGCAAACATCTGACAAAAATGAGAAACTAGTCTCTTCGGAAAGTCTAGTCTGTTCTCTACAAAGTATCAACAATAAATGAGAAGCGATGAAGAGGATGAGTGCAGGGCCGGTTCTAGCTTTTCCACCGTCCTAGGCCGGATTTGAGTTTTATACAAGTGGAAAACTGAAGAAATAGATTATATTTGGTGCCCTCGCCTAATTCGTCTATACCTAGAACCAGTCCTGGGTGAATGCAATCAGATTCATATACTAAAATAAGAGGCAATGAGCTTGCTTTAAAATTGAGTAATAATCATCCAATCAATACTTACATAAAACTACTTTATTTATAAGAGTGATTAGAATGCAGAGTGATGGAATGCAGAGTGATTAGAATGCAGAGTGCATGGAATGAGGTGTGATGATGCAATGAAATGTAAAGTGGTCTAGTGATGGAATGCGGAGTGATGACTCATAAAAATATCTTGTCAAATCGTGTCTCGTGGTCTCTTATCCAACTGTCACAGGGCCTTGAAGTTGAAAGGCCAAAATGATGGTTTAACATTTGGTTTTATTGTAAAACTAGAAAAGAGAAAAGTAATACAATTATTTACACACTTGAGAGGACAAGAAGCCCATGAGAAAAAGAACGTCTCTCTGTACTAAACCACACACACAGGGGAGTGAGTGTGGTCAAGGCCAGAAGATGATGTACAGTATTTTCAGTATTTTGATTTTCAGGGGTCTCAGACCTCTGCACACATCTCCACTGCAGTGAATGGCCTTGTAGGAACCTTTACCCCTGAGCAGGTACTAACTTTGGCCCTGTAAAAGTTCTCTTTTCCTACTGCCAAGATTGTTCAGTGCACCTCCGTGCCATAGCATTGGGCTCAGTGAAACGCTGATTGGAGTCCAATGAAAGTGCGTTTGCAACTTGAGAAATTAATTTCCACGTTGAGCATGAAGCACGGAAAAGAATGAGGTATAGTGGATCTAACGCCTCCATGGTGCCTGAGCAGTCTCTCTGGTCAAGATCCTGGTGGGATTTGAACCCAAATGCAGGCAAATGCGCAAGAGAGACTCGGAAGAAACTTGACAGGAGACAGGAATATAAGGAACGTGAACAAAACACAATGACACAGCAAGGAGCAACTGGGGACTAAACACACAAGGCAAGACAACAATCAAGAGACACAGGTGAGCAGGGGACATACAATAAGAGACAAGTGAACACAGATCTAGAGACAATAATCAAATGAATGAGATCCCATGCTTCTGGAATGCAGCATTAGACAGGAAGCACAAGTCATGTGACAAACCAGGAAGCAAACATGAGAATACAGCATGTACACAAAGTAAACACAAGCACATGGCAAGGCAAAAGACAACAAGATGACCAGACATACAACACAGGTGAAACTATAAACTTAAGACATGAACTGAAGCCACAAGGGTTACACTCTATTTGAAGGTACCGTCATAAGACTGACATGACACTGTCATTAACTATGACATGACGTTGTCAAGAATCTGCCATGACTTCTGTCATTAAGTGTCGCCCGGTATTTGTCATGGTTAGGGTTAGGGTATGTAAGAAGTCATGACAGGTTTATAAAGTTTGACAGATTCTTGACAACGTCATGTCATAGTTAATGACTGTCATGTCAGTCTTATGACAGTACCTTCAAATAAAGTGTTACCGACACGACACAAGGAAACTTAGAAACCATGAGACAAAGACAAAGACAAAAACAAAGACCAAAAACCCTCATGTCTCTGAGCCATGGAAATGAATGGGGTCAGAACATCCTGACAGCCTAATTCTTAATACCTTTATATAATATTTCAATAATATATTTGATGTCATCATTCTATAATACTGTATGTCAATGAATAATATCTCTTTATTACACCTCCATGGCGTGGGGTATCTGTGACTCTGTGTAAGAGGTGGAGGTATACTGGCTGTTGTTAGAGGCTCTGTGTAAGAGGTGGAGGTATACTGGCTGTTGTTAGAGGCTCTGTATAAGAAGTGTAGGTGCTTGCTGTTGTTAAAGGCTGTGGGTAAGAGGTGGAGGTGTACTGGTTGTTGTTAGGGGCTGTGGGTAAGAGGTGGAGGTATACTGGTTGTTGTTAGGGGCTGTGGGTAAAAGGTGGAGGTGTATTGGTTGTTGTTAAGAGGCTGTGTAGAAGAGGTGGAGGTGTACTGGTTGTTAGAGGTTGTGGGTAATATAAGAGGTGGAGGTATACTAGTTGTAAGAAGCTGTGTGTAACAGGTGGAGGTGTACTGGTTGTTGTAAGAGGTTGTGTATAGAAGGTGGAGGAGAACTGGTTGTTGTAAGAGGCTGTGTGTAAGAGGTGGAGGTGTACTGATTGTTGTTAAGAGACTCTGTGGATAAGAGGTGGAGGTGTACTTGTTGTAAGAGGCTGTGGGTAAAAGGTGGAGGTGTATTGGTTGTTGTAAGAGGCTGTGGGTAATATAAGAGGTGGAGGTGTACAGGTTGTTAGAGGCTGGGGGTAAGAGGTGGAGGTGTACTGGTTGTTTGTAAGAGGCTGTGTATAACAGGTGGAGGTGTACTGGTTGTTTGTAAGAGGCTGTGTATAACAGGTGGAGGTGTATTGGCTGTTGCAAGAGGCTGTGGGTAAGAGGTGGAAATGTTGTTGCCGTGCAATTTTGCCAATACAGTCTGGCTCCCAGGACAGGAAGTGGGCTTATGGCAGCTCAGTGATACTTCCTCTCTTTCCTTCTTCATACTTCCGAACAGTAGTTTCTTTACACGAGCCCGTAACCACCGCCTCATCCTTCTCCGCGAAGCCCTACTCAGGTTTTTTTCATGGATGGGACTCACTCTAGCGCCCCCTAGTAGCAACCGCACGACACCGGCCAGGGGGGTTTCACTGAAGGGGCCCTGGAGAGAATAATGTCCATTGGCAAGCAGCCAATAGTTAAATTGGTTAATATGTAATTAAAGGGTAGCCTTGAACTTCTTGTGACCCTCATAGTGCCCCCTCTGGTAGGAACCAGTATTGTCTGAATACCCTTTTGTGGGTCTTTGGTATTTTTTGCCCTCAACGGTGACTTCCAGGCAGCGCTGCCTTCAAGGCACTACTCCACTCAGTTTAGGGTTAGGATGAGGGTTGAGGGGGTTAAGGTTAGGAATAGGGCAAGGGTAGTGCCTTTTAGGCTGTGCTGCCTGAAAGGTGACATTGGGGGCAAAAAACACCATTGAGCAACCTTGTGATGCCACCTCTGTTAGACAGACCTGATTCTCTCAAAGCTCGGAGATGCACACCTATAAATAAACTATAGTTACAAATAGTTAGTACAATAACTAGTACAATAGTATAGTTATTGTATATAGTAGTTAGTACAATAGTATAGTTGTCATTATGATTTCCACATTGCTTGTCTTATCAGACATCTTTTCAAATCATTTCTCGTGGTTCTTGTTGACAAGAGTAAGACTATTTTGCAATTACTTTTTATTTCAATTTGCCAGATCCAGTGTTTAGATCAGATGTAAGAATGTAGTTTTATAGACTGAAGCCCACATCTCACTGCGTCAGAGGACACAACAAATAGCCTACAGCTGCTCCTTAGTTTGCACCAGGGGGTCAGGATTTGGCTGATTAGCTTTGCCAATTAGCATTGCACTTCCTCGTCGCAATTTTCCAGAAATGACATCATATCCGACTCCATTTGACACATGCGGATTGGTTAATGCTACACTTTCAGCTCATGCTAACGAGCTCCCTGTGCACATCAGGTGTGTGCCGCCAGAGCCGCCCTCATCTCCATTAGTAACATGGGCCCTCATTGGCCTAATGAAATGGAGTCGGAAGTGAGCTCCATGAAGCGCCATCTTGACAACTGAAAATTTTGTTCAATTTTGGATGAATTCACTAGCCTAGCATTCCACATTGGAATGAATGGGAGGCGGGATTTGGTATGTTTCTCCAGGTTTATTAATACCTTCATGGTTTGCACCATCCACACATAATCTACAGAGCATGTTTGACAAACACACAGAGATACTGTATCGTATGTGCCATCTTTCGGTGGTAGCATATTTTCAGGCTACTAGCAAACTAGCCAGTTTCCTTAGCTGCCAGCCCACCAATGGGCTTATTTCACACCTGAACATTCCAAGATTCTAAGGCCATTCCATGGTAGTAAACTGAACATTCTATCATTGAAATGCATTGAATTTATCCATTTCTCTGACTTGAAAATAATATTTATTATCTAAATTCACGTTCTTTGAAATAAAGCACATCTGAAGCCCACAAATTGTGAAGTCCCGAATAGATAAGTAATTTTACATTTTTGTGCATGAATATTCTAAAGGTTTTTATCTCTTTAGGTCTTCCCAATTTGTGGCCTTCCCATGTGAAAACATTGAAAGAAATGGAAATTAGATGTGTTTTAAATGTTATTACCCATTTTTTTTTTCTTCAAGTCAGAATAGGGGATAATTTCAATGCATTTCAGTGATAGAATGTTCAGCTTACTATCATGGAATGCCGGAATGTTCAGATGTGAAATAAGTCCATATTTAATCCTGCTTACCTGCTGTTGCTCATTCTCCTCTGTGTCCTGGTCTGGCAGTATTATATCTGCGTCTGAGGTCCAGGGCTGTTCTGGAGGAGGGTATGCCAGGAGCACAGCCTCCTGCTGCAGCCTGTGGAGCTGAGCTTTAGCAGAATCATCAGCCGATTGCAGGGACGAGAGATGGGTCTTTACCTGGTGACCGAGAAGCTGGGTCACCACCTGCAGCTGGGGATCTTCACGGTCCAACCAGGTTACCTCTCCTGAAGGAGATGGACAGACTGACAGACAGACAGACACAGATGACCACAGTCATTGTCAAGGTCTTTGGTATTTTATGCCCTCAACGATGCCTTTCAGACAGCACTGCCCTCCAGGCACCAGAGCCTATAAACAGCTATGCCAGGCACTACCCCCTTAAGGGGGTTAGGTTTTGGGGTAAGGGTTAAGGTAGTTAAAGAAAAGCTCCAGAGTGAATTCAAGCATAGCCCTGTTGAACGAGCCAGCTAAATGCATTAGTTCGGGAGTGGAACAAAATAATTTGGAACATCATAGACCAGTGGTTCTCAAAGTGTGGTCCGGGGACCACTGGTGGTCCGCCAGCAAGCTCAAGAGGTCCGCGAATTGATTGTGAATTTAGCGGTATCTCGGATCTTACTTTCAGTTTTGTATAATCACTATCCATTGATTCAGGGTAAAGTGCTTATTCGCCTCTGCATTCGCGTTTGGTCTATGTTGTTCCAAATTATTCATTTTTTTCCCCCAACATCATGAAGAGAGCAGGATACCTACACAGCTGCTGCTGGTACTTGGCCCACTGAATAACCAGGTGTTCTCTATCCTGCAGGTAAACGCCTCTCTGCCTCCTCAGTGTGTCACGCCTGTGGAGGATCTGAATGGAGAAAGATTTGGGGCTCAATTCAGCCGGGTTGTTGTACTTGAGTATACTGTAATGCTTGCAATCACAATCAAATCCACAATTCAGTAGGGATGTTGTGTTACTGCATGGGAATAATGCTAAGCTAAGCTAAGCTATCAAAGTCAAATCCACTATTCAGCAGGGGTGGTTTATTATAGCATGGGAATAATGCTAAGGTAAGTTTAGATATCACAGTCAAATCCACTATTCAACAGGACGGTTTTATTAAAAGTACAGTACAGGGAATAATGCTAAGCTAAGCTCTCACAGTCAAATCCATCCCTTTCATATGTTATTACAGCATTACCTCATTCAGTCCGTCTGTTACTGGGATGCCATCAGTCTCAGAGTTCAGACAGATGCCAGTGGACTTCACTTTAGCAAACTGATCATCCTCATCTAAGTCCTTCATGCTATTGGTTGTCACATGTTCCTCTTGGCTCAGGCCAGGTGGCTGGCATTCCATCTTCTGATCATTGTCCGGTTCCATGTGACAATCAGAACGGCCATTAATCTTGTCTGTGTCCTGCTGGTGAGAAGGTTCGCAGGGTGTGTCCTGCTGAGAAGGTTTGCAGGGTTCGTCTCTGAGTGGAACTGTATTACTGGGTTGTTGTTGTTGTTGTTGTTGGGGGGAAGGAGAAGTGCGGGGAGGCACACATTCCACAGAGTTCTCTTTATCTCCTTGTACAACTAACTCCATCCTCCACTCATGTATGAGTTCTTCTGCATCAGTCTGCATCTCCATGGCCAGAATGGCTTTCTTTTCAGCAATCAAAGCGATTATTTCCTCCAGCTCTCTTTCTTTCCTTGCCAACTCCTCAAGGTGCACTGCACTAGGTGTGGGGGGGCTGGAAGTGGTGATCCCAGAGGCCTCCATACTACACAGGTCCTTCTGGCCTGCTGAACTGATGGTGTCTGTCTTAGGACTACTTCTGTTTCGGTCACTCCTCCTCCCCTTGCTTCCTCCTGGTCTCCTCTCTCTGCTTGAGCTGCAGAGATTCCCAGATCCAGTGGTTCTACTACTCCTGACATTCCGATCCCGGCTTCTGCTCCTGACCCTGTTTAGAATCTTTCGGAATCGTTCTCTGCTCCTGCTTCGAGTCTTCTGGCAATGTTCTCTGCTCTTGCTTCGAGTCTTTCGGGAACGTTCTCTGCTCTTGATTTGAGTCTTCTGGGAACGCTCTCTGCTCTTGCTTCGAGTCTTTCGGGAACGTTCTCTGCTTTTGATTTGAGGCATCTGGGAACGCTCTCTGCTCTTGCTTCGAGTCTTTCGGGAACGTTCTCTGCTCTTGCTTCGAGTCTTCTGGGAACGCTCTCTGCTCTTGCTTCGAGTCTTTCGGGAACGTTCTCTGCTCTTGCTTCGAGTCTTTCGGGAACATTCTCTGCTCTTGATTTGAGTCTTCTGGGAACGCTCTCTGCTCTTGCTTCGAGTCTTTCGGGAACGTTCTCTGCTCTTGCTTCGAGTCTTTCGGGAACGTTCTCTGCTTTTGATTTGAGTCATCTGGGAACGCTCTCTGCTCTTGCTTCGAGTCTTTCGGGAACGTTCTCTGCTCTTGATTTGAGTCTTCTGGGAACGTTCTCTGCTCTTGCTTCGAGTCTTTCGGGAACGTTCTCTGCTTTTGATTTGAGGCATCTGGGAACGCTCTCTGCTCTTGCTTTGAGTCTTTCGGGAACGTTCTCTGCTCTTGCTTCGAGTCTTCTGGGAACGCTCTCTGCTCTTGCTTCGAGTCTTTTGGGAACGTTCTCTGCTCTTGCTTCGAGTCTTTCGGGAACGTTCTCTGCTCTTGATTTGAGTCTTCTGGTAACGCTCCCTGCTCCTGCTTCTGCTGCGACTTCTATGAGCTTTGTTGAGATTCTGAGTGCCATGGTCACTATGTTTGCTGTTCCTTCTCATTGACCGCTCTGTGTTCTGGGTGGGATGGGGGACGTCCTCTGTATTCTGGGTGGGGTGGGGGACATTCTCTGTGTTCTGAATGGGGTGGGGGACATTCTCTGTGTTCTGAATGAGGTGGGGGACATTCTCTGTATTCTGGGTGGGGTGGGGGACATCCTCTGTGTTCTGAATGGGGTGGGTGACGTCCTCTGGGTTTTGGGTGGGGTGGGGGACATTCTCTGTGTTCTGAATGGGGTGGGTGACGTCCTCTGGGTTTTGGGTGGGGTGGGGGACGTCCTCTGTGTTCTTGGTGGGGTGGGGGACATCCTCTGTGTTCTGAATGGGGTGGGGGACGTCCTCTGGGTTTTGGGTGGGGTGGGGGACATTCTCTGTGTTCTGAATGGGGTGGGTGACGTCCTCTGGGTTTTGGGTGGGGTGGGGGACGTCCTCTGTGTTCTTGGTGGGGTGGGGGACATCCTCTGTGTTCTGAATGGGGTGGGTGACGTCCTTTGGGTTTTGGGTGGGGTGGGGGACATTCTCTGTGTTCTGAATGGGGTGGGGGACATCCTCTGTGTTCTGAATGGGGTGGGTGACGTCCTCTGGGTTTTGGGTGGGGTGGGGGACATTCTCTGTGTTCTTGGTGGGGTGGGGGACATCCTCTGTGTTCTGAATGGGGTGGGGGACATCCTCTGTGTTCTGAATGGGGTGGGGGACGTCCTCTGGGTTTTGGGTGGAGTGGGGGACATTCTCTGTGGTCTCATTATTAGTGATATTGGAGTCAGCCGGGTCAAAGGGAACTCTGGGGTCAGTATTTGGCGGCACTGATTCTCTCACGGTGGTGGATTGGCCTGGTGTTATGAGGTCAGACACAGGGTCATAACTGGCGGCACTAGTAACTTGAAAGGTAATACCCCTCTGAGCTGCCAACTTACGCCTCAGCCTCTGCCTGCGCCTACGCCTAGCTGTAGATGCTTTTGATAAGTGGATAGTGTCTGATACTGCCGCTGTTAGTGTCTGATACTGCCGCTTTTCACCACCGACAGAGTTGTGCAGATCCTCCATTGCCTGGCTGTAGTAGAACAAGTCATTAGTGAGGTAAGTACAGTATATATGACTATATCGTAGTATAACTACCATTTTAAAATGCTGAAACGATGGAATTTCCCTTTGGGATGAATAAAGTATATCTATAAATCAATCTATCTATTTTTTTCTATTCTTTTGATTATAGTGCAGACATAGAAAACAATCTCACGCTATTTTGGAGGTGTAAGCATTGAAGTTTGTGTCTTTCTGCTTCCTTTTTCTTGGGTTCACGGGTTCAGACGTCATCATCTCCTACAGAATGGAGGTTCCGATGATCAGAGACAATCAGAGATTAGAGATTAGCAAACGCAGTAGATCTGGGATCTATAGTTAATCTACATTGCAAAGATTGTGATGAGAATGTATTCTCCAGCTATGGTTGCACAACTAGCCTGACATAGCCCGACCATAATACTGCTGTTCATCCGTATTCATGGTCTGGAGTTTCTTTAACCTGACGCGATTATACTGCGAAGAGGAGGGCATTCACTTCTGGTTTGAAACGATTGGACAGCTCGTCTAATCAGCTTCGCTTATTGGCCGGTAGACTCTCTACCGATGTAAACACGCCCCAGAGGACCGTTCCCAGACCATGGATACGGATGAACATTCGTATTATGGGCGGGCTATGTCAGGCTAGTTGCACAACCACCTTAGAGCTGGAAAAATGTGTTTATCGCACCTTCTCTTTCTGTTTCTTTCTCAAGGCCTCAGAAGAGCCTCTGAACCTCCTGATCCTGATGGCTTGGTAGCCTGATCCAGCCGCCACATTCTGGAGGAATCAAAAAACTGATCTCAACAACGCTAAATAAAGATCTGAGACTCCCTGTAAGATAAGAAGAGCATTCTCCAAAACAGCTCAACTTTCAGTCAGTGTAGGCAATGGTAACCCGTGGTAACCCGTGACAACATACCGGTACAGTAGAGAACTCCACCTCCTCGGAGACGAAGAGCTGCTCATCCTCCATGACCTCGCAGAGTTCAAAGGGCAACTCATGGTCCAGAGAGCACTTGATGTATCCAAATGAATGGCTCAAACCAAGAACCACTCCCTAAGAGAAAGAGAGAGAGTGAGATGTGGCTTGTCACAGTACAATATATACTATGTCCCAAACACAGTACATGTTCAGACTTAGGAAAGGACTTTGGAATAAGATTTTTAATTCAAAACATTCAACTACAGTTAATTTCTAGATTAAGATTAATATGTTATATAATAAGTTGTACAAACCAGAGTCATTGCAAAAATGCAAAGTTACATTACAAAGCAATAATTTAGGGATGTAGACACTCTGTGCTCTGAAGGATGAACTTTGTCACACCCATAGAAGCCAAACGAGCAGGGCGAACGTCTAACAGGGCAAGCGGCAATAAGGCGAAAAGAAACTGTCAGTTTCATATAATCTCTTCAAAAGTTTTGGAGGCGTTAGCAAAAGGCTGTAACACAAAAACCACACGTTTGTGACAAAACAGGCTTTTGTGTGTGTAGGCACGGGGTCTTACTTTTTGTCGTTGCTCCTCTAAATTCATGCAATGAATGGTGTCAACCAGGATCTCCACGTTAACAGCCCTCTTTGCTCTCGAGTTTGGGTCAGTGGAGATTTTAAACTGAACTTTATCCCCAACCAGCATCGTGGCCTTTGTTAGCACATCGTCTGCATGGAAGCTCAGGATCTTCTCTTCTCCGTCCACAATGACCGTTAAGAGACCAAGATGAGGGTCCTACATAAAAACAGCAGCAGAAAAGATGTGTTGTGGCTAGAGATGGAATGATACATTCTGGATGTAACAATACGCACAACATGATTTCCTATATGAAGGTCACGATGCAATGCGATAGCTACACTGCTAGCTCTGTTGCTGAGCTATATGACCATCAGCCAATGTCTGATTTCATTACTGAAACTCTTGAGACCTGTCCACACTAGTAATGGCGACAACAGCAGCAGTCGCAGTAATATAGCCCTTTAAGTACAACCAGAGACCCTTTATATTGAGGAGACCAATCACTAAAGAAAACCTCCCATAGAAATGCATTACTGACTTAACACACAGACTCCATGTTGTCCATTAGAGAGAGGCAACTTGCCTTGTCCACATCACTGAGTGATGCTGATGCGGGTTCCTTTGGGGGAACTCTAAGGATCCTTCCTTCAGGAAACTCAGGGACGTCTGTCTCTTCGAGAGTAGGAGACAGCTTAGATCTCAAAGTCTGAGGAGAATGTGTCTCAATGACGTCTGTCTCTTCAGGATTAGGAGATGTCTCAGATCTCAGATCAAATCTCACAGTCCCAGGGACGTCTATCTCTTTAGGATTAGGAGATGTCTTAGATCTCAAAGTCTCAATGACGTCGGTCTCTTCTGAAGTAAGAGACGGCTCTGATCTCACAATCTGAGGAACGTCTGTCTCTTCAGCATTAGGAGATGTCTCAGATCTCACAGTCTCAGGGACTTCTCTCTCTTCGGAAGTAGGAGACGGCTCAGATCTCACAGTCTCAGGAGAGTCTGTTTCTTCAGGATTAGGAGACGGCTCAGATCTGACAATCTCAGGGACGTCTGTTTCTTCAGGATTAGGAGACGTCTCAGTTCTCACTGTCTCAGTTGAGTCTGTCTCTTCAGTATTAGGAGATATCTCAGAGCTTGTGCCCCCGAGGGTGTCTGTCTGCTCTGGAGACGGAGGGGGTTCTGCACCACCGATGGGCCTCCACTGGTGTCTGTCTGCTCTGAGAGACAGGAAAGGGGAGTTCTATGCACCACCGATGGGCCTCCACTGGAATCACAACATAAAGCAGAGAGGAACAAGATTTAACGAGGACACAGGTTAAAGGATAGGTTCGGTTTTTAACACATTTAGCCCCTTTTCTAGAGTGTCTAGGGTGTAATAGAACGACTGACACCAAAATTTGGATGATTGGTCCTGTCTCGAGTATACGGCTATTTCAGAACCCCCCCTTCTTGCTTCAGACAGGCTAGCTTTGTGCATGTCTGACAACGTTCCCTAAAACCACCTAAAACATTGTTATTTTCAAATATGCTACTCACCAAGTCATCAGTGCTGTTATATGGGCATGCAAAACAATTCTCGTCGTGAGATTCTCGTCGTATTTTCTCCGATATCTCACAGCCGCCTATAAACTTCCGCTGTACGCTTAGCTGTAGACTTTTCACAAGCTGTGCAACTCTTCACGTTCAAACGTACAGCGGAAGTTTATAGGCGGCTGTGAGATGTCGGAGAAAATAGTTCCAGGATTTTCAAAATGCTAAATAAAACACGACAGGAATGGTTTTTCACAACGAGAATTGTTTTGCATGCCCATATAACAGCACTGATGACTCGGTGAGTAGCATATTTGAAAATAACAATGTTTTAGGTGGTTTTAGGGAACATTGTCAGACATGCACAAAGCTAGCCTGTCTGAAGCAGGAAGGGGGGTTCTGAAATAGCCGTATACTCGAGACAGGACCAATCATCCAAATTTTGGTGTCAATCGTTCTATTGCACCCTAGACACTCTAGAAAAGGGGCTAAATGTGTTAAAAACCGAACCTCCCCTTTAAGGCTCTACACTTCCAATAGGGCTCCATTATAGAACACAGATAGCCAGACGAACAGGATTAAGTTAGCAACTATGAGTGCGGTTACATGGACATGAATAATCTGATTATAGAGATTCCGAGGTGTATTCTATAGAACAGTATCCAAGGAGATGCATTGATAAAATCCAACTGAAACAGAATATTCGGTCAAATAATCAGAATATTCATGTCCATGTAAGCGCACTCTATGTCAGTTAGTTGGCAATGGGAAATTGCGTTGCAACCAAGTTACAAACTGCTTAGCAACTAAGCTTTTGGGCCAAGGATGCCTGGTCCTATAGAGCATAGAGTTCCTACCTTTCTCTGGGTGGAACCTTCGTTCACTTCAACCATCTGCTCCACTTCCTTGTGCTTCTTGGAACCAAGCGTAGCAGTAGCATCTGGAAGCTTCCATGAACCAACCTGAGGCTTCTTCAGCCCATCATCCTAAAAAAACAGGTAAACCCCAGTGCTTTACAGTTAAACACACATGCACAACACACACACATACACACCAGGGTTCCCCCAGTGCTTTACAGTTAAGGCCACCTTGACAACAAACACCTACACACACACACATAGTTTGAATTACAGCGGGTACTGAGGGGTATTTTACCCCCCAATTAAGACCCAGTACCTCCCAAAGACACAAAAATATCACTTTTGGGGGGTACTAGCAATTTTCCTGATATTGTGAAAAATAATTGCAATACCGAGTTGAGGTCGACTCCCATTTATAAAGCAGGAACATTTTATTTTAAAGAAAACACCCCTATTGTGGACATACCATTTTTGACGACTCTGGCGCAAGATCGCAACAGAGAAACAACATCAATTTGATCATTCACTCTCAAGCATTTACGTTGAGTGACAAAATGCCAGGTAATGCCAGGTTCCTAGTGCAAATAAGCTCTTAAATAGGGAACCAAAAAGTCACAGAACAGTCTGCTGGCTATTCATACAAACTGAAATTCAAAACTTTGTCATCATTTAGTCATAAGTTTCCTCCTTTTCTTAGCCTGGCCAGTGGTCACTTAGCAGGCAAGCCACAAATGGAGAATCTCATAGGCCTATATACTTAATGTTAAATGGTCTAGCAATGTGCATTTCACTGACCAGCGCGGATTGATATGATAGTGGACCATGATGGTCATAAAAGAAGTAAAAGAGCAGTACCCCCCAATTATGGTGGGGTAATTCGCACTCTGCACACACACACACACAACAAACACCTCACACCTTGACTTGAGTCCACAAAATAAATGAATATTTTGTATAGTGAATGATAATTTCAAAAGTTGCTTTACAAAATATTACATAGGCTATTTATTTTTTCGTGCTTCGTATCATTCATCATGTGCAACAGCACAACATAACCATTCCAATGAGAGTTCACTAGTCACTAGTCTTTGATACCAACTAACAGTTCCTTCAACTACCTGGAATGCATTGATCAAGCACTTCTCAACTCTTGCACTTTTATTAGCAAATGACACTCCCAGTAGACATTTACTTGTACTGTATTGTATCTTGATTGTTATCCCTCTTTCTGGATAAAAGCGTCTGCTAAATGTATAAATGTAAATGTAACTAATTTTCTACTGCAAACAATGAAAAAACAAACAAAAACAAAACATGAGTGAGATACACAAATCTGCCTGTGTGTAAACAAAACTCTGACAACAAAGTGCTAGATAAGAGTAATACTGTCAGACAAACAGTTACAGTACGCAAAGCTAGACAGTCTGCAAACGACACAGCGTGTGAAACTGTTAGCGTTGGACTGAATACTGTAATGGCAATACTTTTCCAGCACCTGTGGCAGAACTGTATTGGTCATGACATTTCTACGTCACTAGCACTAAACAGCTGGGTGTAAACTTCAAAGTGCTTCTGGACGATGCTTATCTGTCAACTTTCCACTGACCACGTAAGTCAGCAGATTTTCTGTCTGGCATCTGTGAGACATTGTTACTTATTATATCTTAGCGAAGGGAGTTTTTCCTTGCCCCTGTTTCTCATGGATGCTTCCCGTACTGCCTGTAAAGCGCCGCGAGTCAATGCACTGTATTTGTAGCGGTCTACAAATAAAATTGAATTGAATTAAATGAACGTTTCGTCGGCACTTCCTCTAGTTTTAGCACCCGGGCCTCGTTTTCATTCGGAATATGGCAGCCAGATGAAAAAGGTGAATAATCATGTAAACTGCTACCTCTGATTCAACCTTGCTGTCGGTCTCACTCCCTAAACCAACTTGCAAATTAAACAATCTTTTTCTAACAAGTGAGTGAGATACAGTACATATCCATAGTACCGCGAGACAAATGTTCTGTACTTGTGCGCTCTACAAATGAAATTGAATTGAACTGAATAGACATGCAAAAATGCTACAGTAAATAACAAGAGAGACAGCATGCACAGACAGCAAGCTCCTCTCAAGTTCCCTGTGATACGAAGAGAACCAGTCAGAGCATACCATACATGTCAGTCAAACTGCACTTGCCCCTTTTCATCTTGCTAATATAGTACACACAGGATACAGTAAGATAAACATAGGCCAAACATTCAGTTAAGAGGCCTCACATACGGTACACACAGTCACATACACATGGTTAAAATGCTCCCTAAAGTGTGTGTGTGTGTGTGTGTGTGTGTGTGTGTGTGTGTGTGTGTGTGTGTGTGTGTGTGTGTGTGTGGAGTAGGTGGGAATTTCAGTCAGCAAATAAGGTTGCAACCCATTACTATATAATATCCAAATTCTTACTGGATGAAATAAGTTGTGATTAAAGCGGATTAATCATGATTAGCAACGGGGAAAAAATGATTAATTTAAGCGATTCATTATTTGTTGTCATTTTCTTTTATTTCATTTTTATTGTGTGTTTTTATTGCGTGTTGCCTATTTCAAGACATATCTACTGAAAGCCAATTGTGTGCGTATGTATATGAAATGTGCTACAGTAATAACATTTGATTGACTGATTGATTGATTGATTGATTGATTAATCTGATTATTTGTGATTATTTGTGTGTTGTGTGTGTGTGTGTGTACATGTTTTGTGTTTTATGGGACCACCTTGAAAATGAGATGTCCCATCTCAAGGTATCATCCCAATAAAGACAATTCAATTATTTATTTTTGAATCGTTTGATAGCACTAGTTTGTGTATACTGTATGTTCCACTAACCTGGCCCTTGGTATTTTTGTTGTGGAGATGACTGAACTGCAGCCACCCCACACGTTTCAGCTCAGCTTTCTTCTCCTCCTCTTTCATCTTCAGTTTCACCTTTTTATTATTGGCTTTAGGCTCTCGCTGCTGCCCAATCATCCCCTTCCTGAACACACACACACACACACACACACACACACACACACACACACACACACACACACACACACACACACACAGACAGACGAGAGAGGGAGAGAGAGAGAGAGAGAGAGAGAGAGAGAATGAAAGAGAGAGAGAGAGAGAGAGACACACACACACACACACACACACACACACACACGTGTGTGTCACAAAACACACATAGAATCCTATTCATCCAGTCATGCTGAAACACAAATATGGACACACACACACACAGACACATGCAGCCCGTCCTCACCTGACGCTCCAGCTCATTGAGTGTGTGTGACACGTCTCACTGATGCTCAAGCTGACTGTGTGTGTGTGGAGTTCAGGGCCGTGGGCGATGGAGGCATCCTCTGCTGGGTGGGGGCTCAACTGGTCTTTGGCCAGTTTTGTCATGTCCTACACACACACACACACACACACACACACACACACACACACACACACACACACACACACACACACAGAGAGAGAGAGAGAGAGAGAGAGAGAGAGAGAGAGAATAAACAAAGAACTCTTTAAATCTCAGAATACTTCAGGAAAGCACGAGGTCAGCTCCCCTCATGAATCTAAAGTTCCGGAACTCCCCTCACTCCCCCTGACTGCCTGAGTCATTATTCCATTGCAGGGGTCACTATTCCAACCTCACAACTCTGGATCTCTTTACAAACTTTTACCTCTAAAGGTGGCTACAGACCAATGATCCGCAGCGAGACAAGCTGCAACGTTCTAAAAACCTGCAACGTTCTCCAACTCTGAAACAGCGATTTGACAAGTTAAATCTTTTGCGACGGCTTGCAACTGCTTGCAACAACCTGCGACGATTGATTCACACCGCTGCAACTCCTCTCTAAAACCGTCTCATCTCGTTGCGGATCTTCAGTCTGAATTGGCCTTTATACTTGTTATGGTATTGTGTTATGGTATTGTATAACATACAGATATAATATTAAAATACAATATACAAAACATAATACAGCTCTAATGAAGTTAACAAAAGCAATGTCAATGTAACATCTTTGCAGAAAAAAATTGTACAGCTTACGGCTAAATGATGTAAGGTTCTAAATAGGTGTTTAAATGCTGTTTGTTACCTGCAGTATGCCCCACCTTCCACCTCAGTTCGAGATTATAGAATTTAACATCATCTTGAGATCATACCGTTGCTGACACGGTTAAACCTACTGACATGTTTAACCCTACTTTGTATTCTTGTAGTCCTCATGGCACTCTATGTGGGAGAACAATGTGCTTCACTGACTCTCAGAAGTCTCACCTCTGTATCTCAAAGATGAAGGAAAACAAGATAGGCACTCACACAGGGGTGTGGTTTTCCCACGCTGGGCCCTAATGCCTCCATGTTGAGCTCACTAATGAAGCATTCAGGCGGGTTTACATGGACACTTCTAATCTGATTAGAAAGATTCTATGTGCATTCTATAGAACAATATCCAAGGAGATGCATTCATAAATGCCAACCGAAATGGAATATTGGGTTAAATAATCAGATTAAAAGTGTCCATGTAAACGGGGTAATTGTTTATCAATGCCTTATGCTTATGGTCTGTAATCAATGCCTTATGTTTATGCTCTGTAACATGCTGATTGTTTGACAATACTTTACGCTTATGTTAGTGGCACAGAAGAATGTCAATCTCTAAAATGGCTAATTGTTTGCTAAACGCTTTGTGCTTACAGTAGAGACAGGAATCTCAGTCTGTAAAATGGGCAATTGTTTTTTTTTTTGGCACATTTGTATGGATGTGATTTTGTTCCCGTCTTGTGAATAAGCTGATGAGGAACTCCCTCCGTGCTACTTACCTCCATCTCCCGGTCTGGCAGTATTATATCTGCATCTGAGGTCCAGGGGTGGTCTGGAGGGGGGTATCCCAGGAACACAACCTCATGCTGCAGCCTGTGGAGCTGAGCTTTAGCAGAGTCATCAGCCTGCCTCCAGAACATCTGTTGGGTCTCGATGCGCTCCACCAGCTTGGGCAACCCCTGCAGCTGGGGGTCATCCTGGGTCATGGTGGGGCTCTTAGTGGGCTCATCTGGAGATAAGAGACAGGCTAATTGGTCAAATCTTCTACAGGTAGTAACAGTGGTAGGTGATAGCAGGAGTTTTCAACTGGTTTAGTCCCAGGGACTGGTGAGGGAGAAGGGTGCGCTCAACTCAATTAGCATAGAAAAAGGGTTTGAGTGCATAAAACAAAGGAATACTGAATGTTAAAGAAAGTAAACGCACTCTCAAGCTTTGAGTCTTAACTACTTTTTTAATGACATGTCTAAGACCGAGACATGCCGTCCTCAGCGTCTAGTCCCAGGGACCACAATTCTGACAAAGGAGTCATTGGCGGCCCACCGTCAGGGGGTGTTGTAGGGGTGTTATAAACAAAAATATTGCAATAAATTACATATGAAGAGACATTTTAACCAGCGACTACCACCACATTCATGTATGCAGAGAGTTAATTCTTACATTGCATTTGGAGTGATGGACGCATGAGAGCACAGTTGTAAAATGATTCTTGTGCTTAAAGCAGTGCTTGTTTCTCAAATCACGTTTTCAGATATCAATTTCAACCACACTGTGGAACCCATGTCACAGACCACCTGGAAAGTCATCACAGGCCACCAGGGGTCCACCAGAGGTCACCAACCTAAGATAAGATACCATAGAGTTGATGTTCCAAAACAAATATCGTAGCGAAATACAGTTTCTGTCATGTTTTATGTGGTATTTTGAACATATGGAAAATATTTTTTTTTGCCGTAGAAGTACAAACTAGCAGATCTCATTTAAATGTGGCATCTGAAGGTACTCCCAGCTTATACTGATGTACGTACCAGGGACTCTCTGAGTAGCCATCTTTCCCCTCTGTTTACATTGCTAATGCTCCTCTGGCATCCCAACTATGAGTAAAACCCATTATATCATCCAGACAGCAGTGAACCCAAGGTTGCTCCCATTACTACCAACCACGGCAGCTCTGATATCAGAAACCCTTAGACACTCAAGGCCGCCCACCGCCTACCCACCGCCTGCCCCTCGCCTGCTCTGTGACTCGCCTGCGATTTCTCATCTCAACATTCTTTCAGAGGCAAACCTCAGTTTACATCAATGGCTGTACAGTATATAAGGTATATACTGTACAAGGTTTATATATACATGTATAAGGTTTAGCCTAGTGTTGGCAGTTAAAAAAGAGGTGTGAGTGTGTGTGTGTGTGTGTGTGGGGGGGGGGGGGGGGGTGCACTGCCACTTAAGTGACATCACAGGAGTTGGTATCCGTGGGGGTCCAAGACCATTTGGTCAGGAGGGTATTTGCATAGAATCAAATATCATGTTGTCAGCAACTACAGTCAGGAACACACAAACTCCTAATTTAGTTGCTCCAAGTCAGCAGGAAAACAGCAACACTTCAACACCTGCTCCTCCATTAATGACATGTCAGGCAGTCTCTAAACTTACACTCAAAAGGAACCAAACTCAGACTAATGAAGTCTAGTTTTTCATTATAGTCTCCAGCTCTATGTAACGGATGACAACCAGCTCGGCTAGCTGGTGGCAGTACATGTAAAAACTGTAGATTGAAGAGTCTGCAAGAGTATGCTTGTGCTATTTTAAACATGGCTTTTGTTCCACAACACAGAACTTATTTCCTATCAGAGTGTAAAGGGTTAACAAACTGGCCACACCCCTACAGGCCAGGTATGTTAATCACCACTCCGCCTGTGTTTGTAGAGAATCTGATGAAGACAATGACTGTCGAAACGTAATCTTGCCATGGAGTAATTAAAGACAAAAAAGGATTTTTAGTGTGCAGACTCTTCAATCTACAGTTAATCAGCCTTGTCTTGCACCTTTTTGGGATGTGCAACCTCTCTTCAACCTCAACAGTCCATGTAAAATCCTCACAACCCTATCCTTCAAGAATGCTTCTAACCATTGAGTTGGAAGCCTGGCCTTTTCAGCTCAGTAGTTAGAACGTTTAACTACCATGCCGTGAGTTTGTTGTAACTGACAGGGTGGCAGGTTCGAGACCCAAGTGCCATGAGAAGTCCCTGGCTTCATCTAAACATTAAAGTCTGATTTTTAAATATTGTTTATTAGTGCTGTCAAACGATTAAAAAAGTGATCTGATTAATCACAACATTTTGCAATGATTAATCATGATTAATCACTTTTAATCGCAACTCATTTCCTCCAGTAAGAATTTGGATGCTAGGGTATGTTGGATCATTATTTTGCCCTGTAAAGGCCATGATGCTAAATACTTGGCTTTATTCGTCTCAAATGGGGCAATTCACACCTGTCCTCTACCCCCAAGGATTCCCCAAACATGTTGATGGACAGTCAGGAGCTAGGCCATAATCCTTGCATAGTTTAACTTGATAGTCGAACCATTTTCTATCTGAAATTGAACATAACACATCTCATGAAAGTGGAGCCATATCCATCAGGATTAATCTGAGTTAATTTTTTTAATCTGAGATAAATTGTTTGGATTAATCATGTGATTAATCAGTTAATATTGCCAGCACTATTATTTATTATTCTTCTTAAGTTTCTCACACCCAGATATTATGAAGAGTGACCTACGCAGCAGCTGCTGAAAATGCAGCAACTTCTTGGCCAGGCATTGACTCCTCTGGAGGTAAACTCCTCTCTCCTTCCTCAGCTCCACTCGTTCCTGGAGGACCTACACAGCACAGCAGTGGATATTTATAGGGAAGAGAAGATCTAAACACAGGATCAATGTATATGTATTGGCAGTGGTTAAGATGGGATTTGGCAGGAGGGGGAACTCTCATATTTTGTGTCGGCACAAACAAAGAAAAATGTATAGAAGAGGAATGGGATTATGTTCATTTATCTGAGGTGCCAGTACTGCATACCCCCGCGTTCCCCCCCACTTTAACCCCTGTGTATTGGGAGGATGATGGTCTATAGCCAATATTGCAAAGGGAACTGTGGAGAAGAAAAATAAAATGAATGTGCTCAACCTGAATTGAGCACTTCCATGAGTGCTCAATTCCTGACATCTCTGTGCTTATTAGGCATCAAACATGTGTGTAACACACATGCAACTAATGTCTCCATGTTACAAATATGCAGAAGTCATAGGCTACTGATCCAAAAACTGACTCCTGTCTGCCAGCCAGTTAAATATGTATGTATGTATGTATGTATGTATGTATGTGTGTGTGTGTGTGTGTGTGTGTGTGTGTGTGTATGTGTATATGTGTGTTTGCATGCAGTGAGGAATTGTCATGTGGTCCACACACTGTGATGGATGCATGTAGGGCCTCAAAACTTCAAACTTAAAGGCAAGCCTTATACTATAGTCTTCCTGTTATTATTGTTACCATTGATATTTCTTAAAATGTGCAGAGAAAAAAAAAAAAACACTACTATATAGAACACAAATATGATGATTTATCCTGACCGCAATAAAATGTCTGCATTTGCAATCTGAGCAGGAAACATTACCGAAGCACACTGTGGCACTGCAGCGCTTGTCAGCCAAAGCTTACCCAAACATGGTGACAGACTTAAAGGCCATTAGGATGTCCGTTAGAATGTGAGCTTATGAACATTTAAAATGTTTGGATGAAGTACTGGCCTACGCAACACTAATGATACCGTTTTTGTTCCAAACTGCGCAAAGTTGTTGCGCATGGCCTACTTGGCAACATTTGAAGTCGGACTCAAAACCTAAACCTAAAAGTTTAAATAATAGTCCAGACTACTTACCTCTGTAAGATCACGCCTGACGTCCGGCGCTTGGTGACACGGCTGCAATGGTCCCGAGGAACTGCACTCACCTGCTGGCACGAGCCGATTAACGTCAATATCACACCTCATTCCCTCATTGAACATCCTCGTCTGTGCGCGTGGAGCCGCCGGAACAAAATCTGCGCGCGGCGGCGCACCGTATCCATATTCGCCTGATGGAGGATAGCGATACCGTTCCCCGGACCGAGTGGCAGAATCAAAGCCCACAGGCCCTGGTGCCATATTAGTGTAATAGTCTGAATACGGAGCTGAGCGCCACCAGGGAGAGGATCCCTGCTGTGGTAATGAGTGTGGCGCAGCATGAGGACCATACCGTTGGTCTGCATCGGGTGGAACTGTCCAATATGGGGCTCCGATCACTGGATGAAAGTGAGTTTGTCGGAGATCTGTCCTTTGGAAAGTGTTACCACGGTACATCTCCATGCCCGCGCTGGAAGGAGCGCACGACAAGTTGGCTTGGTTTCAACTAGTCAAAACCCAAATAAAGTCGTATGTAATTCAAACTCGCCATCAGCATCGACAGCAGATTTTTCCCCACGTGTGTCGTACTTGTCCTTTATCTATTCATTCTTAATTTGCAGCTACAAAGTTCAAATCCCAAACTTCCTAACAGGAGTGAGCCCGAAGTAGCAGTTTCACAGACGCGTGCTTCCTGCAGCCCGAGGGATTTTACCCAATTTGCAGCAACTGTTGGGGCGGAGCTGAAGAGCAGTAGTCCACCTTTTGATGACCTGAGGTCATGAACTTTCTCTGTTTACGGATGGAACAGCAGACACAGCTATCTTCACGCGATCTACACTGGACATTCTTTTGATTCATTTATTACACCTCTTGAAGACTACCAGGTCTAAATCCACTGTGAAAAAGTCTGAGGAATTTTCTGAATGACGTCTGTGATATTTCCCTTTGGAACAGAAGTGGCCTTTTGTGATTTAATTGGTCAGGTCATTTGTGTGCATTTGGTTACTGCAGTGCAATGCCATTTATTACCTCCGCCAAGGAGGTGTTTTCGCCGGCGTGTGTGTGTGTGTACAACAAACTGGAGAAGTACTGCACGGATTTGGATGACATTTTCGGACAACTTGTGTTTTGCGACAAGTAACGACTGATTAGAAATTAGTGGCGATCGGTGATCCAGAACACCATCTGTGACCACATTCTCTTGGTGGAGGTCTGCGCTCTCTGAACGCTTTTCTAGTTGTCTTTACACTTCTTATAGTCGATGATTGGAAACTTTTAGACAGACTGTGTGCTGGCCCATTGTAAACAAGCAATCAAGGACGACAGAATTCAGACAGTAGCTTAGGATGGTAATTCTGAGGTCATTTATAGTGCTTCTTTATTACGGTTTCACTGAACGACACCAGTGTCATGTTGTAAACCTACCTGCGGTGAGACTTCAATGTGTTAGTGTAGTCACATGGGAACCAGGAGTGACAGGATGATTTTGTTTCATTATTAATAAATCATCTTTATTTAGATTTAGGATCTGAAACCAATGATTCAAATCCAGGCCTGCTGTAACACATGCATCATGTACATGTAGGCCTAAATAAATAAATAAATAAATAAATAAATAAATAAATAAATAATATATTATATATATATAAAATAAAAAAATAAAATAAACGCCCACACACCAGCATATCTCTGATCAGACAAATGAAAACAGGCAAAGATACAAATAACTTATATATTTTTTTATTTTCAAAATTCATAGACAACAAAATTAATCAGCTGAAATCCCAAAGTAGTCAAGAGTAATGTAAGATTAATTTTATAAAATCATTGCAAAACTCAAAGCTAAGCTGAGCACTGTTAAGCAACAATTTTCAGATTAAAATAACTGTCACATCCTGGAGCAGAGCACATACCTCTGCAGATGTCCTGGATGTGACAAAGTTCTTTTATCTGAGCACAGAATTAACATTATGTCTAGACCAGGGGTGGGCAATTATTTTGGTCGAAGGGCCACATTGGTGTTTAGATTTTCACTAATGGGCCGGGTGTTAACCGTCAACCGTTTCATGCCGGTAAATTGGCAAGTCTCAAACCAGTAGCCTCACTTTCTTCAGAGGACATGTTAACATACAGGGTTAAAAGAGGGGATTTGTATTTCATGACTTTAACAAATTTGATAATTTAGGCCTATAATCTAAGTCTACTTGG
Organism: Sardinella longiceps; assembly: GCA_027497455.2. Classification (NCBI taxonomy): domain Eukaryota; kingdom Metazoa; phylum Chordata; class Actinopteri; order Clupeiformes; family Clupeidae; genus Sardinella; species Sardinella longiceps. The sequence continues at coordinate 23,595,656 of JAODXP020000006.1, forward strand.
CTAAAAGATTAATTATTCTACTTTGGGAAGGCTCCGCGGGCCGGATTAAATAGCTCAGCGGGCCGCATGTGGCCCCCAGGCCTTAGTTTGCCCAGGCCTGGTCTAGACACTGTTGCTTAACAGTGTAGCTTTGGGTTTTGCAATGATTATATAACATATTAAACTTACAGTAATGTTTAAACACGGCATAGATAGACAGTCTCTATTATTATCCACGCTTGTTATGGCAGAGAGGTGATGGAGTTGGATAACGCTGCATACATGCTGTAGAGGCACTGTGTGTGTGCTGCACTGGCTTATGGGGTGGCCTAGTGTGTATGATTGTTACAGTAGCAAAATTACCGTTTCTGAGGGAGAGGTGCAGTGTGTGTGTGAGTGTGTGTGTGTGTGTGTGTGTTTCAATGAGGGAGAGGTGTAGAGTGTATGTGACTATGCGGGAAAGGTGAAGTCAAGTGTGTGTATGATTCAATGAGGGAGAGGTATGAGGGTGCGAGTGTGTGTTCATTCTATGAGGGAGAGGTGTAGTGTGTGTGTGTGTGTGTGTGACAGCTTGTGATTTTATGAGGAAGAGGTGCAGACTGCCATGTCTGACTGGATGTATTGGGGATACAAAGACTGTGAAGCTCCGCCTTTAGTATTGTCATTACTGAAAACACAATTAAACATTGATTCTTTCATAAATCAACTATTTGACATAAGTTTCACATACTTACCATTCAGGGAGCACAGAATAATACATGGAACACAGAATAATAATGTGCTCATCTGGAATCAAAACTGGTGGATGTGGTGGAACAATGATTACGCTTCCCCACTGACTATCAGGCAACGCAGATTCCAGAGTCATATTAAGAGTATGTAGAGTATATATCTGTATATACGGCTCTGCCAGATTCAACACCTAAAGCCCCCATAGTGAGTCTGTATGGCTTTGGATGAAAGTGTCTGCTAAATATCTGTCAAATAACTACTAATTAACAACTAACAATCATACTAGGCCTTGTTGGGAGGGGCATTATACCCCATTTCACTGTGCTGTGTTTATTGATTGTATGGTATGTGTTAAATGAACAGTACTGAATAGATCTACTAAATGTCTTTATGTCAGTTCTGTCATATGCCTGTACTGTACAGTAATGAACAATAAATTGGCTTACAGGGTATAAAACTTTTCTCAACTCTAACTAACAAAACTACAATTATGTTCAATCTGTGGAAGCAAAGCAGACACATTACGTAACAGTTAATCCGTGTATTTCATAGCATACTTCACCTTGTCTTACCTGTACAGGTAAACTCTACCTTACCTGCCTTCTTTACCTGCATGAGTCAGACACATGAGAGTGAGGGTGACGCTGATTCTGGCCGTCAGACACAGGGGTCAGGGGTCACAGTATCTGTAAGCAGAAGCAGAGACAGGTGACAGGTGATGGCACCACTTCTTTTAGGCAATTTAGATTCACTACTTGATAAAAAAGGGTCCAGAGGCATACATTGAATATTGACCAAACTTCCCTACAAAATCCACATCTCACATTAAAAAAAAAAACACACTCGCAGCTCACATGCACACACTTAAACAAAACACATTTAAACAGCTTTCTCTCTCTCTCTCTCACACACACACACACACACACACACTTGCTCATCGGTGCATCATTCTGAAACATTTCAATAGATGATTACAATATACCGGTCCTGTATAAAAGGTGCATATTAACAACTAACTTGTTCTGAAACATAAAGGCTTAAGAGAAAGGATAGATCATTCTAAGGTAGTTTGGCAGGAAAGTGCCCTGTTAGAGTGGAAACCCGCAGCACTCAGAAATACTCTGAGGAAGAGTCAACCGTTTCTGACATCTGGGAACCAAAGATTCTAGAGTCCTAGGCACTCTAGAATCTTTGCTGGGAACTGACAATCAAAGACGGCACAGATGCCATCAGACATAGCGGTCAGAATAGCTGTTAAATGCATAAAACCATTACAACAATAATATAAATCTAAGAGCTACACTTAAATAATCTTCTATTATCTTTCTGATAAGTCCAACAGAGAAATACTGGCATTTGTTTCAGTATGTTTCTATTCCACATGCAGCGGCATGCATTGCTCAATACTAGACACATTCGTTTACTAAAACAAACATGATAATGGAAACAAACTATAATGCATCACGCAATACTAGACACATTTGTTTACATGACATGACATGATCACTAAAGCGTGCATTGCTACAGTTGAATCTCAGCATCAGTGCAGTGTACTGAAAAGCAAGATTCTGACAGGGTCATTAAAGGCTTCATTAAAGGGATGTTCTGATTTCATCCCCTTGGTCCAGACCTACCGTTTCCTCCGGCACTTTTTGGTTCACATTTTGCTATTACAAATGTATCTGCACAGCACAAAGACTTAATGTCTTCTGTAGATATGAAGTATACTGTATATGAATGCATTTCAACAATTAGCACATTTTTACAAAAGACCATCCAAACAGAGAGTTTCTTATTTTATTTAATTTTTTTTAAAGTGACAAAAAAATAAAATCCCAAAACCGAAAACCAGCCAATTCTAATCCATTTTACAATCAGACTTTGAAGAATAAAGTCAAATAGACACAGAATGCATTTCAAGGGCAAGTATGTACTTCAAATACAGCATATATGGGAGAACGACGACAACATAAAAAACAAAAACAAAGCTATAGAATTTAAGACAACAGTTCAAATAACTCAAAAATTCATCTTCCTCATCTCCCTCTTCCTCGCTAACCCTGCTTGGCTTCATCACTCACATTGATCACTGAATCCCCTTCCAACAGGGAAGCTACACTGGATGCGTTAAGTGAAAGACTTACCTGCCGTAACGATTAGCTTCCATTATAAACAATGGAAGTGGCTACACCAGACGCGGCATAACAGTCAACATTCTAAATTCTATTCACCATTTATTTCAATGCATTTTCGATGAAACTTGAATCAATACTTAACGCATGAAGTGTTCTTCTTGTACTCTTGTACTCTTCCTCATCCTCACTAACTCTGTTCGGCTGCATCGCTCCCCCCCTCGCTCTCCCACTTCTCCAGGTAATCCTGGAGGTTCATGTTGAACGTGTCTATGCCTCCCTTGGACAGGTGAATTCCGTCCGGGCGATAGAGGCCCGTTCCTATGTTGTCATGAGTCACAGCCACCCCCCCTAACTCAGCGACGATGGCGTGAACTTTGCTATTGATCGCTATCACTAGAGAGTTGACAGAACCGTCTTTATCCTCGATGATACCACTACCGTCTTTCCAAAAGCGCCTGGGCAGAATGTCAGACCAGACTATTTTACACTTGGGGAAGATGCCGTGGATGGACGTGAGGTCCTTCTTGATGGAGCTCAGTAGCTCCTCACAGGTGCTTTTGTTGATGTCATTGCCGCCGAGGTGGACGATGAGCACGTCCGGTTTTGGCCAGTTCAACTTGAGCTGGTGCAACTGGGGAACGAGCTGGTCCCAGGTTAGACCCTGGACCCCCTTCCACCAGAACCGCACGGTCTCCGGGTCCATGCCCAGCTCCACTCCGCCCACCTCGGAGGACTTGGCCCTCTTCTCGGCCCAGTCCACCAGGGAGTGGCCACAGACCCACACGTTCCTCATCTCTTTGCTGGGCACCACAGCTGGGAGAACATACAGATAAGTGTTAGCTCCGCAATTAGCAATGACAGCGCTAACAATGTACAACAACTGGCATTTCATTCTGCATATTTAAGTCCAAACACACACAGACACATTGCTTCTAATTAACACTTGAGAAAGGGGAGACTTGTGCTCTCAGAAATACAACCTATGAGTCTTTTCTTTGTCACCTTGCTTAGTTAAAATACAGACACATCTATTTACAAAATACAGTGTCATAGAAGCACAAAGCAGAAATACACTGATGCAAATCTTCACCAGTTCATTGGGTCATTGCATGCAACACCACATCAGCAACTATCCTTGTGGCCATACTTACTGTACAAACAAATTATTTTATTTAACAATCAACAACATATTTTCATTTTAAAAAAAAATGAACTGAAAGTGCGTTTTTTAGTGCACCTTGAGGATTGTAATCCAATTTCGTTGTATTCTGTGCAATGACATTAAAGTATTCAATTCAATTCTATGAGTTACTAGTGGAATTATTCCTTATCGTCACAGGGGTTAGGTTTGGAAACTTACTATTTAGCATACATTATCAACAGCATAGTATAGTAGAATATATAGTGCTAGTATATCATTAGTATATATATAAATAACACAAATACATTTGCAGATAAAAGCAACAAATAATAATTTATCTACCGATTAAACGATTCTCTATCTTGGACTCATTGGCATAAAAAAAATACTGATTAGCGCTAACCTCCTTAAGTTAACGGACAAGACTGGCTAGTGCTAACCGAAGGATTGCTAACTGTCAATTATTCAATTTTAAGAGCTACTGCAATGGTACAGAAAGATACTTAAAGTTTTTGTAAAACTGAATTTGCCCATTGACTAATTTCGTTCTTCAATAAATAAATAAGTCATTTTACTATTTTCATTTGACAATTAGGCCACCATGGCTCTGGTATGGAAACTCCCTAGATTTTCCATAAATTACCTGACTAACGCCACAAGCAAGACATGCATGAGTGAAACCTTATTCCACTTATACAGAGCCACTAACATTACTATTTGCAGCTGCACACTATCTTTAAAGTCAGAAATAGTTTGTAGTCAGACAGCAGGATACAGTGCTGTGCTTTGTAAATGCATTGCTGTTATGCAGCTGGATTAATCCTAAGAGGGTTTTGCAGATGACCACCTTTTATATTTTTATTATATTCATACAACAGTCAGCAGCACAAAGAGACTGAGCGAGTCAAACACTGTAGAGGCGGCGGAAGCAGAGCTGGGGCGCACAGCTTTTAACAAAGTGAACCATCACCACATGGGCTAACAACCTAAATAAAATGCTTTACATCAATTTAGCAAGAGGGGAGATGACCAATAGAGGCCTTAACCTGGCTCTGATCTTTTTTTTTTGTTTGTTTGTTTTTTAGCTTAAGTTTAACATTCAGAGATGCCTTAACTGCCAGTACTAACATCAATATATTGTAATAACTATGAACACTTAACACAGTAACATTACCAACATAATCACTAGCTGAAGCGGACTACCATGCAAGCAATTGTGTCAATGTCTAGGTGAGTCATGCTATGAACTTTCCCTAATGGGCCTGCTAAAAACCCTCCCTTATAGCGGCATAGTCTATCTAATAATGTGTCACCCGAAAAGTATTAAGACAGGAGAACATGTACAGTGCTATTGCATCATTCACTGTTCTCTAGTGAGTGAAATATAACCAGATATAGCGCAAAAATAGCAGCCCTCTTCCCTTATAGCGTCCCTCACCCTTTATAACAAAGATTCTAGAGTCTAGATTCTAGATCTTGTGCGTAGCACTCTAGAATCTTTGCTTTATACAGTAGCCCTCACCTGCTGGTTTTCCAGAGGTGGCGGCGGTGCGCTTTGAATTCCTCATCAGCTCCATGAGCTTCTCATGCTTCTCCTTCATCTTCTGGGTGTACTGGTCCAGCTACACAGCAAAACAAACACCACAGGAAGCTCAGGGTGCGTTTTTCCCAAAAGCATAGCTGCTAACCAGTTAACTAGCTGCATTGCTACCAATACAGTTGCTAACTTGGTTAGCCACTATGGTTCTAGGAAACACACCCAAACTCAGCTCAACTCAACTCAGCTCAGCTCACACACATACTGGGGAACTCTGAGGAATTAACTGTCCTGGAATATTACACTAAACAAAGAAAAAAAAAATAAAAAAAAATCAGTGTTTCATTCTGTAGTATGTCAGTCCCTGCCCTCATGATGATGCCAGTAGCTAACATATAGTAGCCGACTATCATGTTTAGTAGCTTTCTGAGCTAACAGTCAAAACTAAATTACTTAATACTAATTACTAAATATATTTATTAAATAACTGTAAAATGTTAGCATTTACACTATGAACGATAGGCTTATCAGTAATTGTGTTTGCATAAACAGCTATTAATATTCTTTGTGATGAGATCAGGAATCATAAAATATCCTAGGCCTGAGAGCTTTAGACACAATCAAAAGGAAAATTTATTTTCCTTTATTTTCAAAGCACGCTTTTACTAGTGATCAAGAAACTGAACACTGAGATAATAAACAACAAGTCTATTCTTTTTGTCTATTGACTATCTGAGGTAGCTATATTCAGCAGATGCAGCTTGATCTAACCTCCTAGCTTTCAACAGTCCTATACAAGCTAAGAGCTTTCATAAGTAGATACTGCAGAGGGGGGTGGGGGGAGTTAGGTTTAGTTTTGTTTACCACATATCTCTGACTGTACTGCCTGATATGTCTTTACATGTCAAACTAATTACTTAACTACTTATTAAACTAATTTATTTAGGCTGTCAAACTTGAAAATTAAAGGTTTTTTTTTAGGGCTAGCTAATTATTAACAAAATGAATAATTATACTGCACAAGCTAAAGATAATTATCAACAATATCTTATTTCACAAGTCAATTCAATACATTCAAAACATAGCTCAATACAATGCATCATACCTCAAAGTACTATACGAGACATTTATTGAATGTTAGATTTTTTTATGATAACCTTATCTTTTAGAAATTATACTTCAGTGATCTTGAATGATCTTAGCATAATCCGAGAACTCGGTCACACATACGCCTAGAGAAACTTTACAATTCTATTCGCTCCGTTCTGGCAGTCTTTTAATCGGATAAATAGTAAGTAGCTAAATCATATCAAAACAGGGCAACATACAGCAACACTATTCACTATTGCATCATTCATTGTTCTCTAGTGAGAGAAATAGAATCAGGTAGCGCAAAACAAAAAACAAAACAAAAAAATCTAATACTATAAACTCATGCCAGTAAAAAACAAGAAAGAATCCCACTTACCTTCTGTTTCTGTCTGGCTTTTACATCCTCCTCTGTCAACATAGGAGGCCTGGCCTTGATCAGGTCACTCATGGCTTCACTGCTGACGGGTTCAATGACCGTGAGGCACCGGCCAGCGTTTGAATCCTCTTGCTCTTTCTGTGCGGGCTCTTCCAGGGAATATGAGGAGCTACCTGTGGGCTGGAGGGGGGTGGAAGGATCACTACTCTCTGGATTTAAGGGGCTCTCAGTACTTGCCGAATAAGAGGAGGAGGAAGTGGTTGCGGTTGCGGTTACGGTCGCTGTTGTGCTTTGGGTTGTACTTGAAGGGGCGTAGGAATACGCAGAAGAATAAGAGAAGGGGTCGTAATCTCTGGCTCCGTATGCAGGCTGAGCCGAGTAGGCAGGATGGCCATAGGCTGAGTAGGGGTAGCTGTAGCTGGGGTTTGTGGTCGAGTGAGGGTAGGACGTGCTGGTGGCAGTCTGGGAGACGCTGGAGGTGGCCGGAGGGTACGTAGGGTCAGGTGTATGTCTAGAGTCTTGTGAGTACGCATACGGATCGTATTTCTGACTCGTGGATTCTGGGGTGTAGCTGCTACGCTCTGGGGTGACTCCGGACTCCGAGCTTCTCCTACTGCTGTCCTTTGGCTCGTGCTCGCTGCTGTGTCTTGACTGACTAGACTGGCTCCTGTAGTCTTCTCGACGAGCTCTCTTAGCTGGAGAGGCTGAACGAGCTGGATCTGAGTCGGCCGAGTGAGTTCGACTACGCTGATGTTGATGACCTGAGGAGCGCTCACTGCCTTTAGACTCTGAAGAAGCTTCTCTTGTCCTGGCGCCGTACAGCCTCTCCTTCATGCGGTCCGTTAGCTGCGTGACCTCAGAGGAGTTGAGGTTGAGGCCAATGGCCTTAAGAAGGTTCTGGACTTTGTCAAAGTACTGTTCCTTCTCCTTCTCTTTCCCCGCAACTGGTGGCGGTGGCGGTAGCGTTGGCTCCTCTTGACTAGCACTTGGCTTGGGGCTCTCTTTGACCTGGGTGGAGGACACCGATGACGCAGTATGGCCGCCTGCCTGAGCAGCCATAAAGATCTTCTCTTCTTCCTCCTTGGTGGGCCGCTTTAGAGGCTCCTGACTCGCCAGGCCGAGGATTCGGGAGAAGCCACTGCCATCCTCCATGGCTCTTTCGTGGGGTAGGAGGTCATCTTTGCTCGTCCCTTCTCGGGAACTCCGTCTGTGTGTGTGCTCTTCGTCGACCTTGAAGGGGTCATAGCGCTCCCCTTCCCTCTCTGGCTGCTTGCTAGTAGTAGCACTAGCACTGGCAGTGCTGCTGCGGGCAGTGCTCTTACCCATGGACTCTCTGATCATGGTGGTGAGCTGGTTGACATCCACACCCTTGTTGAGGAGACTGAGGAAGCGCTGCATTTGGGAGGCGGTGTCACTCTTGCTTTCAGTGGCCGGCTGCAGACCAGGAATGGTTTGGGATGTTGTCGTTGCCCGAGTTGGGCTTGGCTGTCGATGCTGGGGAGGAGGAGCTTGACTGGATGACTGGCCATAAGGGGCGGAGTCACGGTAAGGTCTTTCCTCCCTGTATGGGTAGGATTGCTGACTCTGTGGGCAAAGCAAAGTTATTATATAATTGTTGTAATATAATTACGCAATCTGATTTCATTGTGGGTACAGTAATCTATTATTGAAGACTGAAATAAATGTGTAAATACTAACCTGAGGGGAATCCTCAGGAGGAGGAGGGTAATCTTTGGGCTTCTTCAGGATAGATTTGATGGGCTTGCTAGCCTGGCGCCGTGCACTGTTCTGGGGCAACCACTCCAGAGTCTCCTCCTCGTCAGAGGCCAAGGGCTCGGATCCCCAACCCAGACGCTCCTTAGGAACCCCAGAAGAAGCCTTCGGCTTGTCCTCCAGGCCAATCAGTGCTTTCTTTCGAGCGATCAACTCGTCCAGTTCCTCCAGCTCCCTTTGCTTCTTTATCAACTCTTCGTCCACACCGTAAGGAGGCTTTCCGTATGGATCAGGCTTTCCATATGGATCGGGTTTGCCATAAGGATCAGGCTTTCCATATGGATCGGGTTTGCCATAAGGATCAGGCTTTCCATAGGGATCAGGCTTTCCATAGGGATCGGGTCTGCCATAAGGATCAGGCTTTCCATAGGGATCGGGTCTGCCATAAGGATCAGGTTTTCCATAGGGATCAGGTTTGCCATATGGATCCGGTTTCCCATAGGGATCTGGATGGCCATAAGGATCCGGTTTTGCATATGGATCAGGTCTGCCATATGGATCGTGTTTTCCGTATGGATCAGGTCTTCCATATGGATCGGGATGGCCATAGGGATCGGGTCTTCTATATGGATCGGGATGTCCGTAGGGATCAGGTTTTCTGTATGGATCAGCTGCCGCCCCATGGCTGTAGTCTCTGACAATAGGCTGAGAGGGGTCTCTGCCGGGACCCTGGCTCCAGGGTGGATGGTCTCCAGTACTCCCTCCTCTCCAGTGCCTCGTATCCAAACGCACAGGACTTTGTCTCCGGTAACCGCTCCTTTCCAAATCCCTCTCCCTCTCCTTGTCCCTCTCCTTGTCCCTCTCCTTGTCCCTCTCCTTGTCCCTCTCCTTGTCCCTCTCTCTGTCTTTCTCTTTGTCCCGATCTCTATCCTTGTCCCTCTCCTTGTCTCTATCTCTGTCTTTGTCTCGTTGCCTGTCTTTCTCCCTCTGCCGGTCTCGTTCTCTGTCCCGATCCTTGTCCCGATCCCTATCTCTGTCTCTGTCTCGTTCCCTATCTCTGTCTCGGTCCCGATCCCTGTCTCTGCTTCTTTCTCTGCTGTCGCTCCTGCTGTGTCTGTAGCGGTAAGAGCGCTCTCTGCTTCTGCTGCGGCTCCTGTTGGGCTTTCTCAGCACCTCCTTCTTCTCGTCCTTCTTCTCCTCCTTGGGCAAACTGGGCATTACTGCGAGCTTCTTATCAGGCTCACCACTCTTCCGGGATTGGCTGTCGCTGTTGCCCCCTCGGCCTGAACTGCTGCCCGACGCACGGACAGGGCTACGACTTCGATTCCGACTACGACTCCTACTGCGACTACGATAGCGGCTTCGACTGCGACTTCGGCTGCGACGTCGGTCGTCCCTCGAGCTGCTATTGCTTGATCGATCTTCACTCCTGGAGCGCTTCTCCTCCTCCGCCTCCTTCTTGATCATCTCCTTCCTGAGCATGGTGATCTTGGTGCTCATGGGGTTAGGTGTCGCTCGCGCCGGCAAGACTTCAGGATTGCTGAGGGACAGGAAAATTGTTAATTAAGGCTTAAATGTCCCAACTGTATATTAATCAATCATAATAATATGTTTTTGTTTGTACAATTAGCAGACGCTTTTATTCAAAGCAACTCATTCCCGAACTAATTGATATCTGATAGATCTACTGTATGAAGCATACTAGAATTCTGTACTAGCATGCTAGCCAATTTCCTTAAATGCTATGCTACCACTACCCTGGTGTAATAATATACGATATATTATTGTAAACAACAACAATAACAACAACAACAATAACAACAACAATAACAACCACAACTCACTTAGTGTCTGCAGCATCAGGATCAGGTTTGATTTCATTACCCTGAATTAAGTCTGCAGAATCGCTGGTGATTTTAATGGTCATCTTCTTCTGTAATAACATTTCAACAAGACACAAATAAACAACCACAGCTGATATTCATTTCATCACAAGTGCCAAAATACATTAAAAAAACATGATGCAGTAATGATAACAACAAATTAAGAAGTTACTCATACACCTACATCAACTTTGAAGATCATTAGTCAGCCAACCCATCTGATGAAAAAGGAAATGGATGAAATATTCACAAAAGAAACCTTGTACCTTAATTCTGTTTTTCGCCACCATGGCTTCTAATTTAGGTGGTATTTTTCTGTCCACGTGTCTCTTCACTCGAATGGCCTGATTACCGGCTCCCTCTGTTTTCTATGTAGGTGAGGGGGGAAATAATGTACATCTGGTTACTGAAGGCACTTTGCAGCAGTTAGCAGTCATCATAACATTCCATACCAGACTAATTGTGTTATGCATGTACAGTAAGTATTATTCAAAGAGAAATTTGGTGTGATAAGGACCTAAAGTATATTGCAACATCATTAAAAGTTGGAGTGAATTTTGATACGTTCTAGCAGGCTGGAGAAAACCACTTGCTAGTTGTAGCTTCCAGGGGCATCCAGCTCGGGGGTAAGTAGTTATCTGTACAATTACAAAGTTTTCAATACCTTGTTTTAAATGTTGGAACTATCACTATACTATAAACAAAATGTCGGACTAATTTGAGCCTTTCTATGGTTTAAAACAGCGATTTGGCTAAAAAACACCTAGCTAGATGCCCCTGGAAGCTACAACTAGCAAGTGGTTTTCTCCGGCCTGCTTATCAAAATTCTGCTCCCGCCAAGTGTTCCAACTTTTTACTATGTTGCAATATACTTTGGATCCTTATCACACCAAATTTCTCCTTTAAGCTTTATAGATGTATGTATATTATTACATTATTACATTTTTATAACACCATCATTGATATCAGAATATGAAGATGCAATTAAAAATCTTATGCTGGGGAGAAATTACCAATTACCGATATGCAACTGACAATGCTGTTGATACAGCACCACAGAAATGTCATTGAACAGATACGTCTCCAGATATTCAATGGTAATGACTTTGTTGATTAAGATCAATTTCTACTTAAATGTACTGGTCAGGTACACAGGATAAAAAGAATCAAAAGGACAAAACATGTTAGTAATGGAGTGATGTAGTCACTGGTGTGACTTTGAACACCACATTATTAGTGTATATGTGTTTCTCACCCTGTTTGTGTGTGTGTGTGTGTGTGTGTATATATATATATCTGTGTATGCATGTTCAAACACTCGCTGGCATGACTGTGAACTCCTTATTAGACCTTATTAGAGTGTATGTGTCTCTCACCCCGTGTGTGTGTGTGTGTGTGGAGAAACACTCACCGGCATGACTGTGAACTCCACTTTATCAGAGAGAGCCAGCGGTGTCTCCTCCATGACCTCATCGAGGTGGAAGTAAAGTTTGGGGTCTTGGGGGTATTTGATGAACCCATGGGTCTCCTCCAGCTCAATCACCGCACCCTATTGGTCCACAGACATGTCAATCTTACACTGATCACACACCCTATTGGTCCAGAGACATGTCAATATTACACTGATCTCGACGACTAAAAATAGAACAATAAACCCTTATCCACTAAACATGAAGATGATGGGAAGTTGGATCGCCAATATTATGTAGAAATATGCTGAATGTGGTTAATTGTTAAAAGTTACAGAATACCAGGAATAATCTATTGTTTTATCTATTTTCTATCTATTGTTTTTTCCCATCTCTCATTCATTTTTTAATCAGCTGTATTAAGTGAAGATCTACAATGAATCTTTAAACCCCTACAATAGGCCTCTCTGTACTACTTTGTAGGAATTATGGTGGAGGGAGTTCTGAAATGCACATTTTAATATTTTTACTCATATGAACTTTGAGATATTTTGCCTGTGTGTTTCAACTAGGCCTGATTCAATAGGGAACCGAAGTCATGCTAACTTCCGGTTTAGCATAGGGACCTTTTGGCCAGAGAGTGAATGGACAGATACACGCGACTGGTCCACTTTGATTTATAACCTTAGTCACACATATGTTGCATGTGAATTTAAATGATAACCATTCATGTCAATCAAGACTATGTTTGTCGTTTTATGTAACGTAACTTTTGACGTTCGTCTACAATGAATTTATTTTTTTACGTTTGTGAAGCTCAAAATGTAAATTTAAACATTATAAATATTATATGTGAAATCCACGGCTCATACCAAAGCGGACCAGAAGTTATATGTATCTGTTCATTCATTTTAGTGGGCTCGATAGGTCCCTATGCTAACGCGGAAGAGGGCGTGACTTTGGCTCCCTATGGTTACATGTCTTTCCACCAATGACATCATTTCATTCCACATTCCATTCCACAAGCTTCATTATGTCTGGTTGCTGTCCTTGGGTCTATCATGTGAACATGTCCTCATGGATAAGGTGGAATATTCTGTGTTTGCTATGTCTGCACTACCTGCAATGTCTGGGAGCTAAATTAAAGTCCTTCTAAGGCAAGTCACATCACTCGGCCGCCATATTGGATACGCCTTCGGGCAGCTATTTGGGCTTAACAAGACCAGACCCTCCAAAATGAATGGGGAAATATCCATAAGTACAGATTGGCTGGTCGTATGAACTTTAAAAGTATATGGTGTGAATCCTTGTTTAAATCTGAGTTGAACAGTGCCAAAATCTACCAGACAGATGCTAAAACAAAGCTAAAAAGACGTTTAAATTTAAAACAGCAAATTGCTTACTGCGCCTGCGCTGACAATCGAGGCATGGCTATCACCATAGTGACGGAGGTAGTAAACAAAAAAGCTAACCGTCAGTCATACAGCGTTCTGCAATGCGTTTGGCTATTTCCACCGTAAGGCAGGACTTCCAGATTCTCTACTCCGCCATCTTTGCGTTACGAACGGCCGTAGTGCCTCTGGCTAAATTCACACCAATCGAGGTCAACCACCAGGCTGCCCAGGCTGATATACTGTAGTATGTGCTAGCCCAGGGAAAGATGCTTTACCACCAAGATCATGCATCTTCAAATGCTTGGCTGATGAGATCATTAGTATCTGTAAGCATTCTTTTTGTGTTCAAGCCTACTCCTTTTGAAATAGAACTATACTTTAAGTCAGGGTATTTCCTTGTCTTGTTAACATTGCTTAGCAGATTCATTTCAGTCACTTTAGTGAGTCAGTTGCTTTAGTGAGTTGCTCTTGTATCTGTCAAATAATATGCTGAAAAGTTTGCTGCATCCATAGTTCTCTTATACAAACAAAATTAGCCGCTACAAATTCAGTATTTACATTTTGTGTGTGTGTGTGTGTGTGTGTGTGTGTGTGTATGTGTGTGTATGTGTGTGTGTGTGTGTGCGTGCGTGCGTGCGTGCGTGCGTGCGTGCGTGCGTGCGTGGGTGCGTGCGTGAATGAGTGAGTGAGAGAGAGAGAGAGAGTGTGTTTCTGGGACTTACAGTTTTACGCTGTTCAGTGAGAATGCGCAGGAATCCTTTCCTGAACTGCACGTTGACAGCCCTCACTGCTTTAGTCTTGGGGTTTGTGGAAATGTTCACCTGCACTTTATCCCCCACCAACATGGTCGCCTTAGAGACGACGTCTTTGGAACAGAAACCCAGCCACTTCTCTTCCTCATTCACAGTGACCTTCACGCTGCCAAGGTCAAGAACCTACACCACAATCACATTTCATTTTATTTATTATTATTGTATTATTATTATTATGATGACTACTAACATCCAACTCAACAAGACAAGACAATGGCATTTCATATCAACCATGTCAACAATAAAAAACCAAAGCACACAGTTAATACATTACAGCAACCAAAACACCAAGCTATGTGTGCTTTGGGAATACCATGGGTAGAGTTACAGCATGAACACCTGTCTGGATATCTATGGTGTGAATGGTGTGAATGCATGAAAGTTCTAGTGGACAGGGAGTCGTTGGGTGGGCTTAGAGTTGGTTGGATCAGCTTGTTTGTTGCTCGTATTGGTCGTAGCTAGAGCCATACAAAGCCCTTTCTGGCTTTGGTCACAGCCAGTCAAAGCACTATCCTACTGACTGCAGAGACAGTTCGAAACAGCCAGACTGTACATTTCATTCCCCTCTGTTGTCTTTCCCATTCTCCTTGGCACTGCCATTTCCATTCCTATTCAATTTTACTAACCGATCGTCCGGGACCGGAGGGAACTCTCAGCACGACTCCGTCGTATTTCTCTGTGCCCACATTCTCAATAACCGGCTCAGGCTCCACCTCTGGCTCGGGCTCAGGAACCGGCTCCGGTTCAGGCTCCTGGGGATTACAAAGGTTTCAATTAGGACTAGTTAATGGATATAACGCTATAAAGACTTACTACACACACACACACACACACACACACACACACACACAGACACACACACAAAGACACAGACACACACAGACACACACACACAGCATGGACCTATTACACACCATAAAAACCTCAAAGGGACCTTTGTGTAATATTTGTAGGTTAAAACATCTCAAACTGACCTACAAGTAAAAAGAGCGACGGCATTTGAATAAACAACCACACCGAAGTAATGCACAGAATGTCCGTGATGCATGCGTTGTAGATAATATATCAAGCGAAATACCCAAGATCAAGGTTTAATACACATCACCTCAAGCAGAACGTCCAATATCAAAGTCTGAAGCAAAACACGTAAGTCTTAGAGGTTAATGTTTTTAGACACCGCCTGAAGCAAAACACCCGTCTTAGAGGTTAATGTTTTCTACATACAGTACTTCTTCAGGTAAAACTGCCAAGATCAATGTTTTCTAGATACCATCTTAAACAAAATGCGTAAACTCCATGTATTGTACTTCGCCTCAACTGACATCAGACCAGCTTGCATAGCTCATGGCCTACGACGCAAACACTGCATTGTACAAGTGAATGTACTGTACACGACAAGTATTCGAAAGGATCGAGAGGTCAAGAAAATATACTCTGTGAAGCATTAAAAACAAAGCAAAAATGTAATTTCCAGGGCCAGAATGTTAAAGTGTTCGATCGCATCGATAAGATATTAGTTAACTGTGGAAGTCTCGCACACATCGATGAGATATTAGTTAACTGTGGAAGCCTTACTCACATCGATCTCCATTTCAACTTCCTCCAGCTCTTCCTCTTCCTCTTCTGAAGAAGAATCATCATCATCATCATCGCTCTCCTCTTCAGCAATCCCATACTGCTTGTAGTCATTAAACGACTCCATGCCCTCCGGGAGTTTACGCACTCGGACGGCCATGTCTATGCCTTGGACCTGAAACAACACACACACACGAGAGGGTTATGATGATGGATTAAACCCAGATTTTGTTCCACATGTTTCTGGTTCTATTACAGAAAGTATCAGAATCCGCTTGTACTGTACATGCGCCTCCTCCTCTCGCTATGGTCACTTAATAAACGAACCATAAAAACTTAAATAGATTAAATAGTGAGTTTGGACGTGCTTTTATCGGTATGGCTGACAGCAATGCTACTGTAGGTTATACTGTAGTACTTTAGTGGCGCCGTGCTACAACTAATAAACAATTCTCACTTTCCTATTAAATAGCTCTGCAATCCCAAAGTGCTTGTCCATATAAGCACACATCTTTGTAATGTAAACTGTATGTATGTAAAATGTAAGTATATAAGTACGTATATAAGATTACTTAAAGAATAGGTTTAATGTAATGTTAATGTATTTATAGTTTCAATCAGGTTGTCAGCTGTTATCTATTCTAGATCTAGGGCTATTTAATACCAGTGAGTAGTAGTTGCTGAAATCACCAAGAGTTGTTCACATTAACTTGTTAACACTTTAGCCTACAGTACATATTATTATCACCCGAAGCTCAAACTATGTAAAGTATGCTTGTTTAAAATAAGCTTGTTTTTGTCTCAAGTAAAATCATACACTATCAATTCTAAAAATATGCTTGTAAAATACTCTTGTTTAAAATAAACTTGTTTTGGTCTCTGAAGTAAACTGATAAATCCTCTTTTGATAACCTATTGAGATAGCTTCAGGAAAATAGCATTTAACATACATGCCGGCCACGGAAAATGCAAACATATCATTTGGCAAACTGCGGAAATGACTTGGACTTGCTAGTTCAAGTCCAAGTCTAAAAATGTTTGAACAGACAACCTGTCAAACATAACATTTGCTGCCGTGAGCTAATGTGACCAATAAATCTTTAGCCCAAATGTATTGAAAGGGGGATTACACCCAACAGCAGTAAACTGTACCTAGGAAGCTCACCTCTGCTTTGATAAAGTACTGTAAGACTGTAACATTGACTAAACATCACTTTGGAAAAATTAAATGCTTTTTTCAAATTCTTTCACATTTGCTACTTACCTATAATGATGTTGACTATCATGCTTGATGTGATCCATGATTAGCTTCTCTCTGTTAGCATGACATGGCTACTGGGCTACGGTAATTTGGAGGGAACTTGGACTTATGGGTAGCATATTAACGCAGAACTCATTCGTTAGTCGCCTCTCACCTGACTCTCTTTAGCTCTTTAGTTAATGACACAATTTACACAACCACATCGATCGATACCTATATATAGTATGTAACTTAAATATGGATATACATGTGTGATTTATACAAGTGTAATTTATAACCAAAGGTAAAAAATACATTTCTACCGATTCACTAGGTGCAAATTCATCATGCAGTGTCTTTTTCGTAGTAATAACATGACCATAAAAGTCATGAGAGCGCCTTCAGGCCTAGCAGGCTTGATCTGATAGTATTGTTACCCACATAATTACCACATAAACCTAAAAGTTCCTTAAAAGTTTGGACGGCTTAACGGCACCTCTTCCAAAAACCTACCTCTGGGTGGCTTTGTTACTTTCTATTATGGATTCTATTCCATGATTGACTCTATTCTATTTAAATTAGTTCTATGCATGACTCCCTAGCTGTGAGTATAATTAGACTGATCACATTCTGTATGCAGGTAATTAAAACTAACAGTAAAACCCCTGAGAAGTGGACAGGGGTGCGCACACGCACACACACACACACATGCACAGTTATGACCCACTTATGACCCACTTTACAGCAAGCCTACAGCTTCACTACAGAAGCGTGGAGGTTGCTAATCTGGGTTGCATTTCCAAACCCCATATTGTGACTCCATTACACTTTGGATAAAAAATGTTTGCTAAAAACCAGCCAATTTCACATGACTTTGCGACACACACACACACACACACACGCCATCCTAATACACAACAACACAGAAACAGAAGAGTGTAAAGCCTTCATTTACTCACCATCATCCTGGTGAACTCCACCCGGTCGGACACGGCCCATTCGTCCTGTCCCAGGTTCTCACTGTTGTCCGTGTAAAGACAGAGGCCGCCATAGTGATCGGACGTTATGCCACACAGTCCTTTTTCCAAACTCGTTATCACACCCTGCCGTTCGACACAGGAGAGAGCTTAACGATACAAGCACTCATCATCGCATCGCTTCTTTACATTTCTCTATTATTTCTCTACTGACTTCTCTTTCTCTTTCTTAATGATACAAGCAAGCACTCATCATCATATCACTGGTTTAGATTTCTCTACTGACCTCTCTTTCTCTCTTGATTAATGCAAGCGCTTACAATCGTACCTTTTATTTTCCTTTCTGGAGAGACGGTAACATCCCAGTGATTAGTCTGGTTACAAAGTGAGAATTTACAGTTTCATTACTAACTAACTACTAACATTGTATTACTGCCATTCTGTCAAGGAGTTATGTCCCCAAGTTTCCAATTTCACACAGTCAAGATCAGTATGGTAACTGACTAATAAGATAACTTATCTGGATGACTTTAACTTTACTTTTCCTTCCTGAAATTGGCTTCCCATTCCTACTGTACTTCTATCTCACTAGCTGAGCAGTGGCTACTGACAATTACTTGTGTTTTATGTGTTACATGCAGTACAATGAATGATTGTTTCTCAAAGTCGAGGAAGCATGCTTGGAAAGCTGCTTTTTCGAGCATTCCACGTCATTATCTGTCGCCAAGTACTGTTCCAAAGTCAAGCATCCTTCTAAATTCTAGCGAGGACAGAGGCCTTTGTTCATCCATTTTTCAAGGATGCACTGATGGAACCTCGTTTTTGAAGTGTATGACTTCCAAGGCGAGTGTGCTACCTAGGAAGCATTCTCGGCTTTGAAAAACAATGACGGCAAAGTCTCTGGAATGTGGATACAGTAATATGGACACTATTTGGAGGACACAAAATTACACACAATTTCAAGCACCCACATGCTAAGGTCTAATAGTAACAAAAAATAAATATATTATTAACAACATAAAGGAATGCCAACATTGACATTAAAAAGGTCAATGTTTCCTTGTGAGTAAAACATGGCTTTATGATTAATTCCTCTCTGAGGCTGTGCCACAACAAGGACACTTCAACGATTTGCACATCTTTGTAAAACCCGTGATCCCAGATAGGAGGAAACCCTCTGTTTTTCAAAGTTGCTTTGAAGATGTGTGTACCCTTTTTTTTCTATATTTGGGCACTGAATAAGAAGCCTTTCTATTCTAAAATTCTATTCCATTGAAGATGATAAGAACCCTTTTTCTTTCTGAGGTTACACTGCAGAATATAAGATAAGATAAGATAAGAACCCTTCATTCTCTGATAATGCCTATCCAGTGTTTCCCACAGTAGTAGAATCCAGGCCTGACCGCGAAAAAAAATCCTGAGCCTGAACTTTTTTCTGGCCTCAGGAGGTGGGCACTTTTAAGACACTACATAGGATGCTGGGATGGGATGGTGATGGGAGCGCAAGTATGCATATTTAACTCAGAGCATGTTACTTATCAATCATAATTAGCTCCAGGCAATTTATATAGATGCACGAATGGGAACCATCAAAATCCTCCTTCATGCCTATTTAAATATCGGTGTAAACGCTTTTTCTTTTCATAGCACTCACACCTGTACGCCTGAAATCAGGCACCGTGCCTGAAAACTATCAACCCTGAAAATCTGTGCCATGCACTCTCACTGATTTGATTTCATCTCCATGTTTGTCTTCATGTCCATTTTGTCCTAAAGAGTCCTAAAGTCATCTGTTAGGAGCTACTTTTAGCCTCATGATTCTTTGTGAATATGGACGCTGAACAGAAAATTCATTTATAAAGTATTATATATCTATCCATCAAATCAATCTATCTATGAAAGAATTAAAATGAATGCAAAATACATAGACCGAAACACATCATTAAGCATGTGTCAGTTATGTCAGCCAGTGAGAAACACTTCTCTCAGCTACTCTGCAGATAAGACGATGATAACACTTTATATAAAGGTGCCATATCATGAGATACACATCATGAACATTAAAGGAATATAATGGAGTAAGTTTAAGCATAGCACTGCTGCACGAGCCTTCTAACAGCAATATATTTAGCATAAAATGAAAGAATTTCGAACAGCATAGACCTAACGCGAACGCGAAACACTTTGAGTCAATGTAACCTCAGATCTTACGTTCGGTTTCCAACGGTCAGGTCCCATTGATTCAGTGTAAAGTGCCTGTTCGCTTCTGCGTTCGCGTTCAGTCTGTGCTGTACCAAATTATTTTGTTCCACTCACTAACTAGCGCATCTAGCAAGCTCTTTCAACAGGGCTATGCTTGAATTCAGTCCGGTATTTTCCTTTAATGACACTTCACTGATGTTTATGGCTGTTGCCTTTAGGTATTGTATGTTTTTTATAATGTCTGCACCCAAACACTGTACATTATTGTTCATTATTTGAGTCATGTCATGCTAAGAACAGCCTCATGTCACTCTTGTGTAGACACCTTCAACTAGACAGTCACCAAGATGGCACTAGACAGTCACCAAGATGGCAGTCCCCGTCTGTCTCCAAAAAAGTCTATCAGTTCTATTGCCTTACCATGGCCCGCGTCTCCTTTGTGACCTGGAACGTGGCAGGAACCTGCGGCCGGACGTTAGCAGCCCTCATGGTCTTGGTGACAATGCTGGTGATGACCTGGAAGGTCACAAGGTCGTTGGTAACCAGGGTGACGGCACAGTCACCCTCGGTGAAGGGCAGCTCCATCGGCGTGCCGTAGATGGTCGTCTCCAGACGCAGCTGCTTCACCCTGTTCTTCAACTAAACAAACAAACAAACAAACAAACAAAAGAATTTAAAATCCGAATAACAGACAAGTTTTGAAATTATGTGGCATGCTGGAACAAATAAATGAAAAATAATTAATAACCACTGAAACTTTTGCTTCTGATTCAACAATTCATCACTTCAGGTAAGTTTGCTCTCAGACAGATGGAGGCTTTAAAGGAATACTCCACCTTTTTATGAAAATGGATTTTTGACCTCCTTACCTGGAGTTACATATGTGGTTAAACGCATTTTGGTTTTGGTGCATGTATTGTCCTAGTCTAACAACCCCAATATTACATTTTCTTGGCTTTAGCTTAGCATAAGCGCTGGAAGGTTAAGGAGCCAGATAGCAAATCGTTTACCCACATATGTAACACCAAGTAAGACTGTGAAAAAAACATTTTCATAAAAAGTCGGAATATTCCTTTAACTACTGTTAGCTAAAACACAATTTCATAAAAAGGGGGAATATTCCTTTAAGTTGGGTTGTCACCCACCGGTGCGTTTTTGATGCTCTTGGTGACGACGCCGACAAACACTTCACCGTGAAGCTCCTCAGTGCCGCCAGAGGGGACACAGATGTCTGTCGCACAATCTTCATCCCCCTGAGGACATAACGCGCACACACACACACACACACACACACACACACACACACACACACACACACACACACACACCACACAGACATGATTTCAAACAGTGAATGAATTGGAAGAAAAAGTTGGTCGAGCTTATTACATACAAAACTGTCTGCCTTTATTTGGTGTCTTTCTTCACTACACATACAGTAAGCCTTGATGTCTATTCAATGTCTTGATCTTGGATTTCCAATGTCTATCATGAATTACTTCAGAATGAATAAAATATATATTTTATTCTTTATCTTACCAATGGCCTGTGACACACAGAGGCCCTAATGCAAAGCTGGCTATCGACTCTAGTAGTGATTGAGTTCCCTGCCATCCTGCTTGTAGTTGCAGCATAAACAGAAGCACTGCTCATTTAGGCTGGCTTCAGGTACACAGGTTAGTATGACACACAGTTGTGGAAAAGTAAAACGTCAAGAGGATAAAGGGACGTTCACTCCAAGAACGATAACTATAACGACATATATATTACTCTGATTACGTCCACACTACAACTATAACGCTACTATAACAAAACATAACGAAACATAGCTTCACAGCCAATGACAAACCATGGAATTTCAGACACCAATTGATTCGCATAAAAGCAGATCTACATTGTCGTTCATCAGTGTGCACGGAAATATCATTATCGCTACAGTTTTTTGTTTTTATAGTTATTGTTCCATGTGTGAACCGTATATCCTTTGGTGATGTTTTCAGTAATGCTATTGTTGTATACATTAGGCCAAGAACTTATTACATTATATTCTCGTTAAGTCCATGCATGTTTGTATCGCTAGCCTGGATGCTAGATTGCTAAACTGGCTAGTTTAACTAAATTACACTCAACTAATACAAAAGTGTCTCTTTGGAAATGATGGTTTACCATCATGTCTGGTATTAAAGATCCCTTTTCTCACCTATCTCATTTGCTATGGATAAAAGTGTGATGGAAGACTAAAAAGTGTGATAAAAGTACACTAAGTGATATAAACACAAAAAGCTCACTTGCAACAAGAACAACATCAAACTGGTAAACTGTAGCCTCTGGACTTACCTCAGTCTTACAGATTGTAAAATGCACTTTCACTCCGGTAATCAGGTTGCCAGGTATGCCCACAAAAGCACTCCTCTTGAAGGAAAACGTCTTTTTGTCTTCCCGCTCAATGATACATAGGTCATCCTGACACAAGAAATAAAGATCTGAGACAGAGCCACTAACCGATAACCTTAATTAAAACAGCAACGACAGCACAATGCATGCTACATACAGCGACTAAGGAGAATAAGATGCACGTTTTATTAGTTCATTACCGAAGATAAGAACCGCTTCTATATTTTCATTACGACTCATCTCGGCCAATAAAACAGTTACGTACTAACGCTTTAAAGCAGGGGAAAAGAAGCAGGGGAAAAGAACAGTACAGACAGCAATACACATGCACTTTCTAAAAAATGTGGATTAACCAAACGGATAGCATTTGACTGGCTGTGGATATACAGTGGACTGGCTGTGGATATACAGCTGGACAGCGTATATTGAATCTGGATTGCAATTTCAATCTAAAACCAAACTAGAATTAAAGTATAAGTTGTTTTGGCTGATTTGGCCTGTAAATAAGAGGACCATTAAGTCATTTATTTTCGAACAAAGGAAAAAAAAAATTCTATACTCACCACCATAGATTTGAGGATCCCCATCTGTCGTCCTGCGGGGGCTCTAGAAGAGACACCACAGATGTAACACACACACACACACACACACACACACACACACACACACACACACACACACACACACACACACACACACACACACATAAATACAGCAAACGATCATCCATCAATCTGATCACCCCTCATCAAACATTTACAAATGTAATAGATGGCTGAGCATGACAGTGGAGATAACATGCAGGGATGTGATTGTCCAAGGGCCAAAAAGCAGGAAAATATACAGCCCATCAGCAAAATCGCAAAAAAGTGTCCAAATCACGATAATTCAGGGTCATATTTTTAGGTCTGAATAATCAGGAAATCCTGGAAGTTCAGGAAGAATCGCATCTATGAACATGTCAAAAACGCCTGTTATCACTTATAGTTGATTTGCATGGCAACTTCAGGGAAAAAAATAACGAACACATTGTAAACATGCAACGAGAGGCGCTGCCACAACTTCAAGGAAATCAGGGGCATAGCAGTGTAGCTACAGACCTAGGGGCTGAAACAGGTCTTTCAATCAACACCTCGAAATTCTACACACAACTCTACACATTTGTACACAACTCGAATTCTACACTACTGAAATTCTGCATGCAATTCTACACACTTGTATACTACACAAATTGTCTACACTGACCCCTTGAGGAAACCCCAGTAAGCGCAGTCTGTAGCTTTCAACCCTGCATGCTAATGTAACGGAGGCCAGCTAGCTCGGCTAGCGTGGAGGTAGTACGTGTAAATCCTCATCACCCAATTCCATGGGCGCTTCTACCGGCTGAGTTAGAAGCTCTGGTTTTTAGCTCAGTTGGTTAGAGCGTCCCACTCCCACACTGGGAGTTTGTAGCTTGCAGCTACACTAACTGGTTTGAGACTTGCCAATTTACCCGCATCAAACACCCAGCCCGTTAGTCAAGATCTAAAAGCCAGTGTTACACTTCAGCCAAAATAATTGCCCACCCCTGCTCTACACTGTTCACTGAGTCTGCGGCTGGGAGGAAGAGTATCTTACTTAGACGGGAAGAGGGGAGCAGGTTTGGGCCTCTTGGGCAGCATGAACTTGGTCTTGATGGTTTTGCTGGCAGGCACTGGGGGCTTCTTCTCTGCTGGTTTGGGCACTGCAGTCGGTTTGTCCGCTGGGACAGCATCCTTTAACAGGAGAGTGACACAGGAGAGGTGTATGTCTTAATGTGCAATACGTTTAAAATTTTTTACTCTTATTTACTATCCAACACATATGCACATATTTATTATCGGTCACATGCAAAATTATGGGGCTTGTGCAATATCACACTATTAGCTTATTTTATAACTTTGAAACTTTGCACTTAACCACATCTATAGTGTAGAATGTATGTATTTGTGTGTGTGTGTGTGTGTGTGTGTGTGTGTGTGTGTGTGTGTGTGTGTGTGTGTGTGTGTGTGTGTGTGTGAAATGTCCTGAGCTGTTGGAAACTTGAATTTCCTTGAAGGAGATATCTCAAGGGATCAATAAAGTTCAGTCCAAGTCTAAGTCTATTAAGATCAATTATCTCCCTTCAGAATGCGATTTTCTTCTCTCACTGCCCAATTAACACTTCATCAGCAAATGCACTATTACTTCAGTATACAACATTCTATTTTCTTCATGCTACCTTTAGCTGAATTACACAGCAAATATTTCAAAATTTGATATCATTATTTATACAAATGTTGGTGGTCATGCATGTGATAACGGGTCAAAATCCTACAGAATTGCCAGTAATATCATCACTTAAAATGGTGGTTAACTACAGCAGGTGGTTAACTACAGTAAAATGAGAGACAATAATTCACCTAATACAAATAAGTAATGTGTAATAAGTTCACCCAATATAATGTGATATGTAATATATTCACCCAATATACTGTAATATGTAATAAATGAAGACATTCTGCTCATTGTTGTTGTTATTGTTGTTGTTTACCTTGGCGACAGAGGCAGTGGGAGTGGAGGAAGCTGACTGGCTGTCAGGTTCCTTCTCAGCATTGGGAGTCTCATCTTTAGCAGTCTCACCCTGGGTGGACTCGTCCTTAGCAGGCTTATCCTCGGTGGACTCGTCCTTAGCAGGCTTATCCTGGGAGGTTTCGCCCGTGGCAGTCTCGTCTTTGGGTTCGTCCATGGTGGTCTCATCCTGGGTGGACTCACCGTTAGCAGTCTCGCCCTTGGCAGCCCCATCTATGGCAGTCTCGCCCTGAGCAGTCTCGTCCTTGGCAGTTTCGTCCTGGACAGTACTTGCCTGCACAGAGTCTGACTGCTTTGACTCATCATCCTGCGTGGACTCCTCTGACTCAACCTTGGCAGTTTCTGCCGTGGCAGAGTCCTCTGTGGCTGCTTCGTCCTTGGTGATATCTGCATTTGGAGTCTCCTCCATTGCTGCCTCCTCCTTGCCTGTAACTGCCTTTGAAGCATCTTCCATCACCGATTCATCCTTGGTGGCATCTGCTTGGGATGATTCTTCCATTGCCGATTCGTCCTTATCGGCGATATCGGCCTTTGGGGACTCTTCCATTGCGGATTCGTCCTTACCATTCTCTGCCTGGGAAGATTCGTCCATTGCCGATTCATTCTTGGTGGCATCTGGCTGTGAAGTCTCTTCCATGGCCTGTTCATCCTTGGTGGTGTCTGCCTGGGTGTCTTCTCCTTGGGCAGACTCTTCCTTGGTCGCCCCTGTCTGGGCCGACTCGGACAGTTCAGATTCATCTTTAGTCGATTCTGTCTGGGCCGGCTCAGGGGATTCGGATTCATCTTTAGTGGAATCTGTCTGCTTAGCCTCTGCAGTCGTGACTGTCTCTGCATCGGCTGAGGCCTGGGACACACAAGAGGGGAAGACCCACATGAGCAACAATAAAAAAACAATGGAATCTGATTTGGTTTCCCCACTAAATGTAGTAGATGACATTATACAGGATACTGCACACTACTTCTCCAATGGTGTGGCGGAGCACCTCTATGCGCTCTGACTGCCATACCAACGAGCCTGGCTCTTTGGCGTTGTGGTCAAGTTGCATGTTTAGCACCCCGGAGACCCAGGTTCGAGACCACCCGGTCATTGTTCTCTCCCTTCGCTACATATGGCAACGAGGACAATTCTCTGGCAACTATTAAGGCAGATTCATAGTCAATGCGAGGAACGCAAACAAAACCACAAGGACGCCATAATGCGTACTTGCATTAGCAAAGTGTGTAGTGAAAGCTTTCTTGACATGATGCAACAACGCATGTGAGAACATGGAGTCAAAGAAGCAGCCTGCGCTGCCCGTAGTCATATAGGTACGGACACGTGAGCTTGTGAGCATAGCGACCAGTGCGGACTGTGTCGCATTGACTATGAAATGGCCCTAATTCATTGCACACTGTTGCATTTGTGCAGCGTATCTACCTTGATGCCGTTGGGTGTGTCGCATACTCGCATTGACTATGAAATGACCCTAATTCATTGCACACTGTTGCATTTGTGCAGCGTATCTACCTTGATGCCGTTGGGTGTGTTGCGTACTCGCATTGACTATGAAATGGCCCTAATTCATTGTATACTGTAGCATTTCTGCAGCGTATCTACCTTGATGCAGTTGGGTGTGTTGCGTACTCGCATTGACTATGAAATGACCCTAATTCATTACACACTGTTGCATTTGTGCAGCATATCTACCTTGATGCCATTGGGTGTGGTTTCTGTGGTGGTGGTTGACGTTGTGGTAGAGGTCTTGCTAGGGGTGGTGGTGGTGGTGGTAGTGGTGGAGCTGGTGGTGGTGGAGGTCTTAGGCTTCTTCTTCTTCTTGACCTTGGCCATCTGCAGGGGCTGGTCCTCCAGGCCGAGGGACGTGGTGGAGGGGGGCAGAGGGACCAGGCCCAGAGTCAAGCCAACCTCATCCAGCTCTGCCAGCCTGGTCACCAGGGCGTTGATCTCCTTACGCAGGATCACCAGCTTGGTCTCGGCCACCTCCACCTTTATGGTCATCACCGTCAGCAGCGGATCCTTAGGAGAGTCCTTCTCCTCTGGATTCTTCTTCCTTCGCTTCTTGTCCTTCTTCGCAAGGACAGCTGTGTTTGTGTGGGAGAGAGAGAGAGAGAGAGTTTAAGTGACAGAGAGAGAATAAGTTATAAAAATAATATTTGTGTGTGTGTGTGTGTGGTGAATGGGCAAAACTGATTGATCAAAAATGCTGATATGTTTTCATATTTTGCACACACCAGTTTTATATATTTATATGGATTTATTATTTTGTTACTTTAAACATAATTATGACTTCTTGTTCTGCTACCTTGCTGCTTACGCAGGTCCTGCACTTCATTCACAAGTTCAACCTCCTTCTGCTTGTTGTGATCCCTCTGCTTACGCAGTCTGTCCCGCTCCTTCACCACCTGGGCAGGTCAGGAAGATTAGTTAGACAGACACACACACACACACACACACACACACACACACACACACCCACACAGGCATGCACCAGTGTTTCCCACAGCAATTTGTGGTGCTCCACACACACACACACACACACACACAGTGTTTCCCACAGCAATTTGTGATGCTCCCCTGGCACCCGAGGAAATGGAGTGTCACGTTAGTTGATAGAGTGGTTGTTTGCAAAGTGTCTGCAGCAGGTAGCCTAGCGTTCAAACACACCTTCTGAGCTGCCATTACACTTATTATACGTATCCATTGTTCTTCTATATACAGTGGGACAAATTAAAAAAAAGATTACTAATGCTGACTAAATGGGGCATAACAAAATGAAACTGAAAGTATGTTGTTATGACCCGTTCACTTAGTGTTAGTTGGCGGTTCACTGCTCGGTCTATGTTGTAACAAATTTTCTTATTCTTTCCTACCTACAGCACTTGGTGAGCAACAGGGCTATGGATTTATTTACACTGGATTTCTACTGTAAGACAGAATCAGTCAATCAGCCACTTCAATACCGGACCTTCACTACTACTTAGTTACTTAGCTACTACTTTTTACTTATGAGTAATTTTATTGTGGAGACCACTGAAAAAGACTAAAAAAAAATCTATGTTGGCTTATATCAGGAGCTGGGATCAAAAATAGCACCAGCCAAATGCTGGCAATTTTGAGGGGGTAGATTTGAGAGCAAAGCTACTGATTTATTATTGAATGGCTGGTAGCTTTTCTACTTGTGGCTGGTAGATTTTGACTCCTGATGAGGAGAATGTCTTCACTGTGCTGTTAATGTTATTGAACAATCAGTGCAGTGACATGGACATAATAATCTGATAATTTAGGCCAAAGATCTTTAGGCCTAACCGAATACTCCATTTCTGTTGGGAGTTTATCAATGCATCTCCTGGATACTGTTCTATAGAATACACCTCGGAATCTCTATGATTCATGTCCATGTAACGCCCAATCATGAGCGAACTCACCTCTGTCACAGAGAGATTCTTCACCGAGGGTGGAGGGTGGAGGTAGTGAGGGTCCACTGGTCCGAAGTACGGGTCCATGTGGCCAAGGGCCCATGGAGGCGGGGGCCCATATTCATGGAAAGGAGGTGGGGGCAAACCTGGGGGTGGTATGCCAGGTGGAGGGATGCCAGGAGGTGGTATACCAGGCGGAGGGATACCAGGGGGTGGCATACCTGGGGGAGGTATGCTAGGTGGTGGTATGCTCGGCGGAGGGATGCTAGGTGGAGGTATGCTAGGGGGAGGCAGGCCTGGAGGTGGCATACTAGGATCCATTGGGGGGATTTCTGGGTGCACCGGTGGTGGTAGGCCAAGATCATACTCTGGCGGGGGGAAAGGTGGACCGGGCATTGGTGGGTACGGCTCAGGGCCGTAATCTGGCCCATCCATTGGGTGCGGTGGCCTGAAATACGGATCAGGGTGAGGAGGTCCATATCTATCCATAGGATAATCTGGGTGCATTGGTGGACCGCGGTCAAAGTCTGGGTGGGGGTAATGTTCACCTGGGAACGGTGGCCTCTCCATGTCGTAGGGGTGCGGGGGCATACCAGGGCGACGACCGTAGTAAGGATCGTCCAAAGGGGGATACCCCATGGGGTCCATGTCTGCTGGGTGCATCCAGGGGTCTGGTCCGTATGGAGGGTGGGGCATTCGTTCCATAGGATCCATCCAGGGGCCTGGCCCAGGGCGTGGACCGCGCATGTAGTGTGGGTGGGGGTCACCAGGGAATGGTGGCTCCATCCAGGGACCGTCATGTGGATGCCCGCCTGGATGCATTGGGGGACCAAAGTGGGGTCCAAACGGAGGACCCCTGGGACCTCGTGGCATCATGGTGACTAACGTTCCCTAGCGACACAGATAGTGAGCTAGCCTAGCCGGCTAGCCAAAACCAAAACACACAACCAACGCAACTTTAGCTAATGTTAGCAACTGCACAGAACTAGCTGTGGCCTGCTTCCTTGAGCTGCATTCAGCGATTCATAGCAAACGATAACGTTGCAATATACAGTACCCTTCCATTTTAAGCATTTAAAAAATACATGTACAGGTTGCAAGTAACCTACCCCGTCTAACTATTTCGGACGTGGCGAATGAAAACATATTTTGGAGAGCCAGAAACAGACGGCTCTGTGAGAAAGTGGTGTGTCCAGTATACTTCCGTAGGTGAGGGTTCAAGTTTGCATACGTAACATCCGGCTGTCTATTTACAACTCGGTTGATCATGTGTAAACTTAAACAAATCACTTGCTTTTTGGGGGAGCAATGAATTTAGATAACCTTGGAGAGATCCCATAATAAAATAAAACTAGATAACCTTGGAGAGATCCCATAATAAAATAAAACATTATCAACTTACGTTAGTTTTCCAATTCCAATCAGTCCAACTAAGTTTGTAAAACAACCAAAATCGACTAACTATATCCATAATAAATGTTATATAATCATTCTAAACTACTAAACTACTTAAGAGGGCAGAAAGTGTGGAAGTATACGTGCAATTGAAATGGACTACAGTTCATTGACAGTAGAAAAAAGCTACAGTTTAGACTTGCCCCAAAGATATTTGTTGGATGCCTCCTTCCTGGAGATCTTTTCCTGTGTAAGCTATTCAGAGCCTGGTACAGATAATGATTAGACACCAAGTTATTTTTTAAATATAAACAACTTTATTTAGTCATCAAATCATACTTGAGATACAGCACAAACCATAGAAGAAACAGGACAAGTAAAGAAAAAAAATACATTGCTCAATTGCTTCGATTTTGGAGTTTGCTGGTAACTGGTAAACCATTTTCACAGAAAACATTGTAGAAAGTAACACGTAGAATGTGACAGCCTCTTAGACGGATCTCTTGCAACAGGTCAGTTCATAGAGTAGTATGACAAAATTTAACCCATTGTTGATAAGCTAGTATACTTTACATTCCCCACTTGTCAAACTGTGAAATCTTTGAAGAGTGAGACAAGCTTTCTCCACTTGAAATTCTTTCCCAATCTTGATGAAGAAATAAAAAAAAAAAAACAAGTCCATGGTTGATTGCAAAAAAAGACAAAATAATCCATCTTGGAGGCTCTTCAAAGCCCGATTAGTAGATCCTTGGCCAAAAAAGCAATGTTGATGAGCTGGGCTTCTGATTTCCTACAACTTTCTCTTCTTAAGGCAAAGAAGATGCATTTTTAACAGAGTACTAAACACACAAAAAGATGTCATGACAACCAGGATCAGGAGATAGCAGACAGAGACGACTGACAGACACACACACACACACACACACACACACACACGAGAGAGAGAGAGAGAGAGAGAGAGAGAGAGAGAGAGAGAGAGAGAGAGAGAGAGAGAGAGAGAGAGAGAGATCCAAAGAAAAAGTGCAGAAATCCATGAAACTGAAGTAGCATATATCCAATGTTTAGTCATAACCATGACTGGTGGTTCAGTTTGAAGAAGAAAAAAAAAATGAAAAAAAAAGAAAAAAAAAAAAGAAAAAAAAGCTTCACGAGACGGGCTGTCTGGTGCCAGGCATCGGCATCGGCATCTGCAACTTCAACTTGGGAAATTCTGATCTAGTAAGTCAGTCACGGTCACATTCTGTCTGATTCCAGTGTAGCAATCAGTCCTCATCAGTGTCAGAATGGGTAAAAAAAATAAATACTCAAATCACATACCAATGCTGGAGCCAATGAGAGTTAAACACAAACAATGCAACAATGTAAAGGAGATGACAATGAATGAATGAGTGAGTGAACAAATGAGGTAATGCTTACTTTCACTGAGGTAAGAAATTCTATAAGATGCTCTTTTTTAAAAAGTCACACCATCAGCATAAAATATTGTTTGTTTTTATTTAAACATTTTATTTTTATTATTCAATACAAACATAAAAATTCATAAACAACGAAACTCAGCTCTTGCATTGACAGTACAGGCTTTAGGTTAATTAATACATTTTGACATAAAACTGAAATACTTTACATTCAAACTCAGAATGAATTGCAGCATAAACAAGTAGCAACTGCCTACAAAATGGGGGAAAAAGATGAACAGAAAAACTACTAGCTCACCATCGTCTAGTTGCTTATATAGTAGCTTCCTGGCAGACTTCATTCTTCCATTTTTCCAGAAAGTCTTCTAAATTCAAGTTGAACGCCTCTATCCCTTTCTTAGAGAGCCGTACTCCATCGGGACAGTAGAGTTCAGGCCCGATGTTCTCGTGCGTGACTGCGGTTCCGCCCAGTTCAGCCAGTATGGCGTGTACTCTTCCGTTGAGCATGTCACGGACTCGGTCCACCTGTTCCAGCGGCAGCATGCCCTGTTTCCACTTCCGCCTGGGCAGGATGTCCGACCACACTATCAGACACCGGGGGAAGATGTTGCGTATGGAGGTGAGGTCCCTCTTCATGGCCCGGAGCAGGTCTTCAGCGGAGGTGCCCTTGTTGATGTCGTTCCCTCCCAGGTGGATGATGAGCAGGTCGGGGTTGGGCCAGTTCAGTTTGAGCTGGTGTAACTGGGGCAGGAGCTGGTCCCACATCATGCCGTGGATGCCCTTCCAGCAGATGCGCACACTGTCCGGGTCCATGCTTAGGGGCATGGACACTTCTGGGGACTGTCTGGAGATTTTCTCGGCCAGTGTCACCAGAGAGTGACCGCAAATCCACACGTTCTTAACCTCTTCGCTGGAAGCGTTGCCTGTAAGATTGCGATAGCACAGTACACACTGCATTAGCTTCTGTTATACATTGTCTGATTGACATACTGTACGCGCACTCCTGGCCTGGACTACTGCCCTGTCTTACCCAGAAAATGCCAACAGTACCATGTTGCGTCTAACACCCTTCCCTCAAAGCCTATCTTAAACTGGCTACTTACTCTGATACTAGCAGCTCTTAAAAGGTTGACATTTTTAAGGAGGGAGGTTGAGGAGATACACTCAACTTGGGATTAACAAATGACAGCAATGCAAACTGATGCAAACCAAAATTTCTCTGAGGTGAAACTAAATGTCTGAACTAAACTGACCTTCTGAATGCTAACTATGCAAACACTGACAAATTCGGGA
Organism: Sardinella longiceps; assembly: GCA_027497455.2. Classification (NCBI taxonomy): domain Eukaryota; kingdom Metazoa; phylum Chordata; class Actinopteri; order Clupeiformes; family Clupeidae; genus Sardinella; species Sardinella longiceps. Next base: position 23,628,353 of record JAODXP020000006.1, read on the forward strand.
TAATATCAATATCAATATAATTTTATGTGAAGCAGGACTGCAAAGTCTTAACCGCCAAGGGTGTACTGTAACACATGCCGATTCAGCCCAAGAGCAAGATCAAGTCCCTGATCATTCAACTATGTATATTATCCAACACCCCCCACCCTCTCCACAGAGACAGCAACAGAATGGGAAACGCCACCACAGTGTTGTTCAGGCACTATGCAATGCGAGTTCAGCCAACGCTCTCCTACATATTCTGTTAACCCTAACCCGAGTGCAAGTGAATCTAATGCTCGTTCAGTCAAAATTAGTAGTGATGGAAACCCCATATTGTAGTTTCAAGCCAGGTACAGCAAGTTAGGTATTCTAAGCAGCATCATGTAAATAAAAACGAATTAAATTTAAAAATAAACTTTGATCCTTTCATCCTTTCATCATTGCCACCAACTCTGACAACCCCCAACAAATTTGGACTTGGTAAACACGTCCTTGCTTAACAGCTATCAACTAGTGCTGGCAAAATTAACTGATTAACTCAAGTGATTAATCCAAGACATTTAACTCCGATTTACAAAATTAACTCTGATTAATCCTGATTGATATGGTTCCACTTTCAAGGCATGCATTATGTTCAATTTCAGATAGAAAATGGCTCGGCTAGCAAGTCAAACTAGACAAAGATTATGGCCTTGCTCCTGAATGTCCAACAGAGGGTTGATGTTTGGGGAATCCATGGGGGTAGGGCCAGCTATTTAGCATCAGGGTCTTTCCAGGGCAAAATAATAATCCAACATACCCTGGCATCCACATTCTTACTGGAGGAAATTAATTTTGATTAAAAGTGATTAATCAAGATTAATCATTGCAAAATTTGGTGATTAATTAATCATATTATTTTTCTTATTTTTCATTACAGCACTGCTATCAACAGATATGGAATTAAGTCTATCCCATGTGGCATCACAACATGGGTCCTAGGATTCCTAGCATGTCCAACAACATGGAAGTGCAGCAGCCATTGCCAGTATTTGAAAGTCAGTGGATGCCCAAGTTACTGCACATACAGTAGAGTACACCTAGCATCGAAAGCACCAGCTAGTCATGCAATACAGAAAACACAGACGATTACCCTCCACACAGCCCACCAAAACATGCATGCCATAAAATGCAATTCTTACAAATTATCTCACAAAAACGACTACATTTAAACGTCACTGAAGACTATACCTCCCTTCAAGCATTCTGTACTGCAAAAACCACAACATTGGAGCTAGTGTAAGCCACGTTGTCCTGCACTATACCGTCCTGTGTTCCTTCCTTTATGTTCACTACAAGAGCAATTAAAGCTGTAAAATCGCCAGAAACAGTACACTCTGTATGGACAAGAGCTACAACTTTATGCAAATGGGCCAGGACTCGTTAATGTATGAAATGTCAATGGGCACTTCATGGACGATTACAGCGACATGAACGAACACATATTTTAGCAGCGATTTTATATGAGTGAAAAAGCGGTTTTACAGCTTCAAAAGATCTTGGTGTGAACGCACAGTTAGACTGGTAGATGGCTAGTTACCGTTGAACTAGATGGTAAAACTAGCTTTCCTAAGTTAGCATTATCCTAGTTTACCCTTTGGATATTGCAACTGAACTGGTTTTGTTCCCTGTCTTTAACTACATGGTGGCAAGGCCTCACTTCAACATGACGGTAAGTGCTTAGGCAGAGTGCATCCTGCACAGGAAGACGCATCTCCCTCTCCAACCAATCCGGTGAGTTAAAATGCAATTCCAGCAAATGTCTAAACCGATAATTCTCCAAGACCTATCTAAAATCAAAAACTGGCATCAGAACATAAATGGGCATGAAACAATCTAAGACCAAGATGTATGTCAGCCTTGACAACAAAATACTTACCACCAATATCACTAATATCACATTTTCTTTAAATTGCACTTTCACGCAGCATGGCTGCTTTCCCCTAATACCAAATTGATACCTGTTGTGGACTCCTTGCTCTTAGTCTTTCTAGCTTCCATTAGCTTCACGTTTTTCTCCTTCAATCGTTGGTTGATTTGCTCCAGCTGTACAGCAAAACAAACGTGGACACATGAACTTGTAACTGCAATGAAGACGAATTAGCTAAAACACATCTCCATCATCTACTCTGAGTACAAGGGTTGCCTACCCTTTTCTTCTGTCGCTCCTTAACATCGTCCTCTGTGAGTGTTGGTTTGGTTTGCATTATTGCTGCTGAGGAGGTGCTGCTGCTGGGCGGTTTTGTCTCTTGCACGGTTGTCTCAATGACTTTCAGGCACCGAGTCTTAACAGGGATAGACTGGGACTGGAGGATGGGCACTACAGAGGTGGGTGGAAGCTGAGGTTCCACGTAAGAGTGGGCGCTGAGAGGGTTGGGTGGAGGGTAAAGCATAGAGGAATAGGAGGAAGGAGGATGCATGGGTGGGGGTGGTAGTGTTGGTGGTGGAAGACCAGGACCAGGGGGGGGCACAGGGATGCCGGGAGAGGGCATGATGGGAGGGGGTGGATATGCCGGGGGTGGGTATGTCTGCGGTGGGGGCAAGCTGTAAGGGTTGTAAGCGCTTGGTGGGGGTGGAGGCAAAGCGGAATGATCGACTACAAATGGACTGGGCGTATAAGCGGGTTCAGCATATGGAGGAGCTGCATAAGGATTCTTATCAGGATAAGCATAGTCCCTGACTGTTGGAGGTGGGTAGGCGTATTGAGAGGGATCAGGTCTTAGAGTTGATGGTTGTGGTCCCGCAGAGGATTCTGGGGATTGTAGTGTAATGGTCTCTGATGTATTCCTGATAGTTCTAGTCAAACCCCTGAGATCTAGAGTTGTAATTTTCTTCCCTGCTTGCAAATCGGGTTTCGGGTCATGCTGCTGCTGCTGCTGCTGCTGCTGCTGATCTCGATAGCTCATGAACACCTGTCGTTTGGGTGGCTTATCAGGAGAGGCTGAGCGATAACGGTCTGAATCTGATGAGTCCGTACGACTTCTACGCCGACTTGGAGAGCTTTTACGCTTTTTGGTCTCCGACGACGCCGACGCCGACGCCGTGGCAGCCTTGCCACCATACAGCCGTTCTCTCGTCCTATCTGTCAGCTGACTAACTGTAGAAGAATTTAGATCTATACCTTCTATACCTAAAGCTTTGAAAAGGTTCTGAATTCTATCAAATGACTGCCCTTTTTCGGTTTGTTTACTGGCAGAATCTGTCGCCATAGCAGTTTCTTTGTGCTTCCTCAGTCTAGCCAGTAACTCTTCTCTGGACATCTGAGGTGGCTTAGAGCTCTTGTATTGCTGAGGGACTTGGCTATGCTGACCACGGCGTTCGTCTACTGCCCCAGTTTCACCGTAGAGGTAGCTCTCCTCTTCCTCCACTTTGCTCGGCTTGAGGAACTGATCTTCCACATACAACCCTGGCTTCATGCCAACGATGCGTGAAAAGCCAATGCCATCCTCCACTGCTCGCTCGTGGGGCAGCAAATCGTCCTTGCCAGAGTACTGCTTGTCCTCGGAGGCTGTGAAAGGGTCATAGGGTTCGTTCCTGTGGTACTCCATGGGCTGGGGAGTGCTCTGCTTATGTTCAATGGCAGCAGTCTCCTTTTTAGCTTCTTTGACCATCGCAGAGAGTAGATTGGTGTCCACTCCTTGATTAAGCAGCTTCAAGAAGCGCTGCATCTGAACGGAAGCACCACCCCCTGCTGTCTCTGATGTCGTCTGCAGCAGGGGTGGGTTTAAATGCTGCTGCAGCTGCTGCTGGGGAGGAGAGGGCTCAGTAATTCGGGATGGGTGTGGTGTAGAGTGTGTCTCAGGAACAGTATGGTGAACAGATGCTGATCTTGGTGCGTGGGATGGGTAGGTTACACCAGTCTGAAGTGGTGGTTCAGGGCGGTCTGTAGGTGAAGGTATGGGGAAGAGCCGGCTAGATAAGCCTAGTGTTTGGGGAAATGGCGGTTTCTGGAGTTCTGGACCTTCATCCTATTAATGTAAGGAAGTATTATTGTTAAAGGGAAAAAGTAGATAACACAATAGACATAAAAATAACGTTAGAACATAAATAGACATTTGGTGTGATTCAATCCATAGCCCTGTCATTTGAGGTAACAAGCATTGTTGTTAGGGGCATAGGATATTTAAGGAATAATGTTTCACTTAGTTGGTGTTAACTAAGTAATGTATTGAATTTCACTGTTTGTCCTATTGTCAGCACTCTGTGTCCTAAGGGCTATAGATGGATTCATACCAGATTTCTCTATTGAAAAACCACCACAGACCTTGGATGGAGAGTCAGACTCCAGGAGGAACTGCGTTGGTTTCTTCAAAATGGACTTGATTGGTGTAGTTGGCAATTTGGCATCTTTGCTGGCATCACGACTGGGTGGCGACCCCCATTTAGGAATCTCTTCCCTGTGTACCGCTGTTAAAGGCTGGGCCATCCAACTAGGCCGTTCTTTAGGGTCAACAATAGGAGTTTTCTTCTTCTGTTCCAAGGCCACAATTGCTCTCTTTCGAGCAATCATCTCATTAAGCACTTCCAATTCCTTCTTCTTCCTGGCCAGTTCCTTGTCCACCATCCCCGATCTGGCCACTTGCTCTTTAGCCACTTCATTGGTTGGTATGGGAGGTGGTACTGGTAGACTCCTGCTATATGGCCCTGCGCTAAAGCTTGAACCTGGGCCTGAGTAGGGAGGTCTTAAAGTGGGTACAGCAGACCTTCTGTTGGGGCTGCTACTTCTGCTTCTACTGCGCTTCCTAGTAGAACGGTCCCTGCTGCTGCTTCGCCGTGCTCTCCTCTCGTCTTTACGCTCGGGGCTGTGGCTCCTTCTTCTGTCTCGGTCCCTCTCTCTGTCTCTGTCCCGGTCCCTATCTCTACTCCTGCTTCTGCTTTGTCTGTGTCTGTTTGTTCGATCTCTGCTTCTACTCCTTCTGTCCCTGTCGCTCTTCTCCCTGTCACTCCTCTCCTTGCTACCTCTTCTCTTTTCTCGACTTGAGCTGCGGTGACTACGATGTCGATCTGTCTTGCCACTCCTGTCTCGACTTTTGCTCCGGCTCCTGCTGCGACTCCGACGCGAGCGGTCTCTGCTTCTGCTTCGACTCCGATCTTTAGTGCTCTTTTCTTTGTTCCCTCCGCGTCTCCCTTCTCGACTCGAGCTCCGGCGACTCCGATGATCGGACCTGCCACTCCTGTCCTGGCTCTTACTGCGGCTGCGATCGCCATTTTTCTGGCTACTGCTACCACCAGCCTTCTCCTTCTTACCAGAATCCTCCTTGCTCCTGTCCCTGCTCCTACTCCGACTGTGCTTACGCCTCTCCCTGCTTTTACTGCGACTTTTCCTGCTCCTATCGCCCTTCTCTTTGCCGTCTTTACTTGAGCTCTGGGGATCAGACCTGTTGTCCTTATCTTGGACCTTGCTGCTGCTAACGCCACTGACCGTTTTCTGACAACTGCTCTTTTCGGCAGACTCCTCTTTAGTCTTTAACTCTTCGGAAGACCCTTTTGGTACCACCTTTTTAACAGATTGCTTGTCCTCAGCCTGCGTCTCCATCTTAACAGTTCTTGTTACTACGGCAGCTGCAGTTGACTGTTTGGCTTCATTCAGGTCCTCTTTTGTCTTACTGTGGAGGAGAACAACAACAACAAAAAACAAAAAATGCACAATGCTTCCAATTTAACCATGATATCATTGTGACATCATGGTTAAGAATTACCTTTAAATATTCCGCTTCCCCTGATGGCAACAAAATGATCTTAATGGCACTGTGAATGTATTAAATATCACAAACTGTCTACTACCACAGATAGTTTTGTTATGCTCTGTATAAAAAAAAACTAAAACAACAAGGAAAAAGAAAACTGGACCTGAATAGACTATTTCCTTCAGGCACAATACAATAAAACTCTAAAACATTCAACGTGTAATTATATTTGGTATGACCTCATATATCAACATTTATTATACCCAACAGTAAAACAGCAAACAGGAACCGTTCTACATTGATGTCTACCAACTCACGCATTATCAAGACCACCCAAGTCGGTTTTGGTTTCCACATGTTCTACATTGATGTGTACCAACTCACGCATTATCAAGACCGCCCAGGTCGGTTTTGGTCCCCACAGGTTGCGTCTGTACACTGTCCTTCATGAGGCTGATGGTCATCTTCTTCTAAACAGACAAGGATCAACGCAACATGTTAATTTTGCGTCACACTTTTTAGGACACTTTTTAGAACATCATTTATCAATCCTCATCACCTCTACAAGGGTACAATGAGAAGAAATCGTTTAAATGTTAATTTAATCCTACTTTAATCCCAACTTTTTATATCTCAAAGCAAGCATTTTTTCCCACAGTCATGTTGGTACGCCTGAAATCTGGACTGACACCAGAAGGAGAGGACAAAATGTTTGCCATGTTTGGGAAAACGGCATCCATTGTAAAACACAAACAAACAAACAAACAAACAATCACAGACTACTGTACCTTGTCTTTCTCTGCTGTTCCCAGACTCTCCAGCTTTGGCGCAGGGGTGAAGACAGTCTCACTCAGTCTCTTGACCCTGATGGCTTGATCGCCAGTTTCTGATGCAGTTTTCTGGGGAGACAGAGATGACAACGACAAACAGGCAAGACAAGAGTTAAGACTTGAGGTCAAGTTTATTCAATGTCTCTTCTGTCACCTACATTAAAGGAAAGCTCCAGAGTGAATTCAAGCATAGCCCTGTTGAACGAGCCAGCTAAATGCACTAGTTAGCAAGTGGAACAAAATAATTTGGAACAGCATAGACCGAACACGAACGCAGAAGCGAACAAGCACTTTACACTGAATCAATAGAAACTGATTATTCGAAACCGAAATTAAGATCTGAGGTACTGTTGACTCAATGTAAAGTGCTTTGCGCTCTGTCTATGCTGTTCCAAATTATTTTGTCCCACTCGCTAACTAGTGCATTTAGCAGGCTCGTTCAACAGGGCTATGCTTGAATTTCTTTCTGGAGTTTTCTTTTAATGAACAACAGGGGAAAAAGCACACAGAGGAACAGCATGGCATCATCCTACAGGGACATGGAGTGTTTCTCAAAGTCAAGAATGCTTCCTTGGTAGAGTACTCGCCTTGGAAGTCGTACCCTACAGAGACAAGGTTCCAGCAGCTCAGCCTAGAAAATGTACTAATAAAGGACTCCGTATCCTTGATGTCGGAACAGTGCTTGGTGACAGAAAATGATGTGGAATACTTGGAAAAGCAGCCTTCTGAGCGTGCTTCCTCGACTTTGAGAAACACTCCGGGACATTCTCTCACACACTTACCGGCACAACCGTGAACTCCACTTTCTCTAGGAGGGTTAGTTCCTTCTCCTCCATCACTTCACAGAACTTAAAGTACAGTTCGGGGTCCTGTGGGTACTTGATGTATCCAAACTCAAAGATATTACTAAGGCCAACAACAACGCCCTGGGAACAGATGAATGCACTCCTTAAAGTGAAACTGCAGTATTTCATTGGAACCTGGAGCCTCGTTTCTGCCTTTTTGGGTCCAATTTTTCACTAGGTGTGGACAGTCAAATTAGAAATCTGCCTAGTTATTGCTGAGTTATAGCACAATGACCAGCAAACAGCAGATAACTATACAGTACTTAAAATACAGATGCAGATATTGCAATGCAGGTATTGACCTGACCACTGCAGAATGTTATCATAATGCATCTAACTTCAATTACAGGAGTCTCACAGCATTGGCTACCGATTAGGGTTTCATTTTCTTTCCTCCATTGATCATTACCATAGCACTGATACAGACCCAATCATGTTTATTGCCATATTCGTTTTTTACAACTTCCTTTTTGTCCCTTGTAAAAAATTGGACACCAAAAAAACGAAGACAGAAATTAGGACCCAGGTTAGAATACTGAGGTTTCCTTTTAAGTTCTGGTAAAACTTTGACTTTCACTTAAAGGAGGGATCCAGTGCAAATCAGTCCATAGCCTTGTTGTTCAAACTCACCAAGTGCTGTATGTAAGAAAAAGAACTAGAAAATTTGATACAACATTGACCGAGCAGTAAACTGGCGACTAACACCAAGTGAATGGGGCATAACAACTTAACCTCAGATTCATGTCATTATTTCTCATTCAGTCAGTATTAGTAATTAGTTTGCTATTCGGGCCTATGCAGCATAAAACTTTCTCGTTCTTTTTCTTAAAACAGCATTCATATATCTGGAACAACAGGGCTATTGACTGATTCACACTGGATTTCCCCTTTAAGACCAAAAGCTCTTATAGACCTCAAGACCATTCTGCCACAATGCCATTCCGGAATCTTCTCTTGCACTCTCACAAAACACGGCTGAGCAAAGTTATACCCAACTTACTGATTTTCGCTGTTCGTCTGTGTCGTCAAAGGTGTCTGGCTGGATGTCCACACTAACGGCTCTCTCCATCTTGGTCTTTGGGTTGGTGGAAATTTTAAAGCGAACTTTATCCCCGACTCGCATGGTGGCTTTTGTGAGCACGTCCTCTGCACTGAAACTCAGCTTCTTCTCCACTCCTCCCACTGACGTCTGCAAGCTCCCCACCAGCAAATCCTGCTAAACAAAAATAACAGTAAAGACGATAATAAATTAGGGGTTAGGAATCTAACGTGTCTGCATGAAATATTTGTTTGTTTGTTTGTTTGTTTTAAATGTTAAAGATATTAAGGGGCTTTTATGCCTTTAATCAGAAATCATTGTAACACTCAGCGTGCATAAAATCTTGATATTAAAGTATTCATATACTTTTTCCTGCAGAACAACAATGTAACCAGCTTGAGGTCATGTGAACATAATGCATAAGGTCAATGGCCTCCTTGTACGAGTAGCATTCATTCAATCTGTTTATATCTGGTATATGTACATGCGTACATGTTTCAGTTTGTACGAGTCACAACTTAAGTGTTCATGTATTCTTAAAAACTAAGCAATTGTGTAACTGAAGTGAATGTCAAGTTTGCCTAGTTGCTACTATTTGAAGAGCTTGCCAAAGCCAATCTCCTTGAACATTCAGTACTTGCCTTGTTCTTACTGAACACCAGGCTGCTGGTAGCCTCTTTGTCCTTCGCTGGAACTCTCAGCACGGTTCCATCGAAGAACTCACTGCTCACTTCCTCCACGACTTCCGGTTCCGGGGAAACTGCACCAAAAGGCTTCCACTGAAGGGAAGACAGAGGGAAATGCATCACGCTGGGAATTTTATGCTGACAGACTAAACTATGAAATTAAAAATAAACAACTGGTTAAAATGTACATAACGATAATATTTAATTCATTAACCTATATTTATCTGTACAATATTGATTATCTTCTTCATTCATATGACATCTTAGTGGTAATTAAACTTCCCATAACTTGTTGCAATCTAAATTTAGTTTTTGACCACGTATCTTTGTAATGTGTGGTATGAATGTCTTATGTTCCTATCCTACCCATCTTTCCCTTCATAATTATGTGACTATTGTGAATGTCCATTGTTCCTACTCACCTTGCTCTTCATAATAATGTGATTATTGTGAATGTCCAATGTTCCTACCCACCTTGCTCTTCATAATAACGTGATTATTGTGAATGTCCAATGTTCCTACCCACCTTGCTCTTCATAGTAGCATTTGCTTCGCTCATCTCCTTCATCTCTTGGTTTTTGGCACTCGAACGGAACTTCACAGTTCCCTCCGGAAGCTTCAGTAATCGGACGGCCCCCTCCTGGAAAATGAGGATTATATTTGAACTGTATCAACATGACTGCAACTATTTAATGTAAGTATTATCACACCAGAGGGGTTCGTTGGTGTGATTCGATCGAGGGCACATCAAGAACTACATAAGTTGCAAAATATCTTTTGTCACTCAAAAATCACTGCTGAAATACCTGTGTTTGCTCTTGTTGCTCAATTGTAGTGTCCACTATCATTTTATTTTACTGCGCAAACACCTCATAGCTCAGAAAGTTGGTTTTTGGTCACTTGTCGCTCAAAGTGAGCTACCTCCGACAGTTTTACAGCTTTAATTGCTTTTGGTGTAAGACTGTTGGTGTTTGATTAACTCACCGGTAGAGCAGTGAATTCCACCTCTTCCATGACGGACAGATCTCCCTCACTCAGGTTCTCTTTGACGTTGGCCTGGAGGTTACTGTGGTTCTCCGACATAATAGAACAGGAACCGTCTTTGATGCTCATGATCACACCCTGGGGAAAGAAAGAAAAATAAATAAATAAATAAATAAATAAATAATAAAAAAAAGAGTCTGGCTCACAGTCCCTCCGTCACAGCCATGGACTATGTGGGGAGAAATCCTGAATATACATGGACAGTATGTCTTGACTTGGGTGGGTGATACGTGTAACATGTAGTATGTGTGCTTTAAGCATGTAGCATAGGTATGCATAATGCAAGCAGGAAGATTTCTCCATCACTAAATGTATATCATGTATGCTCTCCCCATCCTGTGTGTATAACTTGTATGTCAAACTGGGTCTAAGTTACTGGTGCGGCTGACGCCACTAGGCTGCCTAGGCCTCTCTTGAAGGGCAAGGGTGCCCAGACGAGCCTCCATAGATAGGGGTTGCTATAGATATATCCTTGGGCGTTGTTTACTGAAGATTTCATCTAAATGACAAACATACCATACTGGGGGATGTAAGGTGCTTGTGTTGGGGTATAAAAGAGTGTTGAAACCTTTCCTTGTTAGACTACGTCTGTTAGCAACACGGCGTGAGTCTCCGGTACCGTAATAAAGCTCTCTGAAGAACTTCTGCTGTACTTCTGACTCTGCCTGACTTTTTGAACATTTGAAACTTTGAACAACAACTACTGGTTAGAGCTTTGGACTCAATTTCCCCCAAAGGATCAATGATGAAAGGATGATGGAATGTTATGATTATTATTAGTTTAAAGCGCTGGTTTGGTTTTAGGGTCATTCAGAGTGAAATCAACCAGTGGTTGACAGGTCACCCTCTCTAAAAAAGCTGAAAGAAATTACAATTGTTTGTACATCCAACCTACATGTATGCATAAGATAAATCTTAAATAGTAAGTCTGTATCACTAATAGTTGCAAAAAATCCTTTGAAATTTCAAGTCATTTTAAACGTTCTGGTGAACAAGCCTATTGGGCCTTTTCGACCAGTCAGTCACTGGTTGATTTCACATGGAATGAGCCTTTATTTTCAGAAAAAGTTATCACAAGCCCTTTCTCGCTACACTGTTATTGGTGTATTGCCACAAAACAGCGGCAAGTTTATACAAAGTGATGTTGGGTCTTTGGTATTTTTTGCCCTCAACGGTGCCTTCCAGGCAGCGCTGCCTTTAAGGCACTATGCCCCTCAGTTTAGGGTTAGGATGAGGGTTGAGGGGGTTAGGGTTAGGATTAGGGTTAAGGTAGTGCCTTTTAGGCTGTACTGCCTGGAAGATGCCATTGGGGGGCAAAAAACACCATCGAGCCTGATGTTGAGTGCCTAAGAAGTAACGATCATGGCATTCTCACCGTCTCCCTCTTCTCCCGTGTGAACTGGACGGTGATGGGGAACTGGGGCTTGACGCTGGTCGCTCTCTTTGCTCGGGTCACCAGGTCAGTGACCACCTGGAAGGTAACGCGGTCGTTCATGAAGAGGGTCCACTTGCAGTCGGCCTTCCCGAAGGGCAACACAAGCAGCTGGCCATAAGGGGTCGCCTCGATCAACCCCCCTTTCGAATCCTAAAAGAATATTACAATATAATATTACATTGTTTTTTATTAATCACTTGAGTTAAAGCTGTAATTTCAGCACTAAAAAAAAACCCTCCGCACTGGAGCTCATATTTTAATGTGTAAAGGTCTCTTCTTGAACAGAGAGACAGTCATGTCTTCTTGAACAGAGACAGTCGTGTAGTGCTCCCTTAATAACTCTGGGCCTTACAAGAAACATTACTCTTCTAGATTCTAAATGCACCATGAACTATTCTCAATAAATCATGAAGAGTTCTTTGTGCCCTGGCTATTTTTTTTTTTGTGACAAGATGACACGCTTCTCAGTTCATCTCAGAGTTTGCATGGGCTATTTTGAATTCACTTGTAAGCAAAGCTCTCTTTTTTAATGCCTACTCGTATACAGGTTCCAAATTTGACCATTAATCAAGTTGATTAAAGGATGAAATTGGCACTGTGCACAAACACAGAGTTTTATTGCTACCAGCCATTCAGGATATGTACTGTACAGACATCATTAGCATGTCCTAACAGTGCCAGTGACTCTGGAAAATGTTTGGAAAGTTTTGTTTATGTTATAGCTAGTTCACTAGCTTTCTAGCAAAAAGTTGCCTGGTTCTCCTTTAACATCAATGCTGGTGTTTTTCTGTATATTCACTGCTACTAGCCCCACCTCTGTGATGTGTTTGTTGATGACTCCATTGAAGACCTCCGTGTCCAGTTCCTCTGTGCCTCCTGGGGGGATGGTCACATCGGTAGCAAACTCCTGCTTCTTCTGAGAACAAACAACATACACAATAAACAAACAAAAAAGAAACGCTAGCGTGATGTACTGTGCACTGAGATATGACAGAAAGTGTTCACATAGCCGCAAACTACACTTATTTTCAAGTAGTTAAGTCTGAGACTGAGAAGTATTTAAGCTTGCAAAAATAAATTAAGTACAGTCACCACAATGTACATCACAAGATAGCTTTCCTTATTACACATCTGTCTGTCTATCTGACTGTGTCATCTGCCATTTATAAACACAAAACAAGTGTAAACTGAAAGGAGTCGCACCTTGTTTTTGAAGAGGGTGAAGTGCACCTTCACTCCAGGGACCAAGTTCTTGATGTTGCCCATAAAGACACTAAAGCTGAAGGAGAACCTCTTCAGATCATCCCTTTCAATGATGCCGTTGTTATCCTGTGGGAACAGGTAGACAAAAACATGAAGCGGAAACTGAAGATTATATAATGTACTTATATCTTTGTATCTAAAATAACTGCATCCCTTTCCATCATCATTATTCATGGACCTACAGAAAGAGAAGCATAGAAACTGGTACACCTTGCGGGCTTTTTTCACATTTCTTAACTGCGCTTTTATCATTTTGGTTCAACACCATGGCAACAAGATGGGCTAAAGAACATAATGTCTGAATCCCAATGTCCAGAACCCTCAATGACTTGACTAGAATGAGTCTGCCTTGTGATTGGCCAATTAAGTCTATGAGGGTTCAGGGCTTAGGGTGGACAATGTGATTCAGTCAGTGTTTCAAAAGGCCAGAAGCAATCAACGTTTATTTTGTCTACATTTTCTTGTAGAAGCTTCAACCACTGCAAACGCAAGGTGAATGTGCATTCAGCCTCAGTACTCTCTCTGTAGATCATGTGAGTGCACAATGAATGATTAGCCAACGCGCTTCCTATCAACACCACTACTTGGGGGGGGGGGTTTTCCTTCTTGTGCAACTTTCTGGGTCAGAATAGATACAGGCAAAGTGAGTCAACAGAGCTTAGGAAGGAGGCGTGCCCTGCGGGTATTTGACCACCGTTTGGCCACCATAATTACAGGCGAGTTTACACCTTCGCCGTTGGGAATACACTGAAAACGGTGGTTTGTTACGGTCTCATTTTCATAATAGGGAGCAAATTAACGTCAGAAAATTGGGTCTTAATCGCAAGCCCCTTCCCTTCTACACTAACGATGGAAAGAAATTCTGTCAGTGGCGACGTGAAGCCAGTAGGAAAGACCATTACATCAAGCATTTCGTACAGGATTCCAAAAGGAGAGAAGGTAGCGTGGCCTCACAAAATGTTGGCGATTCAGCCTAACATGCTCGGTTAATTGACATCAGATTCCTAAGCTCTGTACACCAGTAGCCTGCAAAGCAATGTAACTAGTATTTTCAAATATGCCTGATACTGTATGTAGTTTATGCACTGGCCAGTGGTCAGGACAACCTCTAGAAAATGCAATGATGAAGAAACTCAGAAGTAAATCCAAAATGCAGCCAGCTGACTACTCACCCCGATGAAAGAGATCACTCCTGTTGAACGCCCCGGGGGAGGCCTGTAGCAGAACAGAGAGAGAGTGAGAGAGAGAGAGAGAGAGAGAGAGAGAGAGAGAGAGAGAGAGAGAGAGAGAGACTAGTTACCAAACTTGAGAAAGAATATTGGAAAAAGCTTTTTTTTCTCACTGCAATGAAAAATTGAGCTTAGCCCTCTATAAAAAGCCTCGTTATTTTAGTCACATTATCCTCATTACTGTGATTTAAAACAGGTCCATTAGGAGAAATAGCATTCCTTCTGATACCACAGGCCCTAAGGGAAACGGGGCACACACACTCATACAAACACACACAGACACACACATGCACACACACACACACACACACAGTGCAATGAGTCTTCTACATGAACCTTCCCCTCACTGACTCATACTTGCATATCTTCTGCACTGCAATAAATTAACAATATCCATCTATTCCTAGTCTTTCTGTCCCCAGTATATGAAGTGAGCTAACAGTACTCTAGCTTTGGCAATTAGCGGGTGCCTCAATTGTGTTGAATTAACAAATAGCCTAGCCTTTATTTCCCCAATAATGTATGAAGTGAGCTGAGCTACTCTAGAGGGGTATCTCACTAGTGTTAAATTAACAAATAGCCTAGCCTTTCTTTCCCCAATAGTGTATGAAATGAGCTACTCTAGAGGGGTATCTCACTAGTGTTGGATTAACAAATAGCCTCTTCCCCAGTATAAGTGAGCTACTCTAGAGGGGTATCACACTAGTGTTGGATTAACAAATAGCCTAGCCTTTATTTCCCCAATAGTAAGTGAGCTAACGGAACTCTAGCTTTGGCAGTTAGTGGGTTGGCTCACTTGTGTTGGGCCGTGATTGCAGTGGGGGCCTTGGCTGAGACTTTGGGCTTCTCCGGGCCGGTGCCGTGTGGTTCTGGTGTTGGCACCGGCGACTGAGCAGAGGGCCAAGATCCGGACATGTGGGCAGGACGGGCATCATAAGGAGGGTCTCCACCCTAGAGAGAGGAGGAATAGATAAAGAATAGAGAATAGAGAGAAGAGAGAATAGATAAAGAATAGAGGTGACAGAGAGGTAAATGACCAGGCAGTGCAGAAACACGCGGTCCTTCTAGGCCACACTGCATACATTACACATTTCATGCTATGAAGCTTCAGCAACATACACTACTATTCAACTACATTCAGAACTCTATCTAACAAATACTGTAGATGCACCAACAAGGAACTACCATGCATGCACCTACTACCCATCACATAACCTTGCATAAATTACCTGATGTTTTTAACCTACAAAATGTTCTCTTAATATGAAGATAGGTTAATAGCTAAAAAGATAGATACTATTCTATACTAAAGCCTATTGCACAATCAATGCCATTTTTAACACCTTCAATACTCAGTCAGTGCCTAATTTCGATCAAAAGCTGTGATTTAATGTGGAATAGTGGAAAAATTGTTCTGATGGGTTGACAGATCATATAATACAACATATCAGCCTAAATTTAAAGAGATAAGACTTACCTGAATAGGAAAGAGGGGCGATGCTCTTTCAACTGGTCTATCCAACCCAAAGTCCTGGTTTTCCCCAACTGACCCAATTATAACTGTCCTTTCGGCTGGACCAACATTGACAACCATTTTATTAACAGGAAGAAAACTCTCTTCGTCTGTGGCCTCCTCAACTAATCGATTATCAGGGATAAAATTATCCTCCTCTGATTCAAAGTGGGGATCAAAAGGTCGAACACGATCATCAATAGGCCCAAGACGCTGGCCCACAGGTATATTGAGATCCTCCTCCTGAGAGGAACTAAGAGGTTCTGGTCCAAACTCATCTACCGGACCAAAACGACGCGTATCGGGCTCATACTCAGGCTCCATCTGTCCAAACTGATCACCTGGTCCAAAATGACGTCTATCTTGTCTAAAGTCAGAATCCA
This sequence comes from Sardinella longiceps, assembly GCA_027497455.2. Taxonomy (NCBI): domain Eukaryota; kingdom Metazoa; phylum Chordata; class Actinopteri; order Clupeiformes; family Clupeidae; genus Sardinella; species Sardinella longiceps. The sequence continues at coordinate 23,644,328 of JAODXP020000006.1, forward strand.
TTGGGCCAAAGCGACCCCCCGGCCCATGAGGACGCGCATCTTGATCAAAGTCAGGCCCACTCTGGACAAATCGACCCCCTGGTCCACCACGACGTGGCCCTGGCCCAAAGTCAGACTCTATCGGCTCAAAGCCATCACCTGGTCCACCACGATGGGGCCCTGGCCCAAAGTCAGACTGCATCGGCTCAAAGCCATCACCCGGTCCACAACGACGTGACCCTGGTCCAAAGTCAGGCTCCATATGTTCAAAACGATCCCCTGGTCCACCACGACGTGGCCCTGGTCCAAGGTCCGACTCCATCGGCTCAAAGCCATCACCTGGTCCACAACGACGTGGCCCTGATCCAAAGTCAGGCTCCATATGTTCAAAACGATCCCCTGGATCCCCTGGTCCCATCGGTCCAAAGCGACCCCCACGGCGTCCGCCACGACGCTCAAACTCAGGCCCTACCTGTCTAAAGTGATCACCTGGGCCAGACTGACGCATATCTTGCCCATAGTCAGAATCCATCTGCCCAAAGTGATCTGATCCACACTGACGCCTGTCTTGCATAAAGTCTGATTCATTCTGATTCTGTCCAAAGTCATCCCCTGGACCGAACTGACGCCTATCTTGTCTAAAGTCGGACTCATTCTGCCCAAAGCGATCCACAGGAGCACAACGCCTATCTTGCTCAAAGTTGGACTCCATCGGTCTAAAGCGATCACTTGCACCAAACTGCCGGGAATCTGGTTCACAGTCCGACTCAATCGGTCCAAAGTGATCACCTGCTCCAAACGGCTGGGAATCCGGTCCACAGTCTGACTCTATGGGTCCAAAGTGATCACCTGGCCCAAACCGACGGCTATCGGGTCCACATGCTGACTCCACAGGTCGATGGTGTCCCCGTGGTCCAAGCCCACGCCTGTCTGGCGCAAAATTAGACTCCATTCGTTCAAAGTGTGGTTCTACATGCCCACGCTCATGTTCTGGTCTAAATCGGTTCGGTCCAGGGTCGTAATCCATTGGCCTAGGTAATCCACGCTCCATAGGTGTATACTCTGGATTATCATCTGCCCCGTGGTCATGCATCCTTGAGGGAAAGTGACCACTATCCATCCTCGGACGATCCACTTCAAAACGGTAATCATTCTGCATATCAGGATCTCGTCCGAAACGCAGGTCAGTGTCATTATTAGGACGATAATCCATTGGGTTCATATCAACTGGACGATGCATTGGTCTTGGACCACCTGGACCAGGACCAGGACCAGGACCTGGATGAAAATGTGGTTCGGGCATTCGCCCCATAGGCATCCGATATCTCGGCGGAGGTCCATGCATGAAGTTTTGACCTGGATCTTCTCGATGTGGCGGCCCCATCCAACGATCCTCTGGCTGAGGAGGTCCGTGTGGATGTAGCGGGAAGCGGGGACCGCCAACATGAGGGGGACCATACATTCCACCACGACTTCGACCTCGCGCCATTGTAACGTTAAGCGTAGAAGCTCCAACGTTCACTGACGGCTAAATAAGCTAACTTAGCTATTCAGCAAGCAACAGAAAACTGCGCAGCTAACTAAGCCACCCGGACCAGCCAGCCTGTTCGCTTCGGCATCTACTATACACTTACCACGACAACGTAATTCATAAAAATAATATATCACTTCTGTCACATGGCACCTACATAGGGCAACTAGCGTTAGCTTCTCTCACTCACACACTGAACTCTGGAGTGACTCTGCTTCCGAGCCCGGATGTTGTTGTACTGTATGGGTGGAGTCAAATAAGAAATGTCCGGATGGACCTTTACGTCACGTCAAATTTTATTAAGTTTCTTCGTTTGTATTAGTTATTAGTATATTTTAAAATATATATGATTACTTATTAAATTAAGCTCTTTAATACAATGTATCTGCTGATGAGTTTGAACGCATTTAGTGTTTGAATTGTTATTGTGCATCTTTTTCTGTAGCCTGATGTAAACATATCCAATGTCCACTTTTCTTCATACACTGCTCTAAATCAATCAATCAATCAATCAATCAATCAATCGTTTATTTTGTAGCCTAAGGAATGAGGTTATAACCTCTCTGATCATCCAAGTCCTGTTCATAACCCTGTCTGTACAGTGTGTTCCCTTAGTATTTTTGATCAGTGTAGTTTCATGCACCTTTTAACTTCTGTGGCATTGTATTGTTATTGCATAACCTCAGTACTAGTTCATCTGATATATTGGCAAGAGTTTTCACAAATGCACATAGTATTCATTAATGTCCAGAAGACTCAGACTTATGATTCTCAATTGTACATCTATCCTTTGACCAGGGGTGTCAATTCATTTTTGTCGAGGGCCACATGAGCTATGGGATTTTCCTCAGAGGGCCGACCTGCCCTCATGTTTCTGACAATCTCTAACACAGTCCTAATGCACCACCACTTTCTGTATCCCTTCCCTGTTGGTAGCCTACGCAGGTCAAAGGTGCACCCCATAGGGAGTTGGCAGGATTGTGATGCATAAAGTGTATTTAAACAGACAACAGACACCTACATTACAATTCTTTTCAAGCTTTATAGGCGGGAGGCATGAAAATATGTAAAGGGCCCCATCCAGTCCCCGGGCCTTATGTTTGACACCCTTGCAGTAGACTATTATCCAATATAACATTAGTGCAAATGCCCAGGTGGGGTAAATATCCCTTTTTATCCTATCTGTGAGCCCACAGCTGAGTAACCACACAACTATAGCGTTTGAGAAAAGCAGTTTATTCAGTTAGCCGAAGTTGCACAACTTCACTCAGAAAGAACATTATAGAATAGTGAACAATATATGAATATATGATATCTTTAACTTACTGCCAATTCCAACTTGGACACTGCAAGATATTTGATATCTAAACATTGTGACTGAACATAAACATGTCCAAAAGTTTTACTTTCATCTTTTCATCTTTTTTTATTTATTTATTATTTTTTTGCAAGAAATAAAGATACAGAAAGCCATGACGAGCATAACAGCGGCTATGAGTGATGTCGCCAGTGAAGGTATTGTCGCAGTGACGAGTGCTCCGGATAAGTAATGTGATTTGTCTGGACCGTTTGTTTGGATCCCTCCACACACCTGCTGGCTCGGCAAGTCACAGCAATCAGCTGCTAGAACATTCCTTCAACAGGATTCCGGAACACCAAAGCTTCCAGAGCCTCCTCCGGCTTCTGTCTTTCCAGTACAATCACACGGGGCTGATTTTCTGTGCAATAACACAGAACATGGCAAACTTTTGGAAATACACATGAAGGCATTTTCATGAATCATTCGATAAAAAAAAAAAAAAAAAAGAAAGAAAGAAAACGAAGGCATTTTTGTTACTGTAATCAAGGAAATATTCATTTAGCATCCACAATTTTTGGATTTAAAAAAAGAACAGAAAGAAAAAAAGTTTGACAAACAAGGTGCTTTCTTAACTGCATCACAAATCCCTTCTTATTTCAGGTGAAAGGTCAAGAAAAGAAACAGCATTTCCCATCCAACTGAAAGTAGTAAGATGCTCTTTCAGACATTCTAAGAGTAGCTACAGTGCTAGCCTTCAATTTAGCCATTTATATTTTCATTTGATTATCATTTATTTTATTATTATTTATTTCTTTTTTTTTTTTTTTTTACAGTTTTCAAACTTCCTACCCTGCTTGGCAATGAAAAAAGATGAAGTCTCATACAAAATAAAGAAGAAAAAGAAACAAAATGGAGAGATCCACGGTAGGACATCCATACTGTACTGTAGGCTATCTGCTCCACATTATGGGTAAACAAAAACAAAACCAAAAAAAAAAGACCGACCACCACTCTGACATGGGGTTGCGTTTAACAACACGGGACCCAAGCCAAATATGGAAGTGGCCAACCAAACCAAATGCTGTTCATAAACTTTAGGGATGGCATTTGACTTTTTTAACATTCACAGGCTCTATGAGGCCGATTCAGAAGGGGGAGTAAGTCTGTTAAGTGCTTGGTCGTTGATCAGGTGACTCTGGGGCTGAGTTTAGGCCGGCCCACTGTGGAGAGGCAGGGGCGGGGCTTCCAGACGGACAGGTGCAGCGTCCAATCAGTCCAGAGGACTGAAGTCGCTCTCCAGGTTCTCGGACTCTTCGTTGTCGGAGAAGAAGTCGTCCTCGTCGATGTCCTCCTCGTCGTAGTTGTCGTGCCACTCCGGGACGTAGTCGTCGTCGTATTCTTCGTCTTCCTCGCCCTCGTCGCCACCCTCCTCACCGGTGTAGTTGTTGTTATCAGAGTCTCCGGAATCTGAGCCTCTGTCCGACTTCCCCCTGGAGGAGAAACAAATGTGATCAGGAGGCTATTCAGAACGGCCGTAACGGTGCATAGCGTTGAACCCAACGCAAACGACGTCGGGCTGAACATACTGTTGTGTCACGTCAGTGCAGCAACAATGGAAGCCTGGAGGGCCATTCTGCACGTGGTGGCAGGCAAGGAAATAGCTGAACTTAACAACAACCTCAGTAGTTTAAATGTATCATTGTTAGGAATACTACAAAATGATAATATTACCACTGCTTTTGCTGTCACCAGAGGACAATTCAACACAACATGAATTTGTGTTATATTTAGCAGTAGCGCTTTAAATCTCAGAGCTTCCGATACACCTAGATGCTCATTGGTGAACACCTCTGACACACCCATCAAACGAGAGTGAACTACCTCAGAAGCATGTTGCGCACCGGTGTGCAGCGTAACGAGCAAACTTATCATTCAATTAGGCTAACGCAACGCACCGGTGCGTAACAATGTGCTGTTGAATGAACCCCAGGACACAGAGACCCAACAAGGATGAGAGAGGCACAGCCAATGGGAGAACAGGAAACAACAAGGATGAGAGAGGCACAGCCAATGGGAGAACAGGAAACAACAACGATGAGAGAGGCACAGCCAATGGGAGAACAGGACACAACAAAGATGAGAGAGGCACAGCCAATGGGAGAACAGGACACAACAAGGATGAGGGAGGAAAAGCCAATGGGAGAACAGGAGAAAAAAAACAGCAAGAATGGGGAAAGTGGAGTGGATGACTGAGGCAATGACCTACTGTTAAATTCTACTCATATAGTTAAACTCTTAAACTGTTTAAGTGCAGAGAGAGAGAGAGAGAGAGAGAGAGAGAGAGAGAGAGAGAGAGAGAGAAAACTCACTCCTTGTTGGTGCCTGTCTGGTTAAGCAGGTTTGATGCCTGCCCGGCCTCCTGCTCAGCTGAAGACTTAGATTGGTAGCCCACTCGGAAGTCCTAGCAAGTGCACAAACACACACGAAACAGTCAATAAGACAAGGCAATAAAATACAAAAAAGAAGTCTAATTTCTTCCAATGCTGTGTGTGTGTGTGTGTGTGTGTGTGTGTGTGTGTGTGTGTGTGTGTGTGTGTGTGTGCGCGCGTGTGTGTGGAAAATATGCTTTGCTGCAGGATGTCCACCAGGCGCTCCTGGATGCTGCTGCGTGTGTATGTTTGTACAGTATGTGTGAGTGTGAGTACATGCTGACCTGTGTAGAGTGCGTGTGTGTGATGTGCGTACGTGTGTGCGCGTGCCTGTGTGTGTGTGTGTGTGTGTGTGTGTGTGTGTGTGTGTGTGTGTGTGTGTGTGCACACCTGTGTAGAGTGCTGCAGGATGGCCACTAGGCGCTCCTGAATGCGGCGGATGAGCTCCAGTCCAGTGTTGAGGTGTTCAGGCTTCAGCAGACGCACACAGGAGGCCAGGTCTGTGCACTGCAGCAGCGTCTCCTCTGGGGGCAGCACAGAGCACACCGTCAGGCAGGATGGCAGTCACATAGTGTTGGATAAAGATTTTTCTTAGCTTAAGTATTGGTTTAGGGAGTGAGACTGACACCAAGGTTGAATCGGAGGTAGCAGTTTACTTGGTAACGAGACAGAATACAGCATTCTGGCTACAGGCGTTCTGATGTACAGTATGTCTCTCCCTCCCTCTTTTTCTCCCCCCACACACACATCTCTCTCTCCCTCTCTCCCTCTTCCTCTCTCTCACACACACACACACCCACACACACACACACACACATCTGTGTGCGTATCTCTCTCTCTCACCCAGTAGTATCTGCAGGGCGTTGGTGTGTAGATCCAGAGCCTCTGTCTGCTGCTCCATCACATCCATCTTCTCTGTGTCCTGGTTGTAGTAGCTGTACACACACGAGTAGGCCAGCACCTAGGAACACACACACAAGCTTAGAATAACACACTCACACACGTGTTTACACTAGTGCTGTCAAACGATTAAAATAATTAATCTGATTAATCACAAAATTTTACAAAGATTAATCGTGATTAATCACTTTTAATCGCAACTCATTTTCTCCAGTAAGAAGTTGGATGCTAGGGTCTGTTGGATCCTTATTTTGTCCTGTAAAGGCCCTGTTCTTCTCAAATGAGGCAATTTACACCTGTCCCCCACCCCCAAGGGTTCCCCAAACATGTTGTTGGACAGTCAGGAACTAGGCCATAATCTTTGTGTATAGTTTGACTTGATAGCCGAGCCATTTTCTGTCTGAAATTTAACATAATAAATGCCATGAAAATGGACCCATATCCATCAGGATTAATCTGAGTTAATTTTTTTAATCTGAGTTAATTTTTTTGGATTAATCACATGATTAATCAGTTAATTTTGACTGCACTAGTTTACACATGTTAAAAGTCTGGCTACTGGTTGGCTCCTACCTTGCGGGCCTGAGCAAGGATCTTGCAGGCGTCGATGACGAAAGTTAAAGCCTT
>JAODXP020000006.1:23656093-23665008 GCA_027497455.2 Sardinella longiceps
AGTGCACTAGGAGGTGCTGAGCCCGGTCCAGGTCCAGACTCAGGGTTCCGGCCACCTCAGAATCACAATCACAATCAGAGTTAGAATTAGAATCTGAATCAAAATCAGAACCAGAATCAGATTCATGGGCTTATTTAACTAATTTAAATCATACACATTTGAAGCACACACATTCGGAAGTCCCATATAGACAAAAGTGGTTTTACATTTATGTGCATAAAGCTTCAATCAATTAGGGACTTCCCAATTTGTGTGCTTCAAATGTGTATTATTTGAAAGAAAGTGAACACAGACGCTGGCGAAAACATAAACCTCCTTGGCGGAGGTACAGTAATAATACAATGGTCAAATAAGACCTAGATGAAGACCTAAAGTACCTGCTGTACGGTCCTCTGCATCAGCTGGAGAACGTCGTCCTGACTCATGGTCCGACCCATGGAGAACAGAACCGCCTCTAGAACGTCGTCTTCTGGACGAGGGCCCGCTATGCTCACTCCACCCAGGCTGAGAGAGAGGGGAGAAAAATAACACACACACACAGATTTGCCTGGTTTTAGTAAGGTGTGGTATGTACATATTCAATATATACATATTCAAAGTTCAACAGAGTCTCTCCCATTGGTCTAATCTGAAAGGACGGTATTCTTCCAGGTGTGTGTGTGTGTGTGTGTGTGTGTGTGTGTGTGTGTGTGTGTGTGTGTGTGTGTATGTATGTATGAGAGAGAGAGTGAGAGAGAGAAACCTGGGAGAATAGTGCTCTAAGGGCAGTGTTCTCCCAGGTGCTTAAGTCCAACAAAGTGCCAATGCAGGCTGAAATGCATGGAGCTACAGTAATTACATTTTAAGTGCCTGGGAGAAGATCGGCCTAAGAAAACACATCGCAAATGCAGATTTAAATTTAGACAAGGTAAGATTTCAATCCATTAATTTTTCAGCTTTGTAGTCACCTATTGGTCACATGGCTCAAATCCCTACTGCAAGTGCAAGATGCTAGTGTTGTCTCACCAAAGAACAAAACTGTAAGTACTTTGCAACTAAGCCAGATAAGATTGAGTTTATTACCTTAAAACCTCTTTGAAAATCACCATTGATTGTTCCTATTTTCATTAGTAAACATTGTGGGGTGCCTCTTTAAAACAGTCTCCTTTCATAGATAGGGTAGATCATAAGGTGTTCCTTTAAAAAAACTTGCCTGGTTTTCCTTTAAAGCAGTCTCCTTTCCTAAGGTTTAACGGTTACATGTTTACTCCTTAAGATTGCCCACTGGCTTTTGACTGCTGATATAGAAAACATGGGTATCCTCTAACCAAATCAGACTAAGACTAAGAAGATGAATTTATCACATTTTTTTCATAATTTGATTTAAATGAAAAAATTAGTTTAGATTACATGCATCTACAAAAAATTAGCAGTGAATTTTCGTCTTGTTTAGGTGAGTTTTTTTTCCACCTTTTTATAATGCCTTCTAAAATGATGATTTTTCTTTGTACACACTGAAATAAATAAACTAATAAAAAAAACATGCCAAGGCCACCTGCTCTTACAATCCCACAGCCTCTCATCCTCCTGTGGTACAGCAGGGGACTTTATCACGGCCTCCGTGTGTGTGTGTGTGTGTGTGTGTGTGTGTGTGTGTGTGTGTGTGTGAGAGAGAGAGAGAGACTCCCTTGTTGACCTCTGACCTCATATCTAGAGCTGGAAGCTGCCTACTAACACTACTTAATGCGATATGGTCTTTTTTTTTTTTTTTTTTAAGACTTCCAGACTTAAACTATACTAAAACTTTGAGTAGTACTAATAATATAGACCAGCAACTGCAGTCCCTTGGGCCGTTATGATATAGCAATTACATAAGGCACTTTACCCTCAATATAGACTTTTCACTTGACAATTACTGATCTGAATTAAATGCCTCTTGTTACAATGTTACACTTGTTACTATTTAGTAAAACATCTATACTACTCATGCCATCATTTTTAAGTGTTTCTCAAAAGAATCAAATAATAATATATAATAATATGTTATTAAATGTATAATATATAATGAAATAATAATATAATGACATCATTTTAGTTATGCTTTTGCCTCATGCCTCTCACTTAGAAATTTAGGTTGCAGTTATTGGTAATGTGCCTGGTCTTTGGATAACAAAAATTAAATTTGGATATGTCAAACGGAATAAAAACGCCAGCAAACATGGTTCAAAATTCAAATCTCTTTATTTAAAATTAGTAAAACATATATTTAGATTTATATATGTATTTATATGTTTGCGCGTGTTGGCCTGACAGGGCAACTTTAGACATAAAGTTTAGAAGGTAGAGCTGGTAAATTTTTGGTGCTGAAATAACAGAGGTGCAGAAGCATGACAGCCACAGGCAACTTAGAGTAACTCTGAGGCCAGAATACACAGACAGACGCTACAACAGGACAGACAGATACACAGACAAATACAGACAGATAAACATAAACTTAAGTCAAGGCCTCTTGAGGTTGCAAAGCACACAACCTTGTGTACATTCATTCATCAAACGCTAACTGAACTCACTTAGAACAGAAAGAGGGGCTGAACTGGCAATGCTTCTAGGAGTGATTTCAAGCATAGCCCTGTTGAACGAGCCTGCTAAATCCACTAGTTAGCGAGCGGAACAGAAGAATTTGGAACAACAGATACCAAACGCGAACGCAGAAGCGAACAACCACTTTAAACTGAGTCACCGGAGCCTCGGATTATAAGATATGAGGCTCTGGTGACTCAATGTAAAGTGCTTGTTCGCTTTTGCAAGTCTGTGCTGTTCCATGCGCTATCTAATACAGTTAGAAGGCTCGTGCAACAGGGCTATGCTTGAAATCACTCCAGAGCAACACTCAGGACAGGGGACAGACACAGGGCTGGTATGAGCTAGGATGGACTGGGGGTCTGATCGTGTCTGTGGACTAGAGCCATGCTGTTTTGGGTCTGACCATTCCTTCCCACTAAGGCATTCTGTTTTACATCCGTTGCTAGGCAATAAACTCATTCCGATTCCAGCATCTCCGCCCTGTTCCTGTATTTTGAAACATCTACTTTTGTCACTTGCCTCAAGCAACCAATAGGAGGCCACACAAACTGAAGATTCTTAACTGCCTCATTCATTGTTCATAATCTTTTAACACAGTCATGGTTTGGCAAAGACTAGCCAGAAGGCCAATTCCAATTCCCTCTCTGTCTCTCTCTCCCTCACACATACACACACACATACACACACACACACACACTAACCTCTTTCCCACCCATAACTCAACATTTCACACACATTCCTAACGCAGAGGTGACAAACCACTAAGACAAGGGGTCAAAGGTTAAAGGTCAAGAAAGCCAAGGTCAGGGTCAATGTCAAGGTCAAGGTGGTCTTCACACCTGATGTCGGCCTTGGTGCTGCTGCTGGTGGCGGCGGCGTTCTTCTTGAGGTCGGTACGGCTGAAGGAGAACTGGGCCTGGCCCTTCTGCGGTGTGGAGGGGTCCTCGGGCAGGAACTCCAGGATGTGAGGGCTGTCCTCGTTGCGCCTGATGTAGCCCTTGTTGATGACGTGGATGACGCACGACAGCACGTCCGTGGTGCTGCAGCTGAACCGCACCGCCGTCGGGGAACGCAGCGCCTCCTGCTTCCAGCACGTTTCCAACACCTGGACACACACACGGGCACACACACGCACAGACACGCATAACGAAGGTCAAGGAGGATACACACACACACAATCCGAATGAATAAATACACAGACAAATCCACAGTAAAAGTTTGTGCCAAAAGACAAGCACCAATGACACAGATCCACACACATAGTCTATCTTCGAAAAAAAAAATGCTAAATGAAGTTGCTTTCTAGGCAGTCTCTAGTGCATTGCGATTTGAGTAAGAGAGTTATGATCAAGTAAAACCAAATGAAGCCAAAACAATCCAATTGCAGTGATCATAAAGGTTGACCTGGGCAAAACTGTTAGGTGTTTGCTGAATACCAGTCAATTTCCTTAACTTTATCAGAAGTGAGACATGTGCACGCACACACACACACACACATACACACACACACACACACTCACCCTGAACACCAGGTTGTCGATGTGCATCTCCCTCTCGTTCTTCATGATCTGCACAATGAGGCAGTAGATGTAGTTCCTCTTGCGCTCCAGGGGCCGGGCCGCGTCCTCGTCCACGTTCAGGTACGTCTGCTTGGGCAGCAGGTGGCTGTAGCTCGGGGTGTCGGAGCTCTGGGAGAGCAGCCTCTGGCTCAACCTCACAACACCTATGGGGCATACAGATACATATGATCACCTATGGGGCATACAGATAAACATCAGCAGCCTCTGGTTCAACCTCACAACACCTATGGGGCATACAGATACACATCATCAGCCTCTGGCTCAACCTCACAACACCTATGGGGCATAAGGATACACATGATCACCTATGGGGCATACAGATAAACATACAGTAATCACCTATGGGGCATACAGATAAACACCATCACCTATGGGGTATACAGATAAACACCATCACCTATGGGGCATACAGATAAACACTATCACCTATGGGGCATACAGATAAACATACAGTAATCACCTATGGGGCATACAGATTAACATCAACAGCCTCTGGCTCAACCTCACAACACCTATGGGGCATACAGATACACATGATCACCTATGGGGTATACAGATACGTATGATCACCTATGGGGCATACAGATAAACACTATCACCTATGGGGCATAGAGATACACATGATCACCTATGAGGAATACAGATAGACATGATCACCTATGGGGCATACAGATAAACATCACTACCTATGGGGCATGCAGATAGACATCACTACCTATGAGGCATACACTTAAACATGATCACCTATGGGGTATACAGATACACATGCTCAACCTCAACCTCACAACACCTATCGACACACACCATGATCCCTTCCTGCTTTAATCAGCCCGACAACATTATCAGGCATGTGGGAGGACACCTTACTGTACCTTTAGTGGGGTCCTGTGTGAGGATGCCCTTGTCTCCTGTGATAAGTACCAGTATTAAGTGGTGTGAGTTTTGGACAGGCATGTGGGTGGACACCCAACTGTACCTTTAGCGGGGTCCTGCGTGAGGATGCCCTTGTCTCCTGTGATAAGTACCAGTATTAAGTGGTGTGAGTTTTGGACAGGCATGTGGGTGGACACCCAACTGTACCTTTAGCGGGGTCCTGCGTGAGGATGCCCTTGTCTCCTGTGAGGGGTTTGAGGGCGTGGGCCAGAACCGTCATACTCAGACCTGTGTCTCTCTGGAGCTCCTCCACACTCACATCCTAGTATAGGAGATACACAGACACACACACACACACACACACACACATATACATTAACACAGGCAGGCAGGTGTGTGTGTGTGTACACCTTTTTGTTGCTTTACTGCAACAGTATGTACATCTGTAGTATGGAAGTGTAGAGTGTGTGTGTGTGCGTGTGTGTGTGTGTTTGAGTGTGTGTGTGTGTGTGTGTGTGTGTGTGTGTGTGTGTGTGTGTGTGTGTGTGTGTGTGTGTGTGTCCATACCTCCTTGTTGTTGAACTGCAGCAGGATGTACATCTGTAGCGTGGAGACGTAGAGGGTGCAGGTGCCGTAGCGAAGCTCTGCGTGACCCAACCAGGTCCACTCCAGCCGCCGAGGTTTACTGTGACTCAGACTGTACATACTCTGACCTGGGAGACACACACACACACACACACACACACAGAGTAGTAGTTAGTTGCCATGGTTTACATACTCAGACCTGGGACACACACACATACAAACACACTTTAGGGTTTTAGTTGCCATGGTTTACTGTGACTCAGACTGTACATACTCTTAGACAGACAAACACACACACACACAGTTTTACTTGCCACGGTTTACTGTGACTCAGACTATACATACTATACAGTGTGCAGTACTGCTAAAAAAAGGAAGTGCACACACATACACACACACACACACACACACAGTGTGAGTGTCCAATACTAACTGCTGGCGTAGAAGTCGGTGAACTCATACACACATACTGTACACACACACACACACACAAAGACAGAGTGTGAGAGTCCAGTACTAACTGCTGGCGTAGAATCGGTGAACTCACACACACACACACACACACACACACACACACACACACACACAGAGTGTGAGAGTCCAGTACTCACTGCTGGCGTAGAAGTCTGTGAACTCGTCCAGGTAGCTGCAGAGCTGACGAGGGAAGTGTCTTCTGGGCTCCTCCAGGAAGCAAGGGGACGACACAGCCCAGCAGCGTGGAGACAACACCAGCACCTTCACATCGCTGTCATCGTCTGGCTCCGACGACTGCTCATCCATCATCTAACACACACACACACACACACACACACACACACACACACACACACAAGGGGTAAATATAGACTAAGATATAGAGGAAAATAGAGTACACATGTGTGCGCGTGTGTGTCTCTTAGCCAGATCTCCTCCAGGTCTTGTAGGTCAAGGTGTTGTCGTCTTTAGAGTTTTGCGTGTGTGTGTGTTTGTCTATATTTAGAGTTTTGTGTGTGTGTATATAATAACCTACTCGTCCAGGTCCTGTAGGCTCCAATTGAGCTGCTGGAGTCTGCAGAGGTGTGTGTGTGTGTGTGTGTGTGTGTGTGTGTCTATATCAACCTCCTCGTCCAGGTCCTGTAGGCTCTTGTCGAGCTGCTGCAGCCGGTAGAGGTGTGTGTGTGTGTGTGTGTGTGTGTGTTTGTGTGTATCAACCTCCTCATCCAGGTCCTGTAGGCTCTTGTCGAGCTGCTGCAGCCTGTAGAGGTGTGTGTGTGTGTGTGTCTATATTAACCTCCTCATCCAGGTCCTGTAGGCTCTTGTCGAGCTGCTGCAGCCTGTAGAGGTGTGTGTGTGTGTGTGTGTCTATATTAACCTCCTCATCCAGGTCCTGTAGGCTCTTGTCGAGCTGCTGGAGCCGGTAAAGATGAAACTCCTGCTGCAGCTCCTGGGACTCTCTGAGGTTGGTGAGCATCTGCTGGGGGAAGCGGTTGGGGAAGCAAGAGCCGATCTGCTCAATCACAGCACTCTCCAGCCACACCTTACTCTGGCCCAGCAGACGGTCACCCAGGTAGTACCTACACATGGTGGTAAGACAAAGAGAGAGAGAGAGGGAGAACTGAGAACTGAGAACTGATGTGCATACTATGCATAGAGAAATGGCGTTTTCCCACTGAGCCGTTTTGGCTCTAGTCAGCTTTTCTCTACTTGGCTCTATCCACTTCCGGCACTTTTCCACCACAAGTTTTACCTGGTACATGGTACCATTTTTATTAGTGCCTGCTTTGGGCATGTTCCAACTGGGCTGAGTAGGTACCAAGGTGTTGGCTATCTAGCATACAGGTATGTGACTCACCTGTAGAAGTGCTCAAAGGTGTTGGCTATCTAGCGTACAGGTACATATCTCACCTGTAGAAGTGCTCAAAGGTGTTGGCTATCTAGCGTACAGGTACATATCTCACCTGTAGAAGTGCTCAAAGGTGTTGCTATCTAGCGTACAGGTACATATCTCACCTGTAGAAGTGCTCAAACATGTTGGCTATCTATCGTACAGGTATGTGTCTCACCTGTAGAAGTGCTCAAAGGTGTTGGCTATCTAGCATACAGGTACGAGTCTCACCTGTAGAAGTGCTCAAAGGTGTTGGCTATCTACCATATGTGTCTAACCTGTAGAAGTGCTCAAAGGTGTTGGCTATCTAGCGTACAGGTATGTGTCTCACCTGTACAAGTGCTCAAAGGTGTTGGCTATCTATCGTACAGGTATGGGTCTCACCTGTAGAAGTGCTCAAAGGTGTTGGCTATCTATCGTACAGGTATGTGTCTCACCTGTACAAGTGCTCAAAGGTGTTGGCTATCTATCGTACAGGTATGGGTCTCACCTGTAGAAGTGCTCAAAGGTGTGTTGGCTATCTATCGTACAGGTATGTGTCTCACCTGTAGAAGTGCTCAAAGGTGTTGGCTATCTAGCGTACAGGTATGTGTCTCACCTGTAGAAGAGCTCAAAAGTGTTGGCCATCTAGCGTATGTGACTCACCTGTAGAAGTGCTCAAAGGTGTTGGCCAGCTCCAGGCCCGACAGGAAGAGCATGGGCTCCAGGAACTGCTGCAGCTGGTTGAGGGTCTCCACGTTCCCACTGTCCCCACAGCTCTGCTGGATCATCAGGTCAATGTACTGGGCAAAGCGCTCGCTCACCTACACACACACACACACACACACACACACACACACACACACACACACACACACAAACAAACACACCGGATCAGTCAATCACTCATCAAACCAGTTGTGTATAACTAATGGGGCGGCATCTAAGTGATTGTGGGTAATACCACAGCAGTGGGGGAGTGAGTGAAGCATTGTGGGTGATGTAGTAGGATGGAAGTGATGCATTATGGGTGATGTAGTTTCTGATACTCACATGCATGGAGGTGAGGATGGAGAGCTGCAGCAAAGCGGCGGAGAAGCCCTGGCGTAGCGCGAGCACGAACGCCGTCTGCTGGCCAAACAGCTCCTCCATGGCGTTCTTCAGACGCAGGTACATCGCCCGGTAGCGCTCCACAAAGTCAGGCAGGCTACACGTGGAGTCCAGAAACTTCTTCACCTACAAACACACCATACAAATCCCAATTACCAACAAATCACAATCACAACTCTATACTCTATAACTCTATAACTTACTTATTTTAATGCACTAAAATTGTGCTTAAGGTACTATTGACAACCAAATTGAGCATGAGGAAGAAACTATTACTTCATAATGTATTAATGTATGTGTGCGTATGTATGCTTGTCTAACTGATCTGTGTGTGTATGTGTGTGTTTGTGTGCAATGTATGC
>JAODXP020000006.1:23665108-23670108 GCA_027497455.2 Sardinella longiceps
TTAGCTGAGTTGAATAGCATAAATTAAGAAAAATGTTGATTAACATGTAAACCATGCTATCTAGAATGTTAATAATGCTAGCATGATGATCACAAGACCTAGCTGAGTTGAACAGCATCAAAAAACAAAAATGCTAATTAGCATGCTTAACTATGCTAACATGCTTAAGAATGCTAGCATGATGATCACAGGACATAGCGGAGTTGAACAGCATCAAAAAACAAAAATGCTAATTAACATGCTAACTAAGCTAACTAGCATGCTAACTAGCCATCCCGCCACTGAGGACTTTTATTTTGAAATAGTTGTGGCCAGAGGAAACAGCTGACAGGAGTCATAGTTGATGACAGTTCACAGTTGGAATGGTTGAACAGTTGAATAGTATGAATAGTAAAATCATTTTCCATCAAATTAGTATGATGAAGACTTTTAATTTGAAACAGTTGCGGACAGGAACCGGCTGGGAGGACGCATAGTTGATGACATCCGGAAGTTGAACTGAATCTGTAGTCTTAAGTGAGAGGATTGTAGTCTGTGGAAGTGGTTGCTAAGCTGTTGTTAGGTACCTAAGATGATTCATAGGCTGTTGCTAGGGTAGGTGAAGTGGTTGCTAGGATGGTTGCTAGGTAAATCAAGTCAGTTGCCATGATGGTTGCTAAGTTACAAGTGTGGAAGTGGTTGCTATGTGGTTGCTAGGCAGTTGCTAGGATATTTGAAGTGGTTGCTATGCAGTTGCTAGGTTGCTAATGTTAAGTTTATGTAAAAATTATTAAAGGTTTATAAGCCATAGCTGAAAAAGTATAAAAGTTACAAAGATGAAAAGACATAGCAATAAACTACCAAGTATGATCTATATGATGAAAGTTGAATGAGGTTTCTAAGTTAAATGGTTGATGCCAAATTAGGTGCGTGGAAGAAAAATAATAATAATAATAAGAAGAAAACGAAGAACAATAGAGTGCATTTTCAATGCACTCTAATAAACAGAAATAAATATAAATGAAAAAAAAAAGTGCATTGCAGGACTTAAATGTCTATTCTGTTACTTACTCTTCAAATCTTTGCTTCTGTTGATACCTTCTGAAACAAGAAACATATCTTCAAAGAGAGAACTCTCTGTCTGAACACATCTTCAGTACAGTACTGCACTGGGCCTCATGCACACAGCTTGAGGGTGCAATATGTTGCTCCACTGAATTAGGAGCACTTTATACAGTAATAACTGACCTCTATAAATGGTTAATAAATAGCTTATTAGCATCATTAAGTTGTTAATTAACTGTTAATAGATAACAGTACTTTTTAACAACTGACCTCTATAAATGGTTAGTAAATAGTTTATTAGCATCCATAAGTTGTTAATTAACTGTTAATAGATAAGTTAAGTTATGAAACAGTAATTCACATACAATAAACAATATTTCACAAAATAGTTCATTAGTTTGTTAAAAGTTAGTTTACAATTTGTTATGGCTAAATGACAAAATGGAAAAACTTGATGGAATTACGTCATCTTACTGATTGAAACCACTAAGTTTCCAATTAAACTGCTATTGATGTTAATAATCTATTAAATAACCATTTATAGAGGACGGTTATTATAGAGTACTACCACTGAACCAAATAACAAAGTGATTCAGTTAGCCCAACATAATGAATGGGCATTTAGGGTTTTTGACAAGTTTCATCACTTTGGGCGGTATTCTATCATCCCAGGTGCGGCTGAAAGGCATAGAGCTAACATGTTTTTTATTTTACTAAAGAGCGCGGGAGAATACCGGCCTTTGTCTTTCTTTTTTTTTTTTAATCAATTCTCTCTCGGGCCAAACCTCCACATTGCACCTTCAAAGTCATGGGCACAGGCAGCACTGGGAGCAGAAACACTGGCATGCACCCTCTTCATGGCTTCCACTCATGCACGTTATGATAGCTACAGTAGATTTGGCTTCTCTATTTACCATACAGCATTTCTCACAGCTACTGGAGACCTGGAGTCTGTTTCCCAAAAGCATAGTTGCTAACCTAGTTGCAACTTGGTTGCAATGCAGTTCCCTGTTGCCAACTAACTAAGTTACCAACTATGCTTTTGGGAAACAGACGCCTGAAAACTAAACTCGCATGTTACTATAGCTAAGTTAGCCTTCTCTATTTAGCCAATCTCCACCTTCATACTGGTGTAAGAGAGACAGCCACTTAAAAACCTGCTAACTAAAGAGTCTTGCTAAGTTTGGAGAGTTCTGTAGAAAGACGGAGCCTGCTACATGAGCATGCACTTAAAGGAATAGTCCACCTCTTTATGAAAATTGGTTATGGAGCCTTCACCATGAGTCACCTGTATTCTCTGTAAACCTCTGTTTTGTTTTCAAATTAGTTGAAGTTATTGATGATATATTTTCATTCACTTACTTTCTCTTTCTATGCTGTTAACTGTCTTCTAAAAGTTTAATTTTTCTTTCTTATGTTTCTTATCGTTTTTTCTTTTCCTATTTGAGATCGTACGATTGGCTGCTAGTTGTGACCTTTCACCCTGACTTTCTATTTAGAGGAAGTGAAATGTTTGTTTGGGAGTGCATTTCGGTAGCAGTCGGGTGGCTCGAATTTAATTCAGATGCGCTACAGTATGGGCAGGTTCGTTCACTGGATTATTAAACTCGACCTGGGACTTCGCACTCTTTTTTTTTTTTTTTTTTTTTAGAAATCTGTTTATTGATGAAAACCAGAGAGTGAAATATACATTCTGTACAGAATAGAAATCAGTTTCCATCTTATTTTGTTTTACAAAACATGGTATCACAAGAAACAACAATAACAGAGTAGAAACAACAACAACAACAACAAAAAAACAATAATAATACTACTGTAGTAATAAAAACAGTAAGAGTACTACAAAAATGAAAAATAACAGAAATAATAATCATAATAAAAAGTAAATAAAAAGTAAATGATAAAAATAGACAATTTTTTTAAAAAAATAAAGAAATTTGTAATGTGAACGAAACTGGTTCCAAATTTTTAGAGTGGACACAACAATAGGATTAGAGGAAAAGCGGGAAGGCATAACAGGTAGAGATGAGTAAGTTAAAACCCTAAGGCTTGAATGTCTGCATGACTGCACTTCCAAAATACACCAGTTTGCTTTAGCAGTGTGTAACCAATAAAGTATCTTCTGGACATTCGCAGCCCAGTAATAATGAATAAAACTAGGCAATGCTAATCCACCCGCGCTTCGCTGCCTTTGTAAAAGATTCACCTTAACTCTTGGTTGCTTACCTCCCCATGTAAATGAGGTCACAGCTTGACCTAGGAGACGAAAGAAAGACTTGGTAAGAAAGAGAGGTAGGCACTGAAAGAGGTATAAAAACTTTGGGAGAACTGTCATCTTTAGAGTATTTATGCGGCCTGCAAGAGTAAGTGGTAAAGCAGACCATCTTTTGAAGTCATCCTTCATCTGACTGACTAGTGCTGTAAAATTTGACAAAAGAGAGGTAAAGGACTTAGTAATCTTGACTCCTAAATATGTGAAACCTGAATCAGAAATGTGGAAGGGAAAGGAAGCTATTTGTCCAGATGGTGCTGGAGAGTTTAGTAGGAAACATTCGCTTTTCTGCAAATTTAGTTTATATCCAGAAAATCTCCCAAACTCTTCTAATATAGAGACAATTTTAGCTGCACAGGTGGTTGGATGACTGATATAGAGTAACAAATCATCAATGACGTACAATGACACCCTGTGTTCCAACCCCCCTCTTACTATGCCTTGAAATGCTGTTGTGGTTCGTAAGGCTATGGCAAGTGGTTCGATCGCAGCGGCAAACAAAAGTGGGGAGAGCGGGCAACCTTGTCTTGTGCCTCTACTCAAGGGGAAAAAAGCTGACCTCAAGTCACTGGTTTGTACACTTGCTTGTGGATCCTTATACAAGAGCTTAATCCATGAAATGAAATTTTTACCAAAACCAAATTTCTCTAATGCTGCAAATAAATACTTCAATTCAACCCTGTCGAATGCTTTCTCTGCATCCAGAGAAATAATTGCTTCAGGCAGAGGGTCTGTGTTTTTTTGTATATGCTATAATAATAATAATAACAATAATAATAATAAGGCGTCCTATATTTCAAAAAGAGTGCCTACCTCTAATAAAACCGGTTTGATCTTCAGAGATGACTGTTGGAAGAATATTTTCCATCCGGTGGGCCAAAATTTTAGCTAGAATTTTTGCATCTGCAGTACGTTCAAAAGAGAGATAGATCGATAAGAACCACAATTAGTGGGATCTTTATCTTTCTTGAGGATGAGTGAAATAGATGCTTGACAGAATGTGGGGGGTAAGGACCCGCTCTCCAGTGATTCTGTAAAGACTGCCATGAGGAGTGGGGCAAGCTGGTCTTTAAATTTTTTATAAAACTCGACAGGGAGTCCATCTACGCCTGGTGTTTTACTGTTCTGCATTGCCTTTCCTAGATCCACCTGAGGAGGATCGCAGGCTTAACTAAACTAAAGACTATCCGATTTGACATCACCTAAGAAGCCAAGTTTAAACACACACACACACACACACACACACACACACAAAACACTTAAATGGCTCCCAAGGCCATATGTAGGCTAAAGCAGAACCCCATAAATGAGTGTTTAATAATCTAAATGCCCCATCTAAGATGAGGAAAGATTTGGCTCAGTAGAAAACAAACCAAGCTATAGCCCACCAAAGAAGAAGAAGAAAAAAGAAAACATCTAAGTTTCAAAACAAAACTGGCCAAGATTAACCAATGTTGCTCCCTGACATTACTATGCTACTTGTAAAGGCATCATTATTATTACTTTGGGAGGGAGATGCTCCGGATCACTCCGCGTGTGGTCCATAGAGTCCAATGCAATTTTGAAAGTCCATCTAACAAAGAGTACCACCCACAGGATTTAGGCTAACACCAGCTATGTTACCTTACTCAGTTGACTCCGATGCGCCCAATGTAGTGGATCCCCAGCGCTCGCGGTAAAAGTT
>JAODXP020000006.1:23685108-23687608 GCA_027497455.2 Sardinella longiceps
TGTGTGTGTGTGTGTGTGTGTGTGTGTGTGTTACCTGCAGTGAGTTTGAGTGTCTCTGTGAGTGTTGATGCTATCTCTGGCATCTCTGTGTGCATATATCTCTGTGTGCGAGTGTATATGTGTGTGTGAGTGTGTGTGTGTGTGTGTGTGTGTGTTACCTGCAGTGAGTTTGAGTGTCTCTGTGAGTGTTGATGCTTTCTCCTGCGTCTCCTTCTCTGCTTGTCCACTGGTGCCGCTGCCCAGAATCTCAATCATGTGCCAGTGCACCCAGTAGGTTCGGGACAGAGAGTTCCAGTAAACCTGCGCGCACACACACACACACACACACACACACACACACACACACACATACAAACAAACATACACATATCAAAAGCTAGTTTTTAGATCTTGTCAAACAGACACCTCAGCGCACTGGACACATGCTTTGTGAGTAACATTGTGCATGGTGACACCTGTGTGTGTGTGTGTGTGTGTGTGTGTGTGTGTGTGTGTGTGTACAGTGCTAGGGAGAGATTTCGGTGTGTGTGTGTGTGTGTGTAAAGTTATGTTCTGTATGAGTAGTCACTAAGGGAGAGAGAATAAATGTGTATGAATCTAATTAAAAGAAAACGCGTGTGTGTGTGTGTATTTGTACAAGTGTGTGTGTGTGTGTGTGTGTGTGTGTGTGTGTGTGTGTGTGTGTGTGTGTGTGTGTGTGTACCTGCACAGGCGGCGAGCCGTCGTTGCTGTAGCGGAACTCCCCCTCGTCCCCTGACGACACCTCCTCGTAGTCCTCCAGCATGCGGACCATCATGCCGCTCTTCAGGTTGTCCTGCACGTACTCCACGTAGGCCGAGCGCGTGCTGAAGTCCGTGCGCGTCTTAAAGCTGTTCCCCGCCTTCTTCTTGGACGACGCAGACGACGCAGCCGAGGCGCTCGCCGTAGCCGCGACAGCGGCAGCAGGCGCTCCGGACACGGTTGCCATAGCAACGGCGGCAGCTGCGAGGGACGTGGAAGCGGCAAAGCGAGGCTGGAAGATGGAGCGGATCGTGCGTCGGGAAGAGGCGCTGTCGTCAGAGGCCTCGTCGCTGGCGGAGCTCCCCGATTGGTCGGAGGGACCGAGCGGCGATGGCGGCTGGCGGTTGCGGTCCCAGCCCATGACACGGACCAGCTCGGAGATGAGGTTGGCCATCGCCATGGTGAACTCAAATTCCCGCTGAAGCCGCGTCTGCTCCGAGGCGGCGGTGCCCGAGGACGAGGAGGAGGCGGGAGACATCGCCGACGTATCAGCAGCGCTCGACTCCGAGAACGAACCTGCCGCCGTGTTCAGCTTGTCCATCAGCGACGTCACACACAGGTAGCGCTTCACCAGAGAGAACAGCAGCTTCCCTGGGATCTGGACACGCACACACACGCACACACACACACATACAGAGGAGAGAATAATATCCCATGAACACACACATTTTCAAGGCAGGATGTGTGTGTCGTTTTAGGAATGAAGAGTGCGTGTTTGTGTTGGGAATGAGGTGAGTGTTGGGTGCCTGTGGCAGGTGTGTGTTGGTATGTGAGGTGAGTGTTGGGTACCTGTGGCGAGTGTGTGTTGGGTACCTGTGGCAGGCGTGGGGTACATGAAGTGTGTGTTTGTATGTTAAGTGTGTGTTGGGTACCTGTGGCAGGTGTGTGTGTGCGCGCACGTGTGTGTGTTGGTGTATGAGGACTGTTGCGTACCTGTGGCAGGTGTGTGTGTGTGTGTGTGTGTGTGTGTGTGTGTGTGTGTGTGTGTGTGTGTGTTGGTATATGAGGTGTGTTGCGTACCTGTGGCAGGTGGATTCCCTCGAAGGAGATGCCGTGCTCCTCTGAAGACGTGGTCTCAGCAAACAGCTCCAGCAGAGTGAAGCGATTGTCAAAGTCCATGTGCTGCTCAATCCCATCCTGCTGGCTCAGGGAGAGGAGCACATACGCCCGACTACCTGCAACACACACACACACACACATAGGAGATGAGTATTGAACAGCCCACTCGCTCGCTCGCACGCACACACACACACACACACACACACGATGATGATGAGTAGCCTACTGAGCAGCCCACAGATACACACACACGCTCCTGCCTGGAGCATACACTGAGATGATGAGTATTGAGCAGCCCACAGACTCAGACACACACACACACACATACTCCTGCTTAGAGCATACAGTCAGCAGTATAAGAAGTCAAAGGTCAAAGGGCAGTGTCACCTTTCCCCTCCCTAGAGCACACAATGAGGGGGATACACACACACACACACACACACACACACACACACACACACACACACACACACACACACACACACACTACCTAGAGCACACAATAAGGGGGGATAAGAGTTCAGAGCAAACAGTCTATGGTGTCTGATTAGGCTACATGCAAATGTAGACCAACAGACTCAAGCCAAACACAGATAAGGCCTGAGCTGAGCTGAGCTGCCTCTGTGGTCTAACAGAACACGCTGTGGTCCGAACCCGATGC
>JAODXP020000006.1:23692608-23700794 GCA_027497455.2 Sardinella longiceps
TGTGTAAACACTTTGGCAATGCAACATATGATGCGTTAGGGCTGGGCGATATGGCAAAAAAAGTTATCACGATTTTTTTTCTCAGATTGAACGATCTCGATTTTTAATCACGATCATGAATGATATAACGTAACCCCCCCCCCCCCCCAAAAAAAAAAAAAAAAAAATAAAAAAAAATAAAAATTAATTCTAAAATTAATTCATAAACTGTCTTTCAAATGAGTATAGCATAAACATGATACACACATTAATTTCTACCAGACAAGGTGAAATATGGTGTGATGCATACAATGTATGAGCATACTGTAATAACCTGCAAGTTTGTGTGATAATGATGTTTTGTTATCTGTTAAGTTTCCTAGGTTGCTATGTGCCTTTTTTGGGGAATTAAGGGGTGGAGTTTAGGTGTGCCTGCGTGTGTGTGTGTGTTTGTGTGTGTGCGCGCGCGCAGGTGCGAGAGAGTGAATTGGGAGAGAGACAGTAGCATTGCCGCTGTGTTGGAAGTTCTAAAAGCGGGAGCTGTGGCTAAAACAGCAACTCGTTCTTGTTCTATGTGTCTATAAAGAAAGGGAAGTTTACCCTGTTAAACCGTGT
Source organism: Sardinella longiceps (assembly GCA_027497455.2). NCBI lineage: Eukaryota > Metazoa > Chordata > Actinopteri > Clupeiformes > Clupeidae > Sardinella > Sardinella longiceps. The sequence continues at coordinate 23,693,203 of JAODXP020000006.1, forward strand.
CCAGCAGTAGGCTATCACAGTACTTTAATTCAGGGTGAAATGCATTTATTGTTTCCATTCGCTCTGCAGGAGGCTTTCATTTTAATGACGAGTTGATTTTATGTTAGACAAAGATAGTCTTTGCGTCTGCATAAATACTATAGAGGACGGATGTCCAACACTCCTGGAGTTGAAGATGACAAAACGTCGGAAAAAAACTTTTATGTCTCGCATAAGGGTGAATGGGAACCGTAGATAAACGTTGCAAGCGCTGTGCCCCATTATGTCTCCCTTCCTTTTACCGTCAACAACACTCTTGCAATTTAATGATTTTTTTTAACGATCGCGCAAGACTTTCACTTGTCGCTGTCCATTTACCAACATCTAACTATGGAATGCTCCCAGAATTTCCTAAAGACGATAGAAATGCGTGTGTCTTCATAAATACCCGAAACGACGGCTAAGTTCTCTCTGGTAAAGTTAGGCTTGCTCAAAGCGGTGCAGGGAACTTGGATTGTTAGCAGCAGTCGGCGCGCACCTTTCCACATGTTACGCACATGATCGAGAAAATATGCGCACAGCTGATCACCGTGATCGAACTTAATTTGATCGAGATCGCATAATCGCCCAGCCCTATGATGCGTCATGCCAATAAAGCACTGAAAGAATGAGTTTGTGAGCGTGTGTGTGTGTGTGACAGAGAGACAGAGAGAGAGTGTGTGTGCTTCTGAAGTCTAAAGACCGAGGGCATGGGTATGTGTATGAGTGAGAGTGACAGAGAAAGAGGAAGAGAGAGTGTGTGAGAGAGCAAAAGATGTGTGTGTGTGTGTGTGTGTGTGTGTGTGTGTGTGTGTGTGTGTGTGTGTGTGTGTGTGTGTGTGAGTGTGAGTGTGAGTGTGTGTGAGTGAGTCATTGAATGATGGAAGCAGCCCATTGAGTCCAACTGCTGTTGTAGTGGAGGGAGATCAGCTGACTTCAGACAAAATCTCATTACTCTGACAGGGCTGGGCCGCTAGCCACAGACATCCAGTCCCCACACACCCCCACACACCCCCCCCACACACACACACACACACACACAGAGCTGGACCGTATGCCAGCCAGAACTGACACACCTATGAGTCAGCAGAGGAATGCTGAGTGAGTGGTAACATATATCAGGTGTGACACCGTCCACCCCCGCACACACACACACACACTATCTCACACACGCACACACGCTATCTCTGGATGTCTGAAGCTCTCTATCTCTCTCTCAGAAGCTGTCAGCTCTCTCTCTCTCTCTGTCTCTCTCTCTCTCTCTGTCTCCCTCTCTCTCTCTCTCTCTCTCTCTCAGTCATGGTGGGTTTTGCCCGGCCCAGGTCGTTGGCACGGTTACGGAACCGCTGCCCTGATAAGACCTCAGCTGAGTTCCGTTCTGCGGGAGTAAAAACAACGGAACTCCACATACAGAATCATCTGGAACAGTGCAGGCAGAATTCACAAGTAAGAAATGTCAGGCGGTGATTCCTATCCTTGCAGAGAGGGCAGCTGAGCTTAGTCACTAACCGACTGGTAGGCCATAGAGACTGGTAAAGTTATGCCTGGTTGACAGGCCCCCTTGGCATATCAACTCAGGTTCAAGGAAGTACAGTTCCCATTCATTTTAGCAACTGACGTCTCAAAAACACAGGTTTAAAAGCAATGTGTAATATTCGTTTAGGTTTGTTCTAAACGGCAAACAAAAATGGCAAACTGAGTAGCTTTGAAATTACTCGCAGGAGGCTATTAATGCGAGACAAAGTTGCTGTGAGACATGCTGACAACAGTTAATGCTCTTGGGGATTTATTTCCAATAGGGACGCACATCTTTTGCAATCCAACATACAGGACTGTTAGCAGAGCACTACCTCCTCAGACCGTTCGCCTGCGTTCGCTAACATTAGCCAAAAACTTCCAAGGATAGGAAACCTGTTTGCCTATGATCGCCTCTGTGAATGTCCCTGAATGCGAATTCAGAGACGCGAATTTGAACGCATCTCTGATAGAGCCAATCAATGCTTTGCACATAAAAGCACAATCTGGATCCATAATGATCTTTAACAGGAATGACAGAAGAAGCAATGTGGGGCTAAAAATGATTACGGTCACCACACAGATCCTGAGGTGCTCGCTTGTGATAGAAACTATTTTTTTCCAAGACTTTCACACAGTCTCAATTTTTAATGGAGATCTCGGGCAGAGAGTTCGTGCAGAGTCAGCCATGAATCACTATTGCGATTGTTGGATGAGAACTTATGGATACTGGATGGATGCTGTGTGTGTGTGAGAGTGTGTGTGTGTGTGTGTGTGTGTGTGTGTGTGTGTGTGTGTGTGTGTGAGAATGTGTAATATATGGGACAAACAGTCCCTGAAGGTGACCCACACTGCAGAGGGACACAGTCTCAGCAACACCTCCACTGCCACACACACACACACACAGACACACACACACACACACATACACACAGCATGTCACGTCACGTCACTGCTCTCAATCAACACATGATCAACGGACAGGGCCACAGGGTGGACATCTGGATTCAGCCATGATGCCTCACTTTGGGATGGCTTCAGGACCAAACCAGGAGGAGATCAAGATGCGCTGTGCACCTCTAATATACTAACCCAGGGGTGGGCAATTATTTTGGCCGAAGGGCCAGATTGGGTTTTAGATTTTGACTAACGGGCCGGGTGTTAACAGTGGTTGACTGGTTGATGCCGGTAAATTGGCCAGTCTCCAACCAGTAGCCTCACTTTCTTCAGAGGAAATGTTTACATGCTGGTTTAAAGGGGTGGGATTTATATTTCATGAACACAACAAATTTGATCAATCAGTCCTATAATCAAGTCACCTTGGCTAAATGAGAAATTATTCTATTTTAGGAGTGCTCCACGGGCCGGATTAAATAGCTCAACGGGTCGCATGTTTGCCCGGGTATGTACTAACCCATACTGAATATCCATCAAAGAGACTTTGGCCTCCATATGACATTAGCTGTGTTTATGCCTGCTTTAAAGGAGGCCCATGGATATTCCTGTTATTTGTGCCAGCAGAGGACACAGAATGTAGACCGAATTAGCAAACTGCCAGCGAACGCTAGTGCTAACTAAGAGAAGTGAAAATGAAAATGATACATATGACAGGCTACTTAAAGGAATACCAGGCAACTTTCTAGATTCATTTACCAGCTTCAGTCATTAAATGGCTCATTAAGGGGCAAAAAGTTGCATAGTGTCCCTTTAAATTGCTCATTAGAGGGAGAGTGGGTGGATTGTGCAGTTCATACACTTGCAGGATCTGAAGCACTGGGTATGAGGAAACAAAACTGGAACTGGATATAACTGAACTCATATTCACAAATGTAATGCACAAACATGATTTCTAGTTCGTACTGTCCTATTGTTATGACCTCCGCCAAGGAGGTTATGTTTTCGGTCGCGTTGGTTTGTCTGTTTGTTTGTCAGCAGGATAACATGAAAAGTACTGCACGGATTTGGATGAAATTCAGATAATGTGTATATTGGGACAAGCAAGAACTGATTCGATTTTGGTGGTGATCAGTGATCCAGAACATGATGTGGAATTTATATTGTGTCTGTGACCACATTGCCTTGGCGGAGGTCTGCGCTCTCTGAACGCTTTTCTCGTTGCAAGTAAATTAATGTTGATTGGTGAGGGAGGGTGGACTATGTAGTTGCTATTTACTGCTGCCCATGATCCCCCACCAGAGACTGCTTGTCAGTCAGTTAACGTAATGCACCCCATCCTATTATTACAAGCACACTCACATTGATTTGTGAGAATGCGCTATGTTGTTGCCATTTCTGTATTAAAAAAAAAAAACTAACTGTAACTTTTTATGTTACCCATGATGGCGTACCTGCAACGTGCAAGGTCAGGGCTCAGAACAAACAAACAAACAAACAAACAAACAAACAACCGGCTGCAGTGGCGTACTGTACGTACCTGCATCGTGCGAGGCCAGGGCTCGGAACAAACAAACAAACAAACAAACAGCTGCAGTGGCGTACTTTACGTACCTGCATCGTGCGAGGCCAGGGCTCGGAGCATCTTGCCGGCGCTGCGTCGGGTCTGGCGTTCCTTATTACAGAGCAGCTCCATGAGCAGGTCGAGCGCGCCCGTCTCCTTGAACACGCCCACCAGCGATCCGATGCTGGCGTAGGCGCTGAGCACGTGGATGGTGTGCGTCAGGCTGATGGCGAACTCGCTGGTCTTCGCCATCTGTTTACGAGCCCGCCGCACCAGGTTCACCACGTCCTCCTTCATGTCCGACAGCTCCACCTCATCAAAGGTGACGTCGGGTGGGCGGAACGAGCCGACTCCGCCCCCTCCGCTGCTGGTGGGCCTTTCCTCCTCCTCGGTGGCTGGGGCTTTGCGTTTGCCCAGTAAGGTTGGGCAGTTGGCGTACACGTCCTCTGTCGACATCCACATCAGGATGTTCTCCGTCTTGCTCTCGCCGGAGGTGGAGCCTCCAGATCCACCCGCGCCAGAACTACTGCTGCCGCCACCGGCCGCCTCGGCACTCCCGCTACCGGTTCCATCCTCGATGGCCAGTAAGGTCCAGCGGATCAGGTACTCGGTCTGGCCGTCATGGGTCCGGCGCTGGCGAATCAGCTCCTCAGGGTAGGCCTGCTGCCTCGGACCCAGCTGGACCAGCAGGTTGCCGTTGCGGCGTTCGCCCACCATGATAGCTGCTTAGATTAACACAAGGAAATGGAGAGAGTAAAAACGCTGTGTATGTGTGTGTGTGTGTGATGTGAGTGAGTGGAAGTAGTCAGGTTAAGCACTTAGTGAGTGTTTCTGTGTGTGTGTGTGTGTGTGTGTGTGTGTGTGTGTGTGTGTGTGTGTGTGTGTGTGTGTGTGTGTGTGTGTGAGTGAGGGAAAGCAAGTGTGATAAACTCTGAGGAAAGATGAAGAATGAGAACGAGAGAATGAGAATGAGAAAAAGGTTATATGATCTAACAAGAGAATGAGAGAGAGAATAAATAGAGAGAGAGAGAGAGAGAGAGAGAGAGAGAGAGAGAGAGAGAGAGAGCTTGAATAACTAGACTCTGACAGCCAAGGTAAAAGAGAAAGTAAGGAAAGGGGAAACCCGGATGGAAGAAGGCCATGATTCATGTGGAACAAAGAAATCGAAAGTGACACGTTTTGATGTAAGATTCATTTTAAATGCACTATGGAAGCCAAGCAGTGCAAAAGAGTGCACATTTCTTTGATTCAAACACTAGTTTACTTTCATTTTCATCCACGAGAGGAAAGAGGAATTACAACATCTGTTAAAAGAAGCCACTAAATAAACTGGGGGAAAGTTTTACCTTGAATTGACGTTCACTTCTCAACATAGTAATATTCTTTCAAAAACATCAACGTTTGTGCTTTGACTGACAGCTGTTATTGGATGAAAAATAACGACAACAACTTCCCCCCACCTCAAACTATTTCAATCAAGTTGTCTCAGTATGACGCACCAGGATTCCTTGAATTCTTAACACGTGAGGTTTTCACGCTGTGGTTTTCACTAAATCAATATTTATATTCCACAATGCCTTGATATTCCCAACGCTATTTTATGTCGATTTGAAGACAGATGTTATACGTTAGCAGGGGATTCATTGCATTATTCAAGTGATAATTATGGCAACGAAACGTGTCACTTACGTCTGGTTTAATTCTTGGTATCCTGTATTATTAGTCAAGTAGCATTTTACCCAAATGCCTTGGTATGTTGACAGACGACCTAGGGAACAGCCTCTTAGTTGGCAGTCACTTGGCTTGGTAACATTACCCTGTTAACTTACCACTATGGCATAGCAAACGAGCTAACGTTAGGTAAGTTCAGTTCAAGCAACGTTAGGCTACCTTGCCACTCTATCTTTAACGTTAGCTCTTATCAATCTAACGTTACTCCGTCTGACTAAAGAGGAAATGACCAGTTGCACCAGTCACTCATTGGCTGATGCATAATATTACCACGTTTGAAAGTCATCCTCTAGCATGACATGCGGCCCGACTAACTCTTGGTTGCATCAGAAAAACGAAACTCCCAAATAAAATATCTGGCTTGTGTTAGCTGTTAGCGCTATCATGGCTAGGGAACACAGCATTTGGAGTTGGTGTGAAGCTAGCGAACTTGGCTCTCTACAGAGTAGTACTACACTCTGACACTAGCCACATAAGTTAGCTTACGTTAGCTAGAACCTAGCAAGTTAGCCAACAAATTACGCTGCGCTGTCACTGCGAGTGTCGCTACTTCAGGTCCAACACGGCTAATGACAGATACACAGACTAGCAAACTCAAGTAAAAGTTAATTGTTTGCTAGCGAAAACTAACCAGATGAGACGTTTGACGTCTGTCAAAACTTAGTTGACGTAACACAGGTCAGGTTGACAAGCTAATGCGAACGTTGCCGAGTTAGCTGTTAGCAAGCTAATGATCAGTAGCGGTGGGTTATGTGGTAGTGGTATTCCTGCTAGCAAGCTGGCTAAATGACGAACCGATATGTACGAAAAAGGTGCGGCCTAAAATCTTCTTAACATGTGCAAACTGAATTTACCTCCAGCTTTACAGGGTTTCCCCTTCTTCGCCGTTTCTCTCCTCAACCGAGTGAGTTTCCTTCTGCGTGGTAAAGTATCGTTTCCCAGCCTGAAAATGTTTTGTTAGCCGTCTTTCAGTAAGTGGAGCCCTCCCTCTGACAGCTAGGAATTCCGTTCGACTTCTTCAGACAGATTTGATCCCGAGGAGACTAACGTTAGGCTATACGTCTTGTAATGTTATTAGTGCCCTCTATCGACAAGGATCCACTAGCTCGTTAGTGTAAATGTAAAGTGTTTTTCTTTTGCTGTCTATGTGTGCAAGTGACCTTAGCTTCTGGTGCTTTCTCATCAACTGTTCTCTCTTCTTCCAGGGCCCGTTTCTCTGCTTGTACTAAGAAAGGCTCTGATTGGTTGATTGCTTAGTTGCAGTTTGAGAAGTCAACGTGATAAAATGGAAAGATTGGAAAGTTATCTCCATTGTTTATCATGGTACTGTATTGGACCATTTCACTGATCTTTAAAGGTGAACCCAATAGCATTTGGACATAAATCACTGGTTTGAGAATCTCCAATAGAGTGAGTGATCCATATCCACAATCTCTCAAAGGGGTGATATGAAAAAAAACAAAAAAAACACCTTTCATGGCTTTTCTTGGGTCTATACTGCCTCTACATGCACTGTAAGGTTTTATTTTAAAAGCCTCCATTGTTAAAATAGTCTATTTAAACTGTTCAACTGTTGAGTGCTTAAACCACCTGTGTAAAATTCTCCTAAATGTGTACGTCACAGGATAAGGTGGGTCCTCAATGTGTTGGCTGCAGGTGTCTTACCTGGTTCATGCCCCCATGCGAAACAGCCTGTTCTGAACATTAGAGCTAAAAAATTGGCTGGAAAAAAACGCATAATATGACCCTTTCAATATGCTGTAGAATAGAGAGGCTGTTTTGGAGTACTTTGTGAGGACTGACCTCTCCAATAATATCATGCGCGTCTAATTTGACCCCAAGTTGCTTTTGGACAAAAAGACTGCTATAT
>JAODXP020000006.1:23707974-23730526 GCA_027497455.2 Sardinella longiceps
CACACACACACCTGGTATGTGTATAGAAGGACAGGCGTTGAAGTAGTGTGAGAAGAGTTCAGCGTTGAGGGTGGCGCTCACACACACACACACACACCTGGTATGTGTATAGAAGGACAGGCGTTGAAGTAGTGTGAGAAGAGTTCAGCGTTGAGGGTGGCGCTCACACACACACACACACACACTCACACACACACACACACACACACCTGGTATGTGTATAGAAGGACAGGCGTTGAAGTAGTGTGAGAAGAGTTCAGCGTTGAGGGTGGCGCTCATCAGAATGATCTTCAGATCCGACCTCTGCATAATTAGATCCTTCAGGACCAGCAACAGGAAATCACTAGAGAGAGAGAGAGAGAGAGAGAGAGAGAGAGAGAGAGAGAGAGAGAGAGAGAGAGAGAGAGAGAGAGAGAGAGAGAGAGAGAGAGAGAATGTTTATATTTCAGTATGTTTATATGCACAACTTGAGCAGGCTTTTATGAATAATCAGGTTAAGAATAGAATCAGATTGGTCCCCTTGTCCAAGTGCAAAGAGTATCTAATTAATCTGAATAATCTAATCTAACCTCCGCTCAGCCATAACGCAAATTCACGTCGGCCTTTTCAATAACTAGGCACTATCAAATGAAATAATCAATTAACATTTGAACATATGCATAACATTCACGTAACACACTACTATACAGCTTTCATGTAATTATGGAATATAGCGTTAAACATAATCAGAATCAAAATAATCACAATCATAACGTCGACGGAGTCCGCTCTGTCACAGTTGGGTTTCAGATAGACTAAGGTGGACACAGGATTATTGAAAGGTCTATTTTAGATTAATAGATAAGATAATAATTTGTGTGTGTGTGTCTCTCTCACCTCTCCTCAGTGCGTTCATGCACCTCGTCCACGATGATGTGTGTGACGCCGTTTAGCTCAGCATCTCCCTCCAGTCGCCGCAGAAGAACACCAGTGGTGCAGAACAGCAACCTGGTACTGGAGGACTGGATACACACACACAGAACATGACTTTTCACTTAATATTAACGCTCGCTCGCTCACTCACTCACTCACCACTCACTCACTCACTCACTCACTCACTCACTCACTCACTCACTCACTCACTCACTCACTCACTCACTCACTCACTCACTCACTCACTCACTCACTCACTCACTCACTCACTCACTCACTCACTCACTCACTCACTCACTCACTCACTCACTCACTCACTCACTCACTCACTCACTCACTCACTCACTCACTCACTCACTCACTCACTCACTCACTCACTCACTCACTCACTCACTCACTCACTCACTCACTCACTCACTCACTCACTCACTCACTCACTCACTCACTCACTCACTCACTCACTCACTCACTCACTCTGTCCACCCTGACAGCTACGCATGAAGGGAGCTGTACCCTGACTGTGTGCTGGGGATTATGGGACTTGTAGTCCTCCTACCCTGACTGTGTGCTGGGGATTATGGGAGTTGTAGTCCTTACCCTGACTGTCTCCAGGCGGATCTGGTATCCTGTGGAATGCCCCAGAGGCTCCGCCCGTTCTTCAGCAACACGAGTTGCTACGGCGATAGCAGAGATGCGTCGTGGTTGGGTGCAGATGATGTTGGCCACGCCCTTCCCAGAACGACCAATCAGGGACTCGTCCAAAATGAACTGTGGAATCTGAGTGGTCTTTCCACAGCTTTCCACACACACACACACACACACACACACACACACACAATATTCATATATATACAGGCACAACTTTTCTTCCATTGCGGGAAGGTGGGCATGGGTGGGGGTGGGCTTATATTTGCATCACACTTTTAGAATACTACTTGGTTATGGGCAAATTCCATATTTTCAGTGATGCCGTGCAAGGATGCATATTAAACTCAGAACAAGTCATTTATCAATCCTCATCACTTCTATGAGGGCACAATGAGATGAAAAAGTTTTAATTTGAGTTTAATCCTACTTGAATCCCACCTCTCTCACCTCTGAAGTCATTTCCCCCCCCACAGTCATGTTGGTACACCTGAAATCAGGCACGGCTCCTGAATACCATCAGGTCTGTATACTGTATATATATATATATATATTCTGATATCACAACATTTTTGTCAAAAGAATGAACTGAGTGTGCAACGGTGTGTTTGAGTACGTATACGTGTGTGTGTGTGTGTGTGTGTGTGTGTGTGTGTGTGTCTCACCCAGTCATCCCGCTGATGACCAGCACCTGGTTGTGGTCCAGAGTGTGTAAAATGTTCCGTCTCTCCTCCCACACCGGCAGCTTCTGCCTCTGCTGCTGCATGGACACATAGCGCCTGGACGACTGGCACACACACACACACACACACACACACACACACACACACACACGTCATGTTTAGCAGAGATATTCAAACACATACAGTACACACACAACTACACTATTTGTAATTGTGAATGAAAGTGTGAATGTTTGTGTTTCCTTGTGTAGTTTCTTATTATCCAGATCCATAAGGCAACACAAACACACACACACACACACACACAGTCATGTTTAGCACAGACATTCAAACACATACATGTACACACAGAACTACACTATTTGTATTTGTGAATGAAAGAGTGTGTGCTTGTATTTCCTTGTGTAGTTTCTTATCATCCTGCTCCGTAAGGCAGTGAGTGTGTACATGTATGTATGTATGTGTGTGTGTGTGTGTGTTCGTGCGTGCGTGCGTGCGTGTGTGTGTGTGTGTGCATGTGTGTATGTTACCTGTTTCCTCTTGAATTCCCTGTGTAGTTTCTTGTTGTCCTGCTCGGTGTGTGTGTGTGTGTGTGTGTGTGTGTGTGTGTGTGTGTGTGTATGTGCCTTACCTGTTTCTTCTTGAATTCGCGGTGTAGTTTTTTGTTGTCCTGCTCGGTGTGTGTGTGTGTGTGTGTGTGTGTGTGTGTGTGTGTGTGTGTGTGTGTGTGTCTTACCTGTTTCCTCTTGAATTCCCTGTGTAGTTTCTTGTTGTCCTGCTCGGTGTGTGTGTGTGTGTGTGTGTGTGTGTGTGTGTGTGTGTGTGTGTGTGTGTGTGTGTGTGTGTGTCTTACCTGTTTCCTCTTGAATTCCCTGTGTAGTTTCTTGTTGTCCTGCTCGGTGTGTGTGTGTGTGTGTGTGTGTGTGTGTGTGTGTGTGTGTGTGTGTGTGTGTGTGTGTGTATGCTACCTGTTTCCTCTTGAATTCCCTGTGTAGTTTCTTGTTGTCCTGCTCGGTGTGTGTGTGTGTGTGTGTGTGTGTGTGTGTGTGTGTGTGTGTGTGTGTGTGTGTGTGTGTGTGTGTGTGTGTGTGTGTGTGTCTTACCTGTTTCCTCTTGAATTCCCTGTGTAGTTTCTTGTTGTCCTGCTCGGTGTGTGTGTGTGTGTGTGTGTGTGTGTGTGTGTGTGTGTGTGTGTGTGTGTGTGTGTGTGTGTGTGTGTGTGTGTGTCTTACCTGTTTCCTCTTGAATTCGCGGTGTAGTTTCTTGTTGTCCTGTTCGGTGTCCTGAGGGTTGATCTGATGTCTCTTCTCCATTCTCTTCCTCAGATTGACGTAACTCTCACTCTCCACCGCAACACACTCCACATCTTCATCACCTTCATCACCCTCCTCTTCGTCATCCTCCTCCTCTTCCTCCGGCTCTTCTGCACGCGCACACACACACACACACACACACACACACAGTTATAAACACACTCTCACTCTCCACCGCAACACACTCAACATCATCACCTTCATCATCCTCCTCCTCCTCTTCCTCTAGCTCTTCTGCACACACACACACACACACACACACACACACACACACACACACACACACACAAATAGTTACAAACACACTGTCACTCTCCACATCTTCATCATCTGCGCACACACACACACACAAATACTTCACACACACGCATGAAGTTCCAAACACACAGTTTCACACATTACACTCATCGACACACATAGTAGTTATAAAACACACGCACACAGCTCCAAACACACACACGAACACACACAGTTTCCTGGACCTGGAGTGTTACAAAATGTGTGAGTGTGTGTGTGTGTGATTAACATCACTATTCCATAGATCCATATCACACCTCGACTAGTGTTGCATACAGTACACGTGTGTGTGTGTATGTGTGTGTGTGTGTAAACATAAACATACTCTATTGATCCATATCACACCTGGACTAATCTTATGTGTGTGTGTGTGTGTGTGTGTGTGTGTGTGTGTGTGTGTGTGTGTGTGTGTGTGTGTGTGTGTGTTGTGTGTGCACCTGTCCAAATACCTTCCAGGTGTCTGTTCCTGACACTGTTGACTGGCGTCACGGTTGCCTTGGTTACCGTTGCTGGGGTGGTTGCCGTGGTATTCCGGTCGTGTTTGCTCTTCTGTGTTGTATTTGTTGGGGGTGGGGCCAGAACAGGGGGCGGGGAGCTGAACTTGTGATGAGTCACTGACAGCAGGTCTCTGATTGGGTGTTCCTCCTCGAGGGCGGAGACTAGTGTAAAGACCACAGGCTCCCCGTCCTGAGCGGCACTCATTGATTGGCCGAAGAGGTACTCCGTCAGGCTGAGACGTCCAGCCCCCGGCAGTGAGGGGTCATTAGTGCAGAAAGCCACCAGGGGGGGCTGATGAGGGTAGCGGCTATCCAGGGGGAACCGGACCTCCAGCTGGTAGAGGGGGGCGTCCGTGCTGCTCATGCCCGCCTGAGTGCCTCCGAGAGCAGACTGGGGAAGCCTCTCCACCCCCCCTGGCAGCTGGTGCTTAAACCTGCAGCGCTCCCCAAACTTACAACCGCCGCCCTTGAGGTAGAACTTACACACCTGCCCAGACGAGCCCGCCTCCCGCCTGCCCTGATTGGCTAAGCTCCTTCCCGTGTTGGCCGCCGCAGCAGCAGAGAGCCAATCGAGCTCCAGGTCGATGGTCCAGACGCGGTCCGTGATGCGCTGGACGAAACGCTCGGCGTAAATGGCGGTGAGTGCTAGCGCCTCCTCCTGGCGGAGGCTGAGACAATCGGCGGGCGACGGGGGGTCAGGGGTGGCGGAGCGGAGGGCCTTGTTGCCATAGCGCTCAGAAAACAGCTGCTGGAGGAGGAGCTCCAGAGTCACGCCCACCTCACCTGAGCCCGCCTCCTCCAAGACACGCCGGCTTCGCTCACGATCAAATCCATACCTACAACACACACACACACACACACACACACAGACACACACAAGGTATAAAGCCCTGTAGTACCCTATTTTTTTCCTTTTTTTTTTACCAATATTCTGCCCCTATAAGCAGTACAGATACTATCGCACAGTATAATACTATTATTAATTAAATCTTATAGTATTATTTATAAAAATGCAGAGATTTGACATCATGCCATCTCTATTACTTGTTTGTGTTATTTGATAGCAGTAGGGATCAACTGTTAAAGGTTTTATTTAAACAACGTGATATAAATTGCATATGCGTGCAATTGTGTGCGTGTGTGTGTGTGTGTGTGTGTGTGTGTGTGTGTGTGTGTGTGTGTGTGTGTACCTTCTAAGTGTCACCAGAGCAAAGAGCAAAGCGAAGGGTTCGGGTGTGTGTGTGTGTACCTGCTAAGCGTCACCAGAGCAAAAAGAGTGAGGCGACGGGTTCGGGGGTGTGTGTGCGAGTGTGTGTGTGTGTGTGTGTGTACCTGCTAAGCGTCCCGAGAGCGAAGAGCGAAGCAACAGGTTCATATGTGTGTGTGTGTGTGTGTGTGTGTACCTGCTAAGTGTCCCCAGCGCGAAGAGCGATGCGACGGGTTCGGGTGTGTGTGCGTCCCTGTCCTCCAAGAACTCTTCGTAATCATCCGTCTCCGCGTTCTCCACGCCTTCGTCCCGCGTGTTCCAATACTGCCCTTCCTCTCGTACGTCCAGCTCATCATACTCCTCCTCCTCCTCCTCTTCATCATAGTCATACTCCGAGCCCGACTCACTAACAACGACACACACTTATGTTAAACACACACACACACACACACACACACACACACAGTATTGCCATTCCTCACGCACGTCCAGCTCATCATACTCCTCCTCCTCCTCCTCCTCATCACAGTCATACTCCGAGCCCGACTCACTGACAACACACTTTATGTTAAACACACACACACACACACACACACACACACACACACACACTATTGCCCTTTCTGTCGCACGTCCAGCTCATCATACTCCTCCTCCTCCTCCTCTTCATCATCACAGTCATACTCCGAGCACAACTCGCTGACCTCCGAGCCCGACTCACATGACACACACTTCCGTTAAACACACACACTTGTGTTGTGTGCTGTATTCATGGTTCTGGAGTTCTCTTAGCAGTTCTTTGACCTAGGCTATAGCATGCACATGCCACCCCACCCCCCTACACACACACACACACACACACACACACACACACACACACACACACACACACACACACACACACACACACACGCGCACACACACACACACACACACACATACACACACACACACACGCACACACACACACATGCACACACACGCGCGCGCGCGCACACACACACACACACGCACACACACACCTGTGTTGTGTGCTGTACTCCTGGCTCTGTAGTTCTCTCAGCAGCTCTTTGACTTGTATCTGATTCTCAGAGGTCATGTGTATCTTCTGCAGTGGGAGGGGGGGGGCAGAGAGCTGGTCAGGTCTGTACTGACCTCCCCGCCGTTCTTCGTCTGGCCGGGGGCTGCTACGCCCACCACGGTACGGGGGCTGACCAGATCCTCTTCCTCTCCCTCTTCCTCGGCCGTCCCCACGACCCCCTTGACCTCCTCGACCCCTGGGACCTCCTCCTCCTCCTCTTCCCCGACCTAGTTAGATAGATAGATAGATAGATAGATAGATAGATAGATAGATAAATAGATAGATAGATACTTTATTGATCCCCAAGGGGAAATTCAAGGTCCCAGCAGCTTTAAGACACCACACATAACATACACTAGTACAGTATGTACATAAGGTGAACATAAAGTCAACATAAGTCAACATTACTAGGCAAAAAGACAGTAGAATCCAATACTATTAAAGGCAAAAGAGATACAGATGCGCATTAGTGTGCTGGGGATTGGTAATGTAAAGAGTTCCAGTAGAGATACCTCTTCCTCCTCCTCTTCCTCCTCCTCCGTGGGAACCGTGTGAGCGTGCTGGACCCAGGTTGAGGCTGAAGTCATCACCATCATCCCATCCACCGATGCCTCCTTTCCTGCTCCTCCTCCTCCTCCTCCTCCTCCTCCTCCTCCTCTTCCTCCACCTCCTCTGGGTTTGTTGAATCTCCCTCCACCCCGATTGGGTTTGCCTCCTCTCCGTCGCCCACTCATCGCCACTCAACGCCACTCTCTTCTAACCTGGAGAACACACACACACACACACACACACACACACACACACACACACACACACACACACACACATCATCAGCATAAGTCACAGCACCGTTCTCCCCTTACCTCAGCGGTGGGCAAACTGAGCATGTCCGGAGGCAACATGCTGCCCGTTATGGCCTGGCCCCTAGTGGAGCCATCCCATAATAGAATAATTTCTCATTTAGCCAAGGTGACTTGTGAAATTTATTGCATTCATGAAATAAAAATCACTTTTTCCACACAATTTTAGCCTGCATCCCTTATCAAAGAAATCCTTTTCGATTTTCGTTTTTTTCCAATAGGATTCTAAAGGATTTTCCTCTTGGGTGAATAAGTATCCAAAAGTATGTCTTTCTCATTATGAATTTTAACTATTCAAGAGCACTGTAATGTTACCTGCACAGTAACGTTATATGGTCTTCTCGTCCAGTTCTGCAGCATTTAACACCTGACGTTAACAAAATAAAAGAGGTTAACGTTATAACATAGTTGAACATAATGACAGAAACTTTGGCTAACAAGTACTTAACAAGTACTAAACATTGGAGTCACGTTACTATCGATAGGCCTACTCAGGATGTCAAATGTATTTCATTCTTCTGATAGTTTGTTTACAAGCACAAGACTATGAATTTTATGATTCGAATGAGTTAAAATCAGTACACACTGTAACGTTACTATGAGATATCGTCAAGCTACGCTATTTCCAAAACACTGTTCTAATCAAAGCAAAAACGTTAACTTTTAAGTTACATGAGTAGTAGACGGACAATTCACCTTTCAAAGTAGCTGTCCTGGCTACTAATGTTAGCATACTTAACTAGCAGGTTAAATTCAAGTTAAAATAAGTTCTCATACTTACCATGTGCACACTGACATGCCTTGATGTTTTGTTCAATGGCGTATGTATCCACAAAAAGAAGACTCTCCATATATTTCACTTCTTTAATAAACTCGTCACTGGACTGTAGCAGGGTAGGATCCTTTACATTAACACTAAAAAGGAAAAAAATTACAACACAAACCGGCAGACTGCCTTGCAAATTCTTCTTCGTGGTTATGGAGACGAGGAGCAACGCCAGCTGTTGCCCTCTACTGTACGGGCGTGTAAACTTCCTTTTCTTTAATTCCAGCATTTTAGAGTTGTCATCTATCCTAACTATAAGTAGGTATCATCAGTGTCTTTGAGAATTAGGCTTACTTTTGAGAAACAACTCCTACACACCGTAACAACTTTTAGAGTGATGTAGCAGCTGCTGTAAGATAAACATTCTTCTTCATGAATACAGACCGAAGTGCCAAAGAAACTTGCTGGCTGCATATTGCTTTGGCACACCCTGCAGGTCATTATTGGCATGGCAGTGGACTCCCTCCCTTAGGTAAGTGGCCTCCCCCAGTCACCTGCACTGATAACCACAGAACCTCCCGTGGACAGACCACACAAACAACACACACACACACACACACACACACACACACACACACACACACACACACACACACACACACACACACACACACACACACACCTGCACTGATAACCACAGAGTCTCCTGCGGACAGACCAGACATTTGCAGTAAGACAAGAGAGAAGACCAACACCCTCCATTTCTCTGACGGGTAAGTTAAGTTAAGTTGATCTTTATTTGTCTCTTTGCAGAGAAATTAGTCTTGGACCTAGGTTACAAGAGCATGACAACACATAGAACACACACAACCATAACACTTCACAATTACTCACACACACACACACACACACACACACACACACACACACACACACACACACACACAAACACACAAGCCTTGGACACAAACACACTTTGACACAAGCGGCTCATTGTTGTTTGGTGCACAGTCGCCCATGGTGACCTCATCATGTCTCACAACCTCATCTCTCAGGACCCAATAACACACCCTGCCTGCCTCAGACGGATTTTACTTTTATTTTTATTATTATTTACATTTTATTTTATTATTTTTGATTCAATCTACCGATTATGGAATCTCAATTGTTCATTTATGTGAGGATTTGGAATTCTTTATCTTTTCTGTGGCTTGTTGAATGATGGAATGATGTTGTGTTTGTGTGTGTGTGTGTGTGTGTGTGTGTGTGTGTGTGTGTGTGTGTGTGTGTGTGTGTGTGTGTGTGTGTGTGTATTCTAACAATGCTATCACAATATTCTGAGGTATGAGTCTAGGGCACTAACTTCAGAAACTATTTAACCTGATACAGTCAGTCTGCTGAACACATATGCGCGCGCACACACACACACACACACACACACACACACACACACACACACACCCAGTTAAATATCTTGCAGAAATTCTGTCACGTTTGCTCTCCTGGGTGTGTTTGTAGTAGCAAGCGAGGGGTGAGTGCTTATGTGTGTGTGTGTGTGGTGTGTGTGTGTGTGTGTGTGTGTGTGTGTGTGTGTGTGTGTGTGTGTGTGTGTGTGTATGTGTAGCAGCAAGTAGAGGGGTGATTACTGATAGTGCCATTTATGTCCAGAGAGTTTATCTTAGATTTGATTGATTTACTGTGTGTGTGTGTGTGTGTGTGTGTGTGTGTGTGTGTGTGTGTGTGATAGTGGCATAATTTACTGTGCTTCTTCAAGAACACACCTTGACTATGGCCAGCAGAGCCTTCAAGTATGTGTGTGTGTGTGTGTGTGTGTGTGTGTGTGTGTGTGTGTGTGTGTGTGTTTGTGGTATTGTGAGGTCTTTTTTGTTTGTTACCAACACTGCTCATCCCTCCAAATGCACTTGTGAGTGCTATTACAGCCAGTGCCAATTGTGTAGCACTAGCAGGTGGATATACTCTCTGTGTTAAATGTCTTTTCACCCACTAAACTAAACTACAGCTATTACGCTATAAACCTTGATTGTGATTAGATCTAATGTTATCTAGATTCAATGTCCAGCAATGTGCCATTGGACAAAACAGTGTGTGTGATAGTCACATGATTTACTCTATGCTTCTTTAAGAGCACACATTGACTATGGGTAGCAGTGCCTACAAGTATGTGTGTGTGTGTGTGTGTGTGTGTGTGTGTGTGTGTGTGTGTGTGTGTGATAGTAACATGATATATTATAATGTTCCTTTTAATAACACACCTTGACTATGGGTAGCAGAGCCTACAAGTGTGTGTGTGTGTGTGTGTGTGTGTGTGTGTGTGTGTGTGTGTGTGTGTGTGTGTGTGTGATAGTAACATGATTTATTGTATGCTCCTTTTAAGAGCACACCCTGACCATGGACCATGGACTCCCCCACAGCGACACAGGAACACTAGTGTTCTCTGATCCCAGTTATGACTTTCGCATCCCAGCGCTGTTGTTTGTGAAGGAATGGAACACGTTTCTGGCGTTTGCTGAGAAGCGCTCCTCCCCCAAAGATGAAGACGCAGAGAACCTAGTGCTGAGCAGAGCAACTCGCCAGCCCGACGGATCACTGAAGGTACCTAGGGCAACAGTGACATCTTGTGGTCTATTTTAGTACTACATCTCTGCTGTACCTGCCTGCACATCAACACAGCATCTGATCTTGGGTTAGTTGTTTACTAGGATTACACACGGCTAGGTGGCATAAGACGCTAAGATACATGGACAATGCCCTTGAGTCACTTGCTTTATATTTCTATTATATTGTATATATTTTTAATCTAGATTAATCTCACCGTAATCTTGGAATTAATCTAGATTAAAATTGCTCATTTGAATTCTGCCGAAGGCATTGAACAAGCAGCGTGCATGGGTTCCCCCTCACCATCTGGAATACAATTACAGAGTCCTCGAGGTCCCTTCCCCCTCTTGAGGCCCTCTAACTCATTTCCCTTCCATCCATCCATCCATCACAAGTTCATTTGTATCTTCTCTTCCACAAGAGATAAGATAAAGGTGCACAACTCAAATGAGTACTGGCTAATATGAACTGATTGCGTGTGTACATGATAGCATCACTGGCTAATATGAACTGATTGCGTGTGTACATGATAGCATCACTGGCTAATATGAACCCATTATCTGTGTACATGATAGCATCACTGGCTAATATAAACCCATTATCTGTGTACATGATAGCATCACTGGCTGATATAAACCCATTATCTGTGTACATGATAGCATCACTGGCTAATATAAACCCATTATCTGTGTACATGATAGCATCACTGTCTAATATAAACCCATTATCTGTGTAGGCTACATGATAGCATCACTGTCTACTCTAATATAAACCCATTATCTGTGTACATGATAGCATCACTGGCTAATATAAACCCATTATCTGTGTACATGATAGCATCACTGGCTAATATAAACCCATTATCTGTGTAGGCTACATGATAGCATCACTGGCTAATATAAACCCATTATCTGTGTACATGATAGCATCACTGGCTGATATAAACCCATTATCTGTGTACATGATAGCATCACTGGCTAATATAAACCCATTATCTGTGTAGGCTACATGATAGCATCACTGGCTAATATAAACCCATTATCTGTGTAGGCTACATGATAGCATCACTGGCTGATATAAACCCACTATCTGTTTACATGATACAGTAGCAGCACTGTCTAATATAAACCCATTATCTGTGTACATGATAGCATCACTGGCTGATATAAACCCATTATCTGTGTAGGCTACATGATAGCATCACTGTCTAATATAAACCCATTATCTGTGTACATGATAGCAGCACTAATATGCAGGAATAAACTCATTGTCTGTTTAGATGATAAACTTAAAACATTTTTAATATAAAGAGCCTATTAGAATGTCTTCATATCTGCTTTTGTTTGAGGGCTATTGAGCACTATGGGGGTGCAGCCATCACATTTAGGCTGGCTTTGTTTGGGAATGTGCAATACCAGGATTAGACTGACTCTGTTTGGGAATGTGCAATACCGGGATTAGACTGACTCTGTTTGGGAATGTGCAATACCGGGATTAGACTGGCTCTGTTTGGGAATGTGCAATACTGGGATTAGACTGACTCTGTTTGGGAATGTGCAATACCAGGATTAGACTGACTCTGTTTGGGAATGTGCAATACCAGGATTAGACGGGGTCAGCTCTATGTTCCCACAGCTCTATGTTCCCACAGCTCTATGGCCCCACAGCCCTATGTTCCCACATTTGTTAGGAATTTTTGTTTTTCACAGAATTTTTGGAAATTAGACCCTATGTTCCCACAGCTCTATGTTCCCACAACCCTATGTTCCCACACTTCTCAGGAAATTTGGGAAATTGGGCCCTATGTTCCCACAGCCCCATGCTCTCACATTACAAATATATATATTTTTAAATTGGAATAATGTTATTATATGCAATATGTTCCGATAAGGGCATGTTCACACCAACACAGGTAATATTTATCCAGTTAGCCCTTCCGTTCACATTAGAATGGAGGATTCTGAAACTGAAAACGATTCTAAAAAAAAAAACAATTGCTGAGGTCGATTTAAAAAATGATCGCTGAGGTGGATGAATATAAAATCGTTGTGGAATGTGGATGCAAATGAAGTGGATGAAGATCATTTTCATTGCGAATATAAATCTAGGCAGCACAGTAAAAAATAACCTTACCCTTACCCTAAACCTAACCCCACTACCTGGAAGGCACCATTGAGGGCAAACAATACCAAAGATCGAATCTTGCTTGAACTTACATAGGGGTCTACCAGGCAGGTGTAGAAATGTGGGACTACATACATAGTACCTGACTTTGAAGAAAGAAAGAAAAAAAACTCTTTTAGAATTAGAAATGTGAGAATATAGGGCTGTGGGAATATAGAGCTGTGGGAACATAGAGCTGTGGGAACATAGACACGCTCCCGATTAGACTGGCTCTGTTTGTGAATGTGAAATACCAGGGTTAGACTGGCTCTGTTTGTGAATGTGCAATACTGGGATTAGACTGACTCTGTTTGGGAATGTGCAATACCAGGATTAGACTGACTCTGTTTGGGAATGTGCAATTATGGGATTAGACTGGCTTTGTTTGGGAATGTGCAATACTGGGAAAGAAATCAGCAGCTATTTTAAAAATCATCTCACATGAATGGCATGAAGTCACCTTTATGATTGACTGTCACTGTCATTTGATTGACCATGTCATTTGATTGGATCGTTGACTTTGTTAAGTCACAAATTGAAAACTGTGGGCCTGCATTCCATTCAGAGCTCCTTGTGTTGGCTCAGTGCTCCTTATGCCGACCTTTGGGCTCATTCAGTGCTCCTTGTGATGTCTCATTCAGTGCTCCTTATGTTTCTCTCCGCAGTGGTCACCCCCTGAAGACGTGCTGAAGGCTGCGCTGGAGGGCCACCGCACGATGAACCCGTGCCCCGTGTTTGAGCGCCAGTCGAGGCGCCTCTTCCTGTTCTTCATCTGCCTGAAGAGGAAGGTTCCGGAGTGCTCGCTGAAGCCGGGGCAGACGCACCTCTGCTACATCACCAGCGGCGACTACGGCCAGACCTGGAGCCACCTCACCGACCTCACCAGCAGCGTCATAGATGACAACTTCGGCGTCGGCTACCAGACGTTTGCGGTGGGTCCGGGCCATGGCATCCAGCTGGGCAGCGGGGCGCTCCTGGTGCCCGCCTACGTGAGGCTGGTGGAGGGATGTAGCCAGTGGCAGGCCTGCTGGTGCTGCTGTAGCGGCTGCAGCTGTTTGAGCGCTCACTCTCTGGTACTGCGTAGTGACGACCACCCCGACCACCACACCTGGATAGCCGGCCAGCCTGTTGCTATGGAGACCGGGGAGTGCCAGCTGGCGGAGGTGACTGATGGTGAGGGTCGGACGCAAGTGTACATGAACGCCCGGAGCCCCGGTAAGCTCGGGGATAAGCGCGTGGAGGCGCTGAGCAGCGATGGCGGGGAGAGTTTTACGCCCCTGCCCCAGCTCACACTGCTGGAGCGGCCCAACGGGTGTCAGGGTAGCGTGCTGAGTTTCCCCTCCAGGGGGCGCCCTTCAGGGGGAGCAGAGGCCTCAGCAGCCCCAGAGACGGCTCTGCTCTTCAGTCACCCCACCGCTGGAAAGGGCTGGGACCGGCTGGAGCTGGGGCTCTACCTCAGGCAGTCTCTTCAGGACCAGCACCCCTGGGGAACACCCCACATCCTCCACCCAGGACGCAGCGGCTACTCAGACCTCACCCACTGTGAGGAGGAGGGGCGCTTCATCTGCCTGATGGAGTGTGGGGAGGGGGGCGTCTTCAAATCGCCTTCAAACAGTTCCGCTTCGCTGACAATGGCCACCTCACTGAGATCATATGATGCCCACAGCCTAATGCAGTGTTTCTCAAACTGTGGGGCGGGCCCCACTAGTGGGGCGCAGACACATGACAGGTGGGGCGCAAGACATCTCTTTACGATTGACCAACGGTTGCTCCATGCCCCCCGAATTCAAAGCTATTTGTCAGACATGCTCATATGGTAGTAAATTGAGCTTTCCAATGCTGTTATTTGCTAATTACTGTGATGAGGGGTTCGAGAGAAATTTGCCTTAGAATTAGTAACATGAAAATTCTAACACTGACAAAAATCCTGCACTTGCTAAGTATTCCTTGCGGAGATACATGTATTGTGCGCAAATTGACCCTTCCAGGTGGGGCGTGAAAATTCTCTGCCTTCCAAAGTGGGGAATGACAGAAAAAGTTTGAGAACCACTGGCCTAATGGTTCCACTTCCCTGACATCATAATGCCCACATCAGTGACATCACAATGCCCACCTCAATGACATCACAATGCCCACAGCTCAATGATTCCACTTCTCTGACATCATGCCCACCTCAGTGACATCATAATACTGCTCAATGACTCCTCAATGATTCCTAAATGTTGATATGAAATGGTTGTGTAGAGAGTAATTCTATTTCACACATATTTATTAATTAAATCACTTTATTACAACACTTATTAAATTATTTTATTTCATGCACTACTGTACTGATCCAGCACCTATACCCTTCACATACTACACCACTCATCCATACTCACCCCCTATACCCTTCACATACTACACCACTGATCCATACTCACTGTACCCTTCACATACTACACCACTGATCCATACTCACCCCCTATACCCTTCACATACTACACCACTGATCCATACTCACCCCCTATACCCTTCACATACTACACCACTGATCCATACTCACTATACCCTTCACATACTACACCACAGATCAATAATCACTATACATCTTCAGGTCACCTTCAGAAAGTTCCCGCATCATAATGCCAATTCAGTGACATCATAATGCCCACCTTGCTGACGTCATAATGGCAACGTCAGTGACATCATAATGCCTGAACCCTAATCATTCCACTTCTCTGACATCATAATGCACACCTCACTGACATCATAATACTCCTCAATGACTAGAAAACTTTCACACACACACACACACACACACACACACGCTGAATATGTTAAAATCATTTGTAATGTTGCTTGTGAATGTAATTACATGAGCATTTAAAATGTATGTTTCCATGTTTAATCCTGATCATGACTGACTGATATGAAATCCTGAAATTGCATTTGTGCTAAATGGCTTGCTGTATTCTTGTGGTTTATCTTTTCGTGAAATAAAATGGCTTACTGTAGTCTTGAAATAGAATAAGAAAATGGCTTGCCATAGTCTTGAGGTTTATCTTAAAGTGAAATGGAATGATAAAATGGCTTGCCATAGTAACCACATTGCTAGTCCTGGGACACATTTTGAAACCAAGATTGATTAGTGTGTGTGGGCGTCGTTTGGTCTCGTTTTTTTTTTTGGGGGGGGGGGGCTTAACCTACTTCAGAATCCAACAATTTCGCATTTTCAAGATGCAGTACAATTTTTTTCAAATCAAATTTTATTGAATGATATTAACCTCACCTCAGATGATTCCTAGCTGTAAGCAGGCTACTCCATCTGAATTTTCTCCGTAAGAGATTCGTTTCAGAAGACTGGATGTCATCAAAAATCTAATTGCTAACATATGCAGTTTATGCATAATTGAATAAACCACCTACCCGTTGCATCCTGTGATGTAATGCGATTTCTCAACTCTTCCAAACAAACATGAATGCCCCAATAATCGATTTAACTTGCATAATATAGATGTCTCTTTTATGCTTTTAACTTTAGTTGTGTTTTCTAAGTTTGCAAGTTTTATTTTAAAACCTCCACTGTGCAGAGAGAGATGAGCGCTGTGGTGGTCCAAGCTGTTTGTGTGTGTGTGTGTGTGTGTGTGTGTGTGTTAGCTAAGGTGATGTACAGTACATGTTACATGTAAACACTGAAATGTTGGGCTTTCCCACAACTGTTGATGGTGTCACAAACTTCCTAAATTTCACAATCACATGACCACAGCCCCTCTTCACCCAATGAGAAGCAACAGAACTGATTGATTGATTGTGTGTGTGTGTGTGTGTGTGTGTGTGTGTGTGTGTGTGTGTGTGTGTGTGTGTGTGTGTGTGTGATTCTGAAGATGAAGCCTGCTGGAGCTGCTGTGCTGGTGTTACTGTGGTCTTCTGCTCTGGATGTGTTTGCAGTAGAGATTGGAGGCCTCTGGAGGAATTTAAGCAAGTTAGTTTAACAGTATTTAAGCTCATGCTCAGTGCCTTGGTCTCAGTGTTTAACAGTAGTTAACAGTATTTAACAATATTTTAACAGTATTTAACAGCATTTTAACAGTATGTAAGCTTATGCTAAGTGCCTTGGTATCAGTGTTTAACAGTAGTTAACAGTATTTAACAATATTTTAACAGTATTCAACAGTATTTAACAGTATTTTAACAGTATTTAAAGCCCCAATGTGTAGCCTTCGAGAGAAATTAAGCGTAACGCAACGCAAATTACGTTTACATCTACGGAAGCCTGCATGCGGATGTCGGTCTATTGTCAGTCTATAGCAAAAACGCGAACGATATGACCGCTTTCAGCTTCCGTATTCCAAGATGGCGGCAATACATGGAGAGTCTACCCAAGTTAATGTGCGTGGAAATGCGAAATTTCAAGCCAATACGGACATAGGGAATTGATAGTGGTGGTTAATATTTATGAGAAAGGACAAGCTTGTCAACAGGTAAAGCATATTTTGATATTGAACAGTAAAAACGTTACACATTGTACCTTTAAGCTTATGCTCAGTGCCTTGGTCTCAGTGTTTAACAGTATTTAACAGTATTTAACAATATTTTAACAGTATTCAACGGTATTTGACAGCATTTTAACAGTGTGTAAGCTTATGCGCAGTGCCTTGGTATCAGTGTTTAACAGTATTTAACAATATTTTGACAGTATTCAACAGTATTTTAACAGTATTTAAGCTTATGCGCAGTGCGTTGGTATCAGTGTTTAACAGTAGTTAACAGTATTTAACAATATTTTAACAGTATTCAACAGTATTTAACAGTATTTAAGCTTATGTGCAGTGCCTTGGTATCAGGGTCTTAGGATAGCTTCAGGGGGCAAAGGTCGGCTCCAAAGATAGTTCAAACAGTCACTTATGCTCACCTTGCTGTCCAACGCGTAGAGTCAGCAGTGCACCTTTCATAGCCTGACAAGTCAGACTATCACAAAATGCTTATTCTGAGAGCCAGTGAGAACAAATCAGAGACTATGGAGACCAGACTGAGAGCCAATGAGAATAAAGCAGAAATTGTGGAGACCAGACTGAGAGCCAATGAGAATAAAGCAGAAATTGTGGAGACCAGATTGAGAGCAAAGAGAACAAAGCACAAACTATATTTCCACTGCTGCTGATAGGGTAACAACCTTCCCACATTTCACAATCACATGACCACTGCCCCTCTAGGGTGGGATCTTTGATAAATAGAAGGAAGAGACAGAGCTGTGTGTGTTTGATTGTGAAGATGAAGCCTGCTGGAGCTGCTGTGCTGCTGTTGCTGAGCTCTTCTGCTCTGAGTCTGGTTATGGTAGCAGCAGAGAGTGGAGGCCTCCAGGATCATACAGCTACAGATGCAGCCTCAGCCTGCACCACCCAACAAACCTGCCAGCCTGACATCCACACTGTGCTGAGAGAGATGAGTGTTCTGGTGGCAAAGCTGGAAGTGGAGCTCAGATACACTAAGACACAGATGGAGGCCTTGGAGACCAGACTGAGAGCCAGTGAGAATAAAGCAGAGACTATGGAGACCAGACTGAGATCCAGTGAGAATAAAGCAGAGACTGTGGAGACCAGACTCAGAGCCAGTGAGAGGACAGTGGAGGAGCAGAGAGCTGTGATTGAGGAGCTGAGGGGGAAACAGGCGGAGCAGGCAGCAGCTGTGAGGGCAGTCGGAGACACTGTGAGCCTGACGGGGAGCCAGGTGGAGGAGCTGAGGAGGGAGAAAGAGAAAAGCAGAGTGTCTTTCTCTGCCTCACTGCTGGCATCTGGTGAAAGCTTTGGACCTTTTAAAGATGCGACGACGCTGGTCTTCAAAAAGCTTTTCATTAACATTGGAAGTGCTTACAATCCAAACACAGGTAATAAAGAGCATTGCAGAATAACTCATACAGCACTTAGCGGTTAAATTCATAATAAGTAAAATAGATAAAGATGGAAATGATCAGGGAGTATTAAAGGCTCGGATAAAAGATGTGTTCTAAACGTTTTAAAAGATCAATAGTATGGATGGATCTAATTTGGTTGGAGAGACTATTCCAGAGCAGCGGAGCAGAAACAGAAAAGGTTCAAATGTTTAAATAAGAAGATATCTGTGAGAGGACTATCTTCTCCAAGATCTTAAGAGTGAGAAATGACAATAACTTGGAGATAAACCTGGGATAAAGAGTAGACTTTTTCAATAGACTTCTGTAAGAGATTTTAGTACACTATCATTTGCCAGAAAAAGAGAAAACAATTGGAGTTATACTTTGGAAATGAGGCCGATTTTGTGAGGACTTCATTGTAGCTTGAAATCAAATAACTAGTTACAGAAAGAAAAGTTACTATCATAGACTTCTACATAAAATTTACTTACTAATAATACTTTACTTAAATCATATTTAACAACTTTGACACATTTATAGTGGGCCTAGATGGATATTTATTTTTCATACTACAGTATTGGCCACATACTGAAATACCTCCAACACAACATGATTAAGTGAGTGGCTTTGTAGACATTGACATACTGTAGGTTTCCTAGCTCAAATGTAGCATTAGCCTCTACCTTCCCCAAAGCTCCTAAGAGACACACTATGCTGCTTGGCCAACGCTCACTGGCAGCATACTGTACCAGTCTTAACTATTCAACTATAAACTACTTTCACACTCAAATGTACTGCAGTTACTGGCTTTACATTCAGGCAGCACTCTTTACAGTTAGCTCTCCCCAAGCGGGGGTCAGCTCTATGTTCCCAGCCCTATGTTCCCACATTTCTTACGAAAAAATGTTTTCACATACATTTTTGAAAATTGGGCCCTATGTTCCCACAGCCCTATGTTCCCACATTTCTTAGGATTTTTTTTGTTCACATAAATTTTTGAGAATTGGGCCCTATGTTCCCACAGCTCTATGTTCCCACAGCCCGATGTTCCCACAATTTTTACGTTTTTGTTTTTTTTTTTCACATACATTTTTGAGAATTGGGCCCTATGTTCCCACAGCCCTATGTTCCCACATTAGGGTCACCCAGACAATTTTGTGTTTTCGAAAACTCATACTTTTATTTATCAAATGAGTTGCAAAATGAATAGGAATAGGAAGGAAATCGCCATTGCTCACACTGAGTAAGGGCACTATCGTCTGTGAGGCGATTAAAAAGTCAAACACAACTGTTGAGTACTTGCTTTATTCAAGTCGGTATTATTTGGAGTGTATCCATTTAAGTTTAAGCACCCAGTGTATACAACGCGGAGTGTTGAGTGCGCTTCCTTGTCTTAAGTTGCAAAATGAATAGAAAATATAGTCAAGACATTGACAAGGTTAGAAATAATGATTTTTTTTAAAAATAATGATTTTCTCCTTCAAACTTTGCTTTCGTCAAAGAATGCTCCATTTGCAGCAATTACAGCATTGCAGACCTTTGGCATTCTAGCAACCCCAGACCATCACATTACCTCCACCATGCTTGACAGATGGCATCAGGCACTCTTCCAGCATCTTTCAGTTGTTCTGCGTCTCACAAATGTTCTTCTGTGTGATCCAAACACTTCAAACTTCAATTCGTCTGTCCATAACCCTTTTTTTCCCAATCTTCCTCTGTCCAATGTCTGTGTTCTTTTGCCCATATTAATCTTTTCCTTTTATTGGCCAGTCTCAGATATGGCTTTTTCTTTGCTACTCTGCCCTGCAGGCCAGCATCCCGGAGTCACCTCTTCCGTAGATGTTGACACTGGCGTTTTGCGGGTACTATTTAATGAAGCGCTTAGCACTGTAAAACTGCAGGGCTATGTTTTTATTCACTCACTTATTTCTGCTTTAAGTCCCCAAATCTACTTTGCTTAATCCCAGCTAACGTCTAGCTGTTCTCTATGGGAAGTTGTATCACATCCTGGAGAATTACTCCCAAAATGCTGTTGTACAGAGCAGGTTATTGAGTGTCTTAAATGTCCTCTGTTGTGTTTGTGTCTGCCAGGTGTGTTCACAGCCCCAGTGCAAGGTGTCTACCACTTTGTCTTCTTTGTGTTTGGCAATGGACACGCCTCTACTGCGACAGGGGTGTCGCTATATAAAAACGACCAACACATAGTTATTGCCTACTCTCAGCAGGCCAACATGCACGTGAAGCCCTCCAATGGAGCCTCTCTGCTGCTGGAGGTGGGGGATGTGGTCTATCTGAAGCTGTACCCCAATGCCTGGGTCAAAGACAACGACAACCACCACACCACCTTCTCCGGACACCTTCTCTTTCCAGTGTGACATCAGAACAACAACCACCACATCACTTCTCTTTCCAGTGTGACATCAGAACAACAACCACCACATCACTTCTCTTTACAGTGTATGACATCAGAACAACAACAACCACCACATCACTTCTCTTTACAGTGTATGACATCAGAACAACAACAACCACACCACCTTCTCTGGACACCTACTCGTTACAGTGTGACATCAGAACAACTACTGTATACTAGCATTTTCCACACAGAATCAGTTTTACATTTTAAAGGGGAACACCACCATCCCCATTTCCCCTTATCCACCTCTTAAGGGAGTGTGTCTATGTTCCCACAGCCCTATATTCCCACAGCCCTATATTTGAAGAGTTCAGATGCAAAAACCCCTAACTCCACTTGAACACTTTTTGAGAAAAAGCCCATTTTTTATCAGGCATTTAGCGTGTTTTGATTGTAAACAGATATTTTAGACATGGCGGGGAGCAGGTTTTATTTTATTTTTTCACAAAAACATTACATTTACATATTCTAGATTTATACAGGATTCACACAATATCATTAACTCAGTTTTCACAAAAATGGTGTTTAGGGGGTTTTGCATCTGAACTCTTCATTTTCACATTTCTAAGAGATTTGTTTTCTTTCTTTCTTCAAAGTCAGGTACTATAGTCCCACATGTCTACCCATGCCTGGTAGACCCCCAATGTAAGTTCAAGCAAGATTCAATCTTTGGTATTATTCGCTCAATGGTGTTTTTTTGTTAAAGCACTTTGAGTTGCCATTGGCATGACACACGTGCTATATAAATAAAAATGCCTTGCCTTGCCTTTTTTTGCCCCGAACGGCACCTTCCAGGCAGCACAGCCTAAAAGGCACTACCTCTACCCTATTCCTAACTAGCCTGGCGAATGCCAAACTAAAATCACAAGTGATATTTAGTCTGGGGACCTACCTATTGTATTTCTCAGTAAGCTGAAGCATACCGTTTACAATTGTTCATAGCTCGTACATTGGCATAGCCACCACGTGACGTAAAATGCAATCGAGGGCCGTACAAATCCCTTTTTGTTCTGCGATTGGATACCGAAAGTAAGCGAGAAAAACGGCCATGGTCACCATGCTCCTCTGCAGAGTGAAATGAAATAAGCGTGCAAAGGAGCATGGGAATTCCCAGGCTAATTCCTAACCCTAACCCCCTCAACCCTCATCCTAAACCTAACCCTACCTCTACCCTATTCCTAACCCTAACCACCTCCACCCTCATCCTAACCCTAACCCTAC
>JAODXP020000006.1:23730626-23735626 GCA_027497455.2 Sardinella longiceps
TACCTGTTTCCTCTTGAATTCCCTGTGTAGTTTCTTGTTGTCCTGCTCGGTGTGTGTGTGTGTGTGTGTGTGTGTGTGTGTGTGTGTGTATGTGCCTTACCTGTTTCTTCTTGAATTCGCGGTGTAGTTTTTTGTTGTCCTGCTCGGTGTGTGTGTGTGTGTGTGTGTGTGTGTGTGTGTGTGTGTGTGTGTGTGTGTGTGTCTTACCTGTTTCCTCTTGAATTCCCTGTGTAGTTTCTTGTTGTCCTGCTCGGTGTGTGTGTGTGTGTGTGTGTGTGTGTGTGTGTGTGTGTGTGTGTGTGTGTGTGTGTGTGTGTGTCTTACCTGTTTCCTCTTGAATTCCCTGTGTAGTTTCTTGTTGTCCTGCTCGGTGTGTGTGTGTGTGTGTGTGTGTGTGTGTGTGTGTGTGTGTGTGTGTGTGTGTGTGTGTGTATGCTACCTGTTTCCTCTTGAATTCCCTGTGTAGTTTCTTGTTGTCCTGCTCGGTGTGGTGTGTGTGTGTGTGTGTGTGTGTGTGTGTGTGTGTGTGTGTGTGTGTGTGTGTGTGTGTGTGTGTGTGTGTGTGTGTCTTACCTGTTTCCTCTTGAATTCCCTGTGTAGTTTCTTGTTGTCCTGCTCGTGTGTGTGTGTGTGTGTGTGTGTGTGTGTGTGTGTGTGTGTGTGTGTGTGTGTGTGTGTGTGTGTGTGTGTGTGTGTCTTACCTGTTTCCTCTTGAATTCGCGGTGTAGTTTCTTGTTGTCCTGTTCGGTGTCCTGAGGGTTGATCTGATGTCTCTTCTCCATTCTCTTCCTCAGATTGACGTAACTCTCACTCTCCACCGCAACACACTCCACATCTTCATCACCTTCATCACCCTCCTCTTCGTCATCCTCCTCCTCTTCCTCCGGCTCTTCTGCACGCGCACACACACACACACACACACACACACACACAGTTATAAACACACTCTCACTCTCCACCGCAACACACTCAACATCATCACCTTCATCATCCTCCTCCTCCTCTTCCTCTAGCTCTTCTGCACACACACACACACACACACACACACACACACACACACACACACACACAATAGTTACAAACACACTGTCACTCTCCACATCTTCATCATCTGCGCACACACACACACACAAATACTTCACACACACGCATGAAGTTCCAAACACACAGTTTCACACATTACACTCATCGACACACATAGTAGTTATAAAACACACGCACACAGCTCCAAACACACACACGAACACACACAGTTTCCTGGACCTGGAGTGTTACAAAATGTGTGAGTGTGTGTGTGTGTGATTAACATCACTATTCCATAGATCCATATCACACCTCGACTAGTGTTGCATACAGTACACGTGTGTGTGTGTATGTGTGTGTGTGTGTAAACATAAACATACTCTATTGATCCATATCACACCTGGACTAATCTTATGTGTGTGTGTGTGTGTGTGTGTGTGTGTGTGTGTGTGTGTGTGTGTGTGTGTGTGTGTGTGTGTTGTGTGTGCACCTGTCCAAATACCTTCCAGGTGTCTGTTCCTGACACTGTTGACTGGCGTCACGGTTGCCTTGGTTACCGTTGCTGGGGTGGTTGCCGTGGTATTCCGGTCGTGTTTGCTCTTCTGTGTTGTATTTGTTGGGGGTGGGGCCAGAACAGGGGGCGGGGAGCTGAACTTGTGATGAGTCACTGACAGCAGGTCTCTGATTGGGTGTTCCTCCTCGAGGGCGGAGACTAGTGTAAAGACCACAGGCTCCCCGTCCTGAGCGGCACTCATTGATTGGCCGAAGAGGTACTCCGTCAGGCTGAGACGTCCAGCCCCCGGCAGTGAGGGGTCATTAGTGCAGAAAGCCACCAGGGGGGCTGATGAGGGTAGCGGCTATCCAGGGGGAACCGGACCTCCAGCTGGTAGAGGGGGCGTCCGTGCTGCTCATGCCCGCCTGAGTGCCTCCGAGAGCAGACTGGGGAAGCCTCTCCACCCCCCTGGCAGCTGGTGCTTAAACCTGCAGCGCTCCCCAAACTTACAACCGCCGCCCTTGAGGTAGAACTTACACACCTGCCCAGACGAGCCCGCCTCCCGCCTGCCCTGATTGGCTAAGCTCCTTCCCGTGTTGGCCGCCGCAGCAGCAGAGAGCCAATCGAGCTCCAGGTCGATGGTCCAGACGCGGTCCGTGATGCGCTGGACGAAACGCTCGGCGTAAATGGCGGTGAGTGCTAGCGCCTCCTCCTGGCGGAGGCTGAGACAATCGGCGGGCGACGGGGGGTCAGGGGTGGCGGAGCGGAGGGCCTTGTTGCCATAGCGCTCAGAAAACAGCTGCTGGAGGAGGAGCTCCAGAGTCACGCCCACCTCACCTGAGCCCGCCTCCTCCAAGACACGCCGGCTTCGCTCACGATCAAATCCATACCTACAACACACACACACACACACACACACACACACACACACAGACACACACAAGGTATAAAGCCCTGTAGTACCCTATTTTTTTCCTTTTTTTTTACCAATATTCTGCCCCTATAAGCAGTACAGATACTATCGC
Source organism: Sardinella longiceps (assembly GCA_027497455.2). Classification (NCBI taxonomy): domain Eukaryota; kingdom Metazoa; phylum Chordata; class Actinopteri; order Clupeiformes; family Clupeidae; genus Sardinella; species Sardinella longiceps. The sequence goes on from JAODXP020000006.1 coordinate 23,733,168, forward strand.
ACAGTATAATACTATTATTAATTAAATCTTATAGTATTATTTATAAAAATGCAGAGATTTGACATCATGCCATCTCTATTACTTGTTTGTGTTATTTGATAGCAGTAGGGATCAACTGTTAAAGGTTTTATTTAAACAACGTGATTTAAATTGCATATGCGTGCAATTGTGTGCGTGTGTGTGTGTGTGTGTGTGTGTGTGTGTGTGTGTGTGTGTGTGTGTGTGTACCTTCTAAGTGTCACCAGAGCAAAGAGCAAAGCGAAGGGTTCGGGTGTGTGTGTGTGTACCTGCTAAGCGTCACCAGAGCAAAAAGAGTGAGGCGACGGGTTCGGGGGTGTGTGTGCGAGTGTGTGTGTGTGTGTGTGTGTACCTGCTAAGCGTCCCGAGAGCGAAGAGCGAAGCAACAGGTTCATGTGTGTGTGTGTGTGTGTGTGTGTGTACCTGCTAAGTGTCCCCAGCGCGAAGAGCGATGCGACGGGTTCGGGTGTGTGTGCGTCCCTGTCCTCCAAGAACTCTTCGTAATCATCCGTCTCCGCGTTCTCCACGCCTTCGTCCCGCGTGTTCCAATACTGCCCTTCCTCTCGTACGTCCAGCTCATCATACTCCTCCTCCTCCTCCTCTTCATCATAGTCATACTCCGAGCCCGACTCACTAACAACGACACACACTTATGTTAAACACACACACACACACACACACACACACACACAGTATTGCCATTCCTCACGCACGTCCAGCTCATCATACTCTCTCCTCCTCCTCCTCCTCATCACAGTCATACTCCGAGCCCGACTCACTGACAACACACTTTATGTTAAACACACACACACACACACACACACACACACACACACACACACACACACACACACTATTGCCCTTTCTGTCGCACGTCCAGCTCATCATACTCCTCCTCCTCCTCCTCTTCATCATCACAGTCATACTCCGAGCACAACTCGCTGACCTCCGAGCCCGACTCACACGACACACACTTCCGTTAAACACACACACTTGTGTTGTGTGCTGTATTCATGGTTCTGGAGTTCTCTTAGCAGTTCTTTGACCTAGGCTATAGCATGCACATGCCGCCCAACCCCCCCCCTACACACACACACACGCGCACACACATACACGCACACACGGCACACACACACACACACACACACACACACACACACACACACGCACACACACACACACACATCACACACACAGCACACACAGGCACACACACACACATGCACACACACGCACGCGCGCGCACACACGCACACACACACGCACACACACACACACACCTGTGTTGTGTGCTGTACTCCTGGCTCTGTAGTTCTCTCAGCAGCTCTTTGACTTGTATCTGATTCTCAGAGGTCATGTGTATCTTCTGCAGTGGGAGGGGGGGGGCAGAGAGCTGGTCAGGTCTGTACTGACCTCCCCGCCGTTCTTCGTCTGGCCGGGGGCTGCTACGCCCCCACGGTACGGGGGCTGACCAGATCCTCTTCCTCTCCCTCTTCCTCGGCCGTCCCCACGACCCCCTTGACCTCCTCGACCCCTGGGACCTCCTCCTCCTCCTCTTCCCCGACCTAGTTAGACAGATAGATAGATAGATAGATAGATAGATAGATAGATAGATAGATAGATACTTTATTGATCCCCAAGGGGAAATTCAAGGTCCCAGCAGCTTTAAGACACCACACACAACATACACTAGTACAGTACGTGCACAAGGTGAACATAAAGTCAACATAAGTCAACATTACTAGGCAAAAAGACAGTAGAATCCAATACTATTAAAGGCAAAAGAGATACAGATGCGCATTAGTGTGCTGGGGATTGATAATGTAAAGAGTTCCAGTAGAGATACCTCTTCCTCCTCCTCCTCTCTCCTCCTCCTCCGTGGGAACCGTGTGAGCGTGCTGGACCCAGGTTGAGGCTGAAGTCATCACCATCATCCCATCCACCGATGCCTCCTTTCCTGCTCCCCCCTCCTCCTCCTCCTCCATCCTCCTCCTCTTCCTCCACCTCCTCTGGGTTTGTTGAATCTCCCTCCACCCCGATTGGGTTTGCCTCCTCTCCGTCGCCCACTCATCGCCACTCAACGCCACTCCCTTCTAATCTGGAGAACACACACACACACACACACACACACACACACACACACACACACACACACACACACACTTCATCAGCATAAGTCACAGCACCGTTCTCCCCTTACCTCAGCGGTGGGCAAACTGAGCATGTCCGGAGGCAACATGCTGCCCGTTATGGCCTGGCCCCTAGTGGAGCCATCCCATAATAGAATAATTTCTCATTTAGCCAAGGTGACTTGTGAAATTTATTGCATTCATGAAATAAAAATCACTTTTTCCACACAATTTTAGCCTGCATCCCTTATCAAAAAAATCCTTTTCGATTTTCGTTTTTTTCCAATAGGATTCTAAAGGATTTTCCTCTTG
>JAODXP020000006.1:23740626-23761887 GCA_027497455.2 Sardinella longiceps
ATGCTCTCACATTACAAATATATATATTTTTAAATTGGAATAATGTTATTATATGCAATATGTTCCGATAAGGGCATGTTCACACCAACACAGGTAATATTTATCCAGTTAGCCCTTCCGTTCACATTAGAATGGAGGATTCTGAAACTGAAAACGATTCTAAAAAAAAAAAACAATTGCTGAGGTCGATTTAAAAAATGATCGCTGAGGTGGATGAATATAAAATCGTTGTGGAATGTGGATGCAAATGAAGTGGATGAAGATCATTTTCATTGCGAATATAAATCTAGGCAGCACAGTAAAAAATAACCTTACCCTTACCCTAAACCTAACCCCACTACCTGGAAGGCACCATTGAGGGCAAACAATACCAAAGATCGAATCTTGCTTGAACTTACATAGGGGGTCTACCAGGCAGGTGTAGAAATGTGGGACTACATACATAGTACCTGACTTTGAAGAAAGAAAGAAAAAAAACTCTTTTAGAATTAGAAATGTGAGAATATAGGGCTGTGGGAATATAGAGCTGTGAACATGGCTGTGGAACATAGAGCTGTGGGAACATAGACACGCTCCCGATTAGACTGGCTCTGTTTGGAAGTGAAATACCAGGGTTAGACTGGCTCTGTTTGGGAATGTACACACTGGGTTAGACTGGCTCTGTTTGTGAATGTGCAATACTGGGATTAGACTGACTCTGTTTGGGAATGTGCAATACCAGGATTAGACTGACTCTGTTTGGGAATGTGCAATTATGGGATTAGACTGGCTTTGTTTGGGAATGTGCAATACTGGGAAAGAAATCAGCAGCTATTTTAAAAATCATCTGACATGAATGGCATGAAGTCACCTTTATGATTGACTGTCACTGTCATTTGATTGACCATGTCATTTGATTGGATCGTTGACTTTGTTAAGTCACAAATTGAAAACTGTGGGCCTGCATTCCATTCAGAGCTCCTTGTGTTGGCTCAGTGCTCCTTATGCCGACCTTTGGGCTCATTCAGTGCTCCTTGTGATGTCTCATTCAGTGCTCCTTATGTTTCTCTCCGCAGTGGTCACCCCCTGAAGACGTGCTGAAGGCTGCGCTGGAGGGCCACCGCACGATGAACCCGTGCCCCGTGTTTGAGCGCCAGTCGAGGCGCCTCTTCCTGTTCTTCATCTGCCTGAAGAGGAATGTTCCGGAGTGCTCGCTGAAGCCGGGGCAGACGCACCTCTGCTACATCACCAGCGGCGACTACGGCCAGACCTGGAGCCACCTCACCGACCTCACCAGCAGCGTCATAGATGACAACTTCGGCGTCGGCTACCAGACGTTTGCGGTGGGTCCGGGCCATGGCATCCAGCTGGGCAGCGGGGCGCTCCTGGTGCCCGCCTACGTGAGGCTGGTGGAGGGATGTAGCCAGTGGCAGGCCTGCTGGTGCTGCTGTAGCGGCTGCAGCTGTTTGAGCGCTCACTCTCTGGTGCTGCGTAGTGACGACCACCCCGACCACCACACCTGGATAGCCGGCCAGCCTGTTGCTATGGAGACCGGGGAGTGCCAGCTGGCGGAGGTGACTGATGGTGAGGGTCGGACGCAGGTGTACATGAACGCCCGGAGCCCCGGTAAGCCCGGGGATAAGCGTGTGGAGGCGCTGAGCAGCGATGGCGGGGAGAGTTTTACGCCCCTGCCCCAGCTCACACTGCTGGAGCGGCCCAACGGGTGTCAGGGTAGCGTGCTGAGTTTCCCCTCCAGGGGGCGCCCTTCAGGGGGAGCAGAGGCCTCAGCAGCCCCAGAGACGGCTCTGCTCTTCAGCCACCCCACCGCTGGAGAGGGCTGGGACCGGCTGGAGCTGGGGCTCTACCTCAGGCAGTCTCTTCAGGACCAGCACCCCTGGGGAACACCCCACATCCTCCACCCAGGACGCAGCGGCTACTCAGACCTCACCCACTGCGAGGAGGAGGGGCGCTTCATCTGCCTGATGGAGTGTGGGGAGGGGGGGCGTCTTCAAATCGCCTTCAAACAGTTCCGCTTCGCTGACAATGGCCACCTCACTGAGATCATATGCCCACAGCCTAATGGTTCCACTTCCCTGACATCATAATGCCCACATCAGTGACATCACAATGCCCACCTCCATGACATCAAAATGCCAACAGCTCATTCCACTTCTCTGACATCATGCCCACCTCAGTGACATCATAATACTGTTCTATGACTCCTCAATGATTCCTAAATGTTGATATGAAATGGTTGTGTAGAAAGTAATTCTATTTCACACATATTTATTAATTAAATCACTTTATTACAACACTTGTTAAATTATTTTATTTCATGCACTACTGTACTGATCCAGCACCTGTACCCTTCACATACTACACCACAGATCAATAATCACGATACGTCTTCAGGTCACCTTCAGAGAGTTCCCGCATCATAATGCCAATTCAGTGACATCATAATGCCCACCTTGCTGACGTCATAATGGCAACGTCAGTGACATCATAATGCCTGAACCCTAATCATTCCACTTCTCTGACATCATAATGCACACCTCACTGACATCATAATACTCCTCAATGACTAGAAAACTTTCACACACACACACACACACACACACACACACACACACACACACACACACACGCTGAATATGTTAAAATCATTTGTAATGTTGCTTGTGAATGTAATTACATGAGCATTTAAAATGTATGTTTCCATGTTTAATCCTGATCATGACTGACTGATATGAAATCCTGAAATTGCATTTGTGCTAAATGGCTTGCTGTATTCTTGTGGTTTATCTTTTCGTGAAATAAAATGGCTTACTGTAGTCTTGAAATAGAATAAGAAAATGGCTTGCCATAGTCTTGAGGTTTATCTTAAAGTGAAATGGAATGATAAAATGGCTTGCCATAGTAACCACATTGCTAGTCCTGGGACACATTTTGAAACCAAGATTGATTAGTGTGTGTGGGCATCGTTTGGTCTCGTTTTTTTTTGGGGGGGGGGGGGGGGCTTAACCTACTTCAGAATCCAACAATTTCGCATTTTCAAGATGCAGTACAATTTTTTTCAAATCAAATTTTATTGAATGATATTAACCTCACCTCAGATGATTCCTAGCTGTAAGCAGGCTACTCCATCTGAATTTTCTCCGTAAGAGATTTGTTTCAGAAGACTGGATGTCATCAAAAATCTAATTGCTAACATATGCAGTTTATGCATAATTGAATAAACCACCTACCCGTTGCATCCTGTGATGTAATGCGATTTCTCAACTCTTCCAAACAAACATGAATGCCCCAATAATCGATTTAACTTGCATAATATAGATGTCTCTTTTATGCTTTTAACTTTAGTTGTGTTTTCTAAGTTTGCAAGTTTTATTTTAAAACCTCCACTGTGCAGAGAGAGATGAGCGCTGTGGTGGTCCAAGCTGTTTGTGTGTGTGTGTGTGTGTGTGTGTGTGTGTGTTAGCTAAGGTGATGTACAGTACATGTTACATGTAAACACTGAAATTTTGGGCTTTCCCACAACTGTTGATGGTGTCACAAACTTCCTAAATTTCACAATCACATGACCACAGCCCCTCTTCACCCAATGAGAAGCAACAGAACTGATTGATTGATTGTGTGTGTGTGTGTGTGTGTGTGTGTGTGTGTGTGTGTGTGTGTGTGTGTGTGTGTGTGTGTGTGTGTGTGTGTGTGTGTGTGTGTGTGTATGTGTGTGTGTGTGTGTGTGACTGAAGATGAAGCCTGCTGGAGCTGCTGTGCTGGTGTTACTGTGGTCTTCTGCTCTGGATGTGTTTGCAGTAGAGATTGGACAGTATTTAACAGTATTTAACAATATTTTAACAGTATTCAACAGTATTGGAGGAATTTAAGCAAGTTAGTTTAACAGTATTTAAGCTCATGCTCAGTGCCTTGGTCTCAGTGTTTAACAGTAGTTAACAGTATTTAACAATATTTTAACAGTATTTAACAGCATATTAACAGTATGTAAGCTTATGCTAAGTGCCTTGGTATCAGTGTTTAACAGTAGTTAACAGTATTTAACAATATTTTAACAGTATTCAACAGTATTTAACAGTATTTTAACAGTATTTAAAGCCCCAATGTGTAGCCTTCGAGAGAAATTAAGCGTAACGCAACGCAAATTACGTTTACATCTACGGAAGCCTGCATGCGGATGTCGGTCTATTGTCAGTCTATAGCAAAAACGCGAACGATATGACCGCTTTCAGCTTCCGTATTCCAAGATGGCGGCAATACATGGAGAGTCTACCCAAGTTAATGTGCGTGGAAATGCGAAATTTCAAGCCAATACGGACATAGGGAATTGATAGTGGTGGTTAATATTTATGAGAAAGGACAAGCTTGTCAACAGGTAAAGCATATTTTGATATTGAACAGTAAAAACGTTACACATTGTACCTTTAAGCTTATGCTCAGTGCCTTGGTCTCAGTGTTTAACAGTATTTAACAGTATTTAACAATATTTTAACAGTATTCAACGGTATTTGACAGCATTTTAACAGTGTGTAAGCTTATGCGCAGTGCCTTGGTATCAGTGTTTAACAGTATTTAACAATATTTTGACAGTATTCAACAGTATTTTAACAGTATTTAAGCTTATGCGCAGTGCGTTGGTATCAGTGTTTAACAGTAGTTAACAGTATTTAACAATATTTTAACAGTATTCAACAGTATTTAACAGTATTTAAGCTTATGTGCAGTGCCTTGGTATCAGGGTCTTAGGATAGCTTCAGGGGGCAAAGGTCGGCTCCAAAGATAGTTCAAACAGTCACTTATGCTCACCTTGCTGTCCAACGCGTAGAGTCAGCAGTGCACCTTTCATAGCCTGACAAGTCAGACTATCACAAAATGCTTATTCTGAGAGCCAGTGAGAACAAATCAGAGACTATGGAGACCAGACTGAGAGCCAATGAGAATAAAGCAGAAATTGTGGAGACCAGACTGAGAGCCAATGAGAATAAAGCAGAAATTGTGGAGACCAGATTGAGAGCAAAGAGAACAAAGCACAAACTATATTTCCACTGCTGCTGATAGGGTAACAACCTTCCCACATTTCACAATCACATGACACAATCACATGACCACCTTTGATCTTTGATAAATAGAAGGAAGAGACAGAGCTGTGTGTGTTTGATTGTGAAGATGAAGCCTGCTGGAGCTGCTGTGCTGCTGTTGCTGAGCTCTTCTGCTCTGAGTCTGGTTATGGTAGCAGCAGAGAGTGGAGGCCTCCAGGATCATACAGCTTCAGATGCAGCCTCAGCCTCCACCCAACAAACCTGCCAGCCTGACATCCACACTGTGCTGAGAGAGATGAGTGTTCTGGTGGCAAAGCTGGAAGTGGAGCTCAGATACACTAAGACACAGATGGAGGCCTTGGAGACCAGACTGAGAGCCAGTGAGAATAAAGCAGAGACTATGGAGACCAGACTGAGATCCAGTGAGAATAAAGCAGAGACTGTGGAGACCAGACTCAGAGCCAGTGAGAGGACAGTGGAGGAGCAGAGAGCTGTGATTGAGGAGCTGAGGGGGAAACAGGCGGAGCAGGCAGCAGCTGTGAGGGCAGTCGGAGACACTGTGAGCCTGACGGGGAGCCAGGTGGAGGAGCTGAGGAGGGAGAAAGAGAAAAGCAGAGTGTCTTTCTCTGCCTCACTGCTGGCATCTGGTGAAAGCTTTGGACCTTTTAAAGATGCGACGACGCTGGTCTTCAAAAAGCTTTTCATTAACATTGGAAGTGCTTACAATCCAAACACAGGTAATAAAGAGCATTGCAGAATAACTCATACAGCACTTAGCGGTTAAATTCATAATAAGTAAAATAGATAAAGATGGAAATGATCAGGGAGTATTAAAGGCTCGGATAAAAGATGTGTTCTAAACGTTTTAAAAGATCAATAGTATGGATGGATCTAATTTGGTTGGAGAGACTATTCCAGAGCAGCGGAGCAGAAACAGAAAAGGTTCAAATGTTTAAATAAGAAGATATCTGTGAGAGGACTATCTTCTCCAAGATCTTAAGAGTGAGAAATGACAATAACTTGGAGATAAACCTGGGATAAAGAGTAGACTTTTTCAATAGACTTCTGTAAGAGATTTTAGTACACTATCATTTGCCAGAAAAAGAGAAAACAATTGGAGTTATACTTTGGAAATGAGGCCGATTTTGTGAGGACTTCATTGTAGCTTGAAATCAAATAACTAGTTACAGAAAGAAAAGTTACTATCATAGACTTCTACATAAAATTTACTTACTAATAATACTTTACTTAAATCATATTTAACAACTTTGACACATTTATAGTGGGCCTAGATGGATATTTATTTTTCATACTACAGTATTGGCCACATACTGAAATACCTCCAACACAACATGATTAAGTGAGTGGCTTTGTAGACATTGACATACTGTAGGTTTCCTAGCTCAAATGTAGCATTAGCCTCTACCTTCCCCAAAGCTCCTAAGAGACACACTATGCTGCTTGGCCAACGCTCACTGGCAGCATACTGTACCAGTCTTAACTATTCAACTATAAACTACTTTCACACTCAAATGTACTGCAGTTACTGGCTTTACATTCAGGCAGCACTCTTTACAGTTAGCTCTCCCCAAGCGGGGGTCAGCTCTATGTTCCCAGCCCTATGTTCCCACATTTCTTACGAAAAAATGTTTTCACATACATTTTTGAAAATTGGGCCCTATGTTCCCACAGCCCTATGTTCCCACATTTCTTAGGATTTTTTTTGTTCACATAAATTTTTGAGAATTGGGCCCTATGTTCCCACAGCTCTATGTTCCCACAGCCCGATGTTCCCACAATTTTTACGTTTTTGTTTTTTTTTTTCACATACATTTTTGAGAATTGGGCCCTATGTTCCCACAGCCCTATGTTCCCACATTAGGGTCACCCAGACAATTTTGTGTTTTCGAAAACTCATACTTTTATTTATCAAATGAGTTGCAAAATGAATAGGAATAGGAAGGAAATCGCCATTGCTCACACTGAGTAAGGGCACTATCGTCTGTGAGGCGATTAAAAAGTCAAACACAACTGTTGAGTACTTGCTTTATTCAAGTCGGTATTATTTGGAGTGTATCCATTTAAGTTTAAGCACCCAGTGTATACAACGCGGAGTGTTGAGTGCGCTTCCTTGTCTTAAGTTGCAAAATGAATAGAAAATATAGTCAAGACATTGACAAGGTTAGAAATAATGTTTTTTTTTTAAAAATAATGATTTTCTCCTTCAAACTTTGCTTTCGTCAAAGAATGCTCCATTTGCAGCAATTACAGCATTGCAGACCTTTGGCATTCTAGCAACCCCAGACCATCACATTACCTCCACCATGCTTGACAGATGGCATCAGGCACTCTTCCAGCATCTTTCAGTTGTTCTGCGTCTCACAAATGTTCTTCTGTGTGATCCAAACACTTCAAACTTCAATTCGTCTGTCCATAACCCTTTTTTTCCCAATCTTCCTCTGTCCAATGTCTGTGTTCTTTTGCCCATATTAATCTTTTCCTTTTATTGGCCAGTCTCAGATATGGCTTTTTCTTTGCTACTCTGCCCTGCAGGCCAGCATCCCGGAGTCACCTCTTCCGTAGATGTTGACACTGGCGTTTTGCGGGTACTATTTAATGAAGCGCTTAGCACTGTAAAACTGCAGGGCTATGTTTTTATTCACTCACTTATTTCTGCTTTAAGTCCCCAAATCTACTTTGCTTAATCCCAGCTAACGTCTAGCTGTTCTCTATGGGAAGTTGTATCACATCCTGGAGAATTACTCCCAAAATGCTGTTGTACAGAGCAGGTTATTGAGTGTCTTAAATGTCCTCTGTTGTGTTTGTGTCTGCCAGGTGTGTTCACAGCCCCAGTGCAAGGTGTCTACCACTTTGTCTTCTTTGTGTTTGGCAATGGACACGCCTCTACTGCGACAGGGGTGTCGCTATATAAAAACGACCAACACATAGTTATTGCCTACTCTCAGCAGGCCAACATGCACGTGAAGCCCTCCAATGGAGCCTCTCTGCTGCTGGAGGTGGGGGATGTGGTCTATCTGAAGCTGTACCCCAATGCCTGGGTCAAAGACAACGACAACCACCACACCACCTTCTCCGGACACCTTCTCTTTCCAGTGTGACATCAGAACAACAACCACCACATCACTTCTCTTTCCAGTGTGACATCAGAACAACAACCACCACATCACTTCTCTTTACAGTGTATGACATCAGAACAACAACAACCACCACATCACTTCTCTTTACAGTGTATGACATCAGAACAACAACAACCACACCACCTTCTCTGGACACCTACTCGTTACAGTGTGACATCAGAACAACTACTGTATACTAGCATTTTCCACACAGAATCAGTTTTACATTTTAAAGGGAAACACCACCATCCCCATTTCCCCTTATCCACCTCTTAAGGGAGTGTGTCTATGTTCCCACAGCCCTATATTTGAAGAGTTCAGATGCAAAAACCCCTAACTCCACTTGAACACTTTTTGAGAAAAAGCCCATTTTTTATCAGGCATTTAGCGTGTTTTGATTGTAAACAGATATTTTAGACATGGCGGGGAGCAGGTTTTATTTTATTTTTTCACAAAAACATTACATTTACATATTCTAGATTTATACAGGATTCACACAATATCATTAACTCAGTTTTCACAAAAATGGTGTTTAGGGGGTTTTGCATCTGAACTCTTCATTTTCACATTTCTAAGAGATTTGTTTTCTTTCTTTCTTCAAAGTCAGGTACTATAGTCCCACATGTCTACCCATGCCTGGTAGACCCCCAATGTAAGTTCAAGCAAGATTCAATCTTTGGTATTATTCGCTCAATGGTGTTTTTTTGTTAAAGCACTTTGAGTTGCCATTGGCATGACACACGTGCTATATAAATAAAAATGCCTTGCCTTGCCTTTTTTTGCCCCGAACGGCACCTTCCAGGCAGCACAGCCTAAAAGGCACTACCTCTACCCTATTCCTAACTAGCCTGGCGAATGCCAAACTAAAATCACAAGTGATATTTAGTCTGGGGACCTACCTATTGTATTTCTCGTAGCTGAAGCATCGTTTACAATTGTTCATAGCCGTTTATAGCCACCACGTGACGTAAAATGCAATCGAGGGCCGTACAAATCCCTTTTTGTTCTGCGATTGGATACCGAAAGTAAGCGAGAAAAACGGCCATGGTCACCATGCTCCTCTGCAGAGTGAAATGAAATAAGCGTGCAAAGGAGCATGGGAATTCCCAGGCTAATTCCTAACCCTAACCCCCTCAACCCTCATCCTAAACCTAACCCTACCTCTACCCTATTCCTAACCCTAACCACCTCAACCCTCATCCTAACCCTAACCCTACCCTTACCCTATTCCTAACCCTAACCCCCTCAACCCTCATCCTAACCCTAACCCTACCTCTACCCTATTCCAAACCCTAACCCTACCTCAACCCTATTCCTAACCCTAACCCCCTCAACCCTATTCCTAACCCTAACCCCCTCAACCCTCATCCTAACCCTAACCCCCTCAACCCTCATCCTAACCCTAACCCTACCTCTACCCTATTCCTAACCCTAACCCTACCTCAACCCTATTCCTAACCCTACCTCTACCCTATTCCTAACCCTAACCCTACCTCTACCCTATTCCTAACCCTAACCCCCTCAACCCTATTCCTAACCCCCTCAACCCTCATCCTAAACCTAAACGGAGTGGAATAGTAGAACCGTTGAGGGCCAAAAAAAAAAAAAAAAAAAGACAAATTTCTCAAATTTGCTAAGAAATGTGGGGACATAGGGTTATGGGAACATAGGGCTGTGGGAACATAGGGCCTAATTTCCAAAAAATTTGTGAAAAATAGAAATTCCTAAGAAATGTGGGAACATAGGGCTGTGGGAACATAGAGCTGACCCCCATCTTAAAGGCATACCATGCAAGTCTCTTAAAGGCATACCTGTCTACAAGTCTGACACTGTTTTTATCTCCTGAGCTTCCCCCACTCACCAATGTTTCTCAATAAATAAGTACGTTAATTAGCAACATTATTGCCTGGCACATTTATTCTTGTCTGTGTATTCCTATTCTTGTCTTATCATTGACACCATTTTTCTCAAAGAAGACTTGTAGCTGAGAGCGGTGTTCGTTGCTGACAAGGCTGTTTTATTCGCAATGCCAATACAGTGTGCAGATAGACAATGCCACCTACAAGCTAGGACTTCTAAGACCAACTGAAGTTTGGTCTCCCGTCTTTGGGTTTTATACACTGCAACTTGTCTAAGGGTCCAACTCTAGGGTTAGGGTTAGGGTTAGGGTTAGGGTGTGAAGATCGTGAAGTCTCTCGTGAAGATCGCCCCATCTACCTCCTCTCCAATCAGGATCAGCTTTTTCAAACGAACATTCTGTTAAGTCATGCATCTGAGTCAGTTTTTTTGTTTGGGAACCTTTGTTTGTCTTCTGCTTTATTGTCTCATGATGTGACAAGGCAAACCATCTTTGTTTGACTGACAAACACTTTCATGAGTTAGCTACTTCTAAAGAAAAATAAATATTTTCTTTCACTCCAGGTGTGGTTTCATTACTTCTCCTTTATTTGATGTAGATTGTATATCTTATAAAATTCAGTCTTGACAAGCCATTTATATTTTTTTTGTGTATTGCATAGAAATTTTGAAATGTTTTTACAAAGCATAGACAGGTTTCACTTTAAAAGGGCTCCCAAAATGTAACAAGTTATAACTCTTGTCTAGAGTTCATCACAATAACTATTTTTGTTAAATATTGTATCCATGAAGGGTATTCCTGAGTAACCTCACTAACGTCAGATGCAGCGTCCTCTTAGGCGCATGCATCTGATGTCGCGTGATAAGACAATTGTTTAAGAAGACCGGGCGTCATCAAAAATCCTTATATATACTTGGATAAACCACTTGTCCGTCATCCTACTTCAACCACTTAAATCGAAACCTACCAGTTGCATCCCATGAGCCCACACGATTTGTAGCTTTTCACATGTTCCAAACAAACATAAACGCTAGAATCTGCGGCATAATTGCTACAATACTCGATTCAACTCACATAATATAGATGTCTCTTTCCAGTGTAACTATTAGATGTGTTTTGTAAGTTTGCTAGAGATAAGTTGTTTCAAAAATCCCGCCCTGTGCTTCCTACGCGTCTCCTGGTTGGTCCGGTTGGTTAATATCGGACCTGAAATATCTTTTAATGGACTCGACATCAGATGGATGCGCCAGAGGGGGCGCTGCATCTGACGTGAGCGAGGTTACTTCCTGAGAGCAGTAAAGTGATTTTGCCATTTCCAAATGCTTACCAACTGGCTAATAATGGAAGAAAAACCACATTAAGAAACATAACATGTTTAGTATGTGGGTGAATTGTTAGATATCTAACAGCTAGTTCAATAACATAAATGATAACAATGGAGTTTGTTCATGAGAATCAATCATGTACTAATGATGAATAAACGGTTACCTTGAAGTTTATAAATGGTAATAGAAAAACTAACGTGAGAGGCTATTTCCAAATTTTGGTCAATGAGATTTACAACATCGAGCTTCAGCAGCGAATCAGAGCACAGCATGATCACAGCGGAACAGAACCCGGAACAACCTCCTAAAATTTAGAAGCCCATGAGCTACAGACTGCAAACAATCTCATTACGGTCTCCTAGGACCGTTGTCAGCCCAAGTGAAGTCGAAGTGAAGTCGAAGTGAAGTGAACAATTTTAAATATCCTGTGATGGCAGGGCACCTTTAACCACAACTTAATCAATTCTTAATAAATGCTTAAAAGGAGAAATCCAGTGTAAATCAATCCATAGCCTTCGGGCAGTTTTTCTTTCTTTCTTTTTAGTGCATGCAAGCGCCAAAAATTTAAATCACGGGTGACACGATTTGCTTCATCGTCTTTCGTAAGCTTTGGTATTGTTATATAAGCTCACGTTGTCTAATTAGGAGATGACTTTGCACCCTTGCAGGTGTGGCTAGGAGCAAAGAGCAACAGATGCTATTATACAGACGCAGAGAAAAGGTCCGCTACTGACCGGGAAAAACCTGGTCATTCGTCAGTCACGCATTCCTGAAATGCTATTTTATGGGCGCACAACACAATAGGAAATGCAGTCCTCGTTCCAGCATAACAACGAAAGCCACAACATTAATTATTACAATCAGAAAATCATTATGATGTCCAGGCAGATGTGGTTAAACACAATTTATTAGCCTGCAACAGAAAACGCATGAGGATAGGAGGGGAAGACGATGAATGGAGAATCAAGTTGCCTTTCGTTTTCTCACATGGAATATTCAGAATCAGGACTAAATCAGCTTCATCCGTGTCTTGTGCAGCCTGTAGACATCAACTTAATATTACCAGAGTCATTGCGGCTTTGACTATTACTAGACCCGATGTGAGCTATTCAATGTTTTCATTTCCTTAAATGCTCAAGGAGTATCTGCATAATCAAAATAATGCTCAGAAACACTCTCTGTCCTATCTGTTCAGGTAATGAATCTGCATAAATCCTACCCAAAATGACACTCAGAAACACTCCCAGTCCCTTTCAGCTACTGTATGTATCTGCATAAACACTCAAAATAATGCTCAGAAACACTCTCAGTCTCTTGCGCCCCTGTCTCACCACCTCTCACTTGGCTGCCTGTTCCACTAACAAATGAATTTTGCAAGAACATGCAAAACTTTATTTCACTTGACTCGTGAGAGATTTCGATGATTAACGTGGGATTTGGCAGGAGGGGGAACTCATATTTTGTGTTGGCACAATTAAATACAAATATATAGTATATAGAATTTATATAGAAGAAGAATGGATTTATCTGAGGTGCCGGAACTGCATCCCCTCTCAACTGTGCCTGCGGGCGCCCATGAGCCACAATTAATCCATGAGCCAGAGGGGGTTGCCGGTATCACTGGGGGGGGGGGGGGCAAATTGGCACTATATTTTTCTGAAAGCTATGCATCTCTGGAGTATGTTTTGACATGATAGCAAGTTGGATTTGGCAGCTTTGTTATTTTACAGCCCCTTAAGTAGTTTTCCCATTGAAATGAATGGGAAAATCTGTATTTTCAGGTAATTTCCTGCTTTTTGTACGATATCTCCAGAACCCTTTGACGGATCTCCACAAAACTTGCCACAGATAATCACAATAAATGTCAGATATGATCAGACATGAAATATGCTATATATCACCTTCCTCAACACCTTGTACAAGCCATCATACTGTAGGCCTACATAATAAACCGAGCACAAAAAGTAAGGAAACTTGACTTTAGCCCATTATATCTCCCCTTTAGTAAAACTAATCTGTAAAGTGATTTACATCATTTTCATCGTTGTTTTCTCAACTTTACAATGAGGTATAGCTTGTAAGCATCAGGCAATCATGGAATGAGCAATGCAGCCAAACATGTGAGTAGTGCCAACCAAAAATGTGCCAAAATGGCCTGTTATGCTATTCTGTTGGTATAGCCTTTATTGCTTGGAGCATTGAAGATTGCCCACAGAAATTAGACTTCTTGGTCTGTCTTTGACTTCCACAGTCTCATGGAACTTGGTCCAAAGTTTGTTAATGGTACCAGGACTGACACCAAATGATGCTACCACTCTATATGCTGGGATACCAGCCTCGGTTTGCCATATTGTACAGGCCATCTCAGGTCATCCCAAAGGAACAAATTTGGCATCTTTCCACCAGTATTGCTGCTTGGAGAAAAAATCTACAGTATCCATTCTCCTACTCCATTCTCTACATTCCCATCAAGTGATTCTATGCAGTTGTAACATCATCTTCATACCATAGCAGTAGCTGTAAGTGGCCCAGGTCTATGGATGGAACATTTTCACATGTACCATTAAACAAAAAAAAATAATAACCAGTAACAACCAGTCTAATGATAGTCAGAATTTTATATTTTCTGAATGCATAGTCTTTAGATGTGATGTAACAGGAGTTGTGTTTTCTCTTCAGACTGCCTATCAAGGAAGCATATAGGAAGAGATTAAAGCTTAAAAATTCAAAAGGGCAGAATTTGGTTGTCTTGTCACGATTTGAGCCTTCAAAATTCCTCCACTCGATTAATTTAACTACTGTCCATCAGAATCCGCAACGAATATGCTTAATAGAATAGATTGACTAAACTAGGTGCTAAACTTGGTTATTCCCTGCTGTATAATTCAAATGTAAGAAAGCCCAACAACAGTCTAAGACTAGGTTAACACTAGACATACACATCTCATTACTAGTGTATAAGTGATAAACCACAGGATCACCTTTTCAACCATTTTAGACATAGGGCCCTTTATTGATGACGCAATGCCAAATATTCTCAGGCGAAAGATTCATCTTATGAATCTATTTTGCTATATTCATAGCGCAGAAAACTAGCGCAAAGTTCCAAAAGGTTGGACTTACGCCGACCTTGACCTTTAAAATATGACCTCTAACGAAGTTCATTATCAACATGGCACATTGAAGAAAATAAATGTGGAATCTGGAGTGAGGAAGTCAGGAGGAATAGCAGATACAGCTCAATAGAACAATACGGTTGAACAAAAATTTGTGTTAGACCCCATGCAATCTTGACCTTTGACCTTGTAACAAGGATCACCTATTGAGATAAGTTACCCCTGATGGGGATTTTCTGTTTTAGGGTTGTAGAAAGTTCTTCAATGTGTTGAAATGGTGTACAAACTATTTGTTGTAGCTATATTTAAAGAATGACCTCATTTGACCTTGACCTTTGACCTCATCACCTTGAATGTTTGACCATCCTATTATGCTTTAGTGGTGATGAAATCTACCAAGTTTGGTAAAGATCCATCAAAGTATTGAGGAGATATTGCACAAACACTATGGAGGGGATTGGAATTTCAATGTATTTCAATGGGAGAAGCACTAGGACTAGGGGCTGTAAAATCACAAAGCTGCCAAATCCAACTTGCTATCATGTCAAAATATACTCCTGAGATACATAGCTTTCAAAAAAATATAGTGCCAATTTGCCCCCCCCCAGTGATACCGACAACCCCATTTTTGGCCCCTTGGCTCATGGACTAAATCGTATTACGGTAACTTCCCAGAGCTTTTGGGAGATGAGATGTCTGCAAATGTCACTCCAAGCTGAGTTGAAAACTTAAAAGCCCTGTTGCATGGTACTGTGCATTTTTCAGGGGAAAGGAAAAACTCCCTTCGCTTACTAATAATTTATTTAATCTAAAATAAACAGTGCATTATAAAGAAGTAATTCATGAAAGTATTTGTTAGTCAAACATGAGTTTGAGTGCAGATTAAGGAAAGAAGCCGGTAATCAAACAAAGACAACTTGTCTTGAGACAGCATGCAAACAGCATTAAAATAACGCAGAAGAACAAATAGAACACAGATGCACATGATGGATACATGGGTGTATGTGAGGACATATCAGGTTTAATGTGATGATGGCGTAGAAAAGGAGAGAGCAGGTAGAGAAAGGTGTTTATGGAATTTATTCATTTCATTGATTGAAACCACTAATTTTTAAATTAACATCTAACTGATGTTAATAATCTATTTAATAACCATTTATAGAGGAGCCTTATTATAAAGTGCTACCGAGAGCAGGCAGGGAAAGGTGTGTATGAGGACATGGCAGGGAAAGGAGAGGGGAGACCTTGTACCTTGTACTGAATCCCGTAATGAATTTAATCATCAAAGTGACTTCGAGGCTGGTAAATTAACAGTAAAACGTTGCCTGGTCTCCCTTTAAGTAGAGTTCATGTAGTGGAGTTCATTATTTAAGTAGAGATCATGAGGGAGGCCAACCAGGTGGAGTCCATCATGGGGCCTCTGGGAGGAAGGAAGACTGATCCTGATACTGTATGTGTGTCTGGTGAAGTTAATGGAGCTTTGTCAGTCTGGGTTAGTTTTGCTGTTTTTTGTTTGTTTGTTTTTGTTTTGCTAAATGCCCAAGGCTACGGCCGGTGTATGTTGCTATTCTCATCTTCCCAATAGCTTGCCTTGTACTTCTGGTACCTGATCTGGTGCTCCTTGATGACAATAATGGACCTGTCCCAGTTTACTCGGTAACTCAAGGCAATGATCTTCTGGCATATCCCCCAGGGTGACAGCTGTGTGCAGTCACACTGAGGATCTTTTACCATTTCTGGCAACCCTGCTTTGTGCAGTCACTTTGAGGAGGCAGCCCTGCTTTGTAGAGTCACTATGAGAATACAAGGGGCAAGGTCACAAACAGGGAAGTTGTCACCACACACACACACACACACACACACACACACACACACACACACACACGTCCCCCTTTAAAGCCCCCTGAAGTAAAGATTAATAAGCCCATTGGTTACACATGTATGTCCTCTATGTATGACTGGCTGTGTGGGTCCAGTTTGATTGGGATGAATCTACGTTTATGGTTTCATCCTGCATTCTCTTAACAAATTTCCCCAACACTCTCTCTCTCTCACACACACAAACACACACAGACATACCAAACAAGACCGCGGAGGGTAGAATGTAGATGTTTAAGTGGGGCTGTAGCACACAGCTACAAGTAACAAGGAAGTATCAGAGATGGAAGAATAGCGTTACTCATCTTTATTTCAGTGCATCAATGCAGTTCAGCACAGCTGTTAGTTGCCTCTCTGGTGGAAAACTTTCACTGACGTTGCTTTCCACAGGCTAGGTAAATTCCAGATCATATGCAACTTGCGGCAAATCCATAACGCGCACTGACGCAAACGATAGCGTTCTTTAAAAGGAGAGTTAACATTAGTCTCTCACTTCCGTCCATCTGCATTCCACGTGTTTGTGTCACATGACAAATGACGAAAGTGACACGGTGAACTCCTATCCATGTGGTTAAACTGTTGGTTCCCACAACCCTATGTTCCCACAGCCCTATGTTCCAACATTTGTTAGAATTTTTTATTTTTCACAGAATTTTTGGAAATTAGGCCCTATGTTCCCACAGCCATTTGTTCCCACATTTCTTAGGAAATTTGGGAAATTGGGCCCTATGTTCCCACAGCCCCATGCTCTCACATTACAAAGATTTAAAAAAAAAAAAAATCCTATTTTCCCACAGCAATATGTTCCGATAAGGGCATGTTCACACCAATACAGGTAATATTTATTCAGTTAGCCGTTCCGTTCACATATAATGGAGGATTCTGAAACTGAAAACGATTCCAAAAAAGATTGCTGAGGTCGATTTCAAAAACGATCATTGAGGTGGATGAATATAAAATCGTTGTGAAATGTGGATGCAAAACGTTCTGAAAACGAGAGTCGATGAAGATCGTTTTCATTGTGAATATGAATCTAGGCAGCACAGCATAAAAGAGCCTTAACCCTTATCCTAAACCCCACTACCTGGAAGGCACCATTGAGGGCAAATAATACCAAAGATCGAATTTTGCTTGAACTTATATAGGGGGTCTACCAGGCAAGACTATGACTTTTGAAGAAAGAAAGGAAAAAAAACTTTTAGAAGTGTGAGAATATACGGCTGTGGGAACATAGGGCTGTGGAAACATAGAGTTGAGGGAACATAGAGCTGTGGAAACATAGACACGTTCCCCCATGTCCTCATACACACCTTTCCCTACCTGCTCTCGGTAGCACTTTATAATAAGGCTCCTCTATAAATGGTTATTAGATTATTAGATCAGTTATCAGTTAGATGTTAATTGAAAAATTAGTGGTTTCAATCAATGAAATGAATAAATTCCATACACACCTTTCTCTACCTGCTCTCTCCTTTTCTACGCCATCATCACATTAAACCTGATATGTCCTCACATACACCCATGTATCCATCATGTGCATCTGTGTTCTATTTGTTCTTCTGCGTTATTTTAATGCTGTTTGCATGCTGTCTCAAAACAAGTTGTCTTTGTTTGATTACCGGCTTCTTTCCTTAATCTGCACTCAAACTCATGTTTGACTAACAAATACTTTCATGAATTACTTCTTTATAATGCACTGTTTATTTTAGATTAAATGAATTATTAGTAAGCGAAGGGAGTTTTTCCTTTCCCCTGAAAAATGCACAGTACCATGCAACAGGGCTTTTAAGTTTTCAACTCAGCTTGGAGTGACATTTGCAGACATCTCATCTCCCAAAAGCTCTGGGAAGTTACCGTAATACGATTGTGGCTCACGGGCGCCCGCGGGCAGGGTCAAAGTTGAGGGGGGATGCAGTTCCGGCACAAATCTGCATAAATCCTACCCAAAATGACACTCAGAAACACTCCCAGTCCCTGTTCAGGTACTGTACCTAAATGCTACCCAACTATTGACTCCATCCCCTGACTCTTCTACCTGATTGATTGTCCTTGTGTGCAGGATGCCTCTGCTTTGGAGCTGAAGAAACTGTATCTTTCCTCTGCAAAGCTACTAACAGCTAAACAAATAAAACTCATCTGGGAAGCAGTCTTTGGGTCGCTTTGTGAAATAATGTTTGTCATTTATCAATATTTTGACTACAGTATTTTAACTAAACAAATATGCACCAATTTTGCATTTCTAACTACATTCTGTGACCAAAAATGTAGCAAATCTTTCATGTCGTGGAACCATCTTAAGTAGTTGTTAAATACACTCTTTGCTTATTCTATGTGCTCACAGTAGGAACTAAAAAAGCACTTGGAGAGCGCAGACCTCCCCCAAGGCAAGAGGGTCTGACACAAGATAAAGTGTTTTGGTGTTCTGGATCAACACCCATAATATCCTCTCTCTCTCTCTCTCGTTCTCTCTCTCTCTCATACACACACACATACACACGCGCACACACACACACACTTTCAGTTGCTTGAAACGCCCAGCATGTGGTTCCTGTCTGGGGTTCTCAGCCAAGCGGCAGTTTGTCTCCCTCTGCTGGTGTGAGTTTTGCACACACGCCCACCACAAAACAAACAAAACATTAGGAAGATGACCATTCAGAATGACCATCATTTAAGGACACAAGGGGTTCAAAGGTCATTGTAAATGGGATTATACCTTTCATAATGCTCTCCCAGTATCTCACCTCTCTCCTATTACATTTCTAGCCTAAGGTGACTTGAGCTACTTGATCATTTAAGCCTCTAGAATTCCTCATGTTTTTCATTTCTGAAATGTTCTAGATGTTGTTTGTAGATTGCACTAATAAGGAAAGGTTGGGTTTAACACTTTCAGCCTGTTTACAGGATGGCACTCTGATCCTTCCTACAGAAAAAAAATGTGTTCACACCCAATATTGACCATCCAAGACGTCAAACCAGCAACTCCCTTCAACAGTTTTTCATTTTTTTCTAATTTCAGACATGTCCTAAGAGAGAGAAGTTGGATCTACTACTTTTACACTGTTTACAAGATGATGTAAATAGGATAATAGGACTACTTCCAGAAAACATTGTCAGTGAACACAATCTACTGTGTCATTCGTTATAGCCAGCTAAAACTGTATAGGTCAAAAAAGAAGCCATTCCTAAACATGATCCAGAAGCACAGGCGTTTTCTCTGAGCCAAGGCTCATTTAAAATGGACTGGAACAAAGTGGAAAACTATTCTGTGGTCAGACGAATCAAAATTCAAAGTTCTTTTTCAGAAAACTGGGATGCCATACCATCCGGACAAGGACGACCCAAGTTATTATTGCTTATTGTTAGCGCTCATTTAAGAAGGCTGCATCTCTGATGGTATGGAGATGCATGAGTGTGTGTGGCATGGCCAGCTTACGCATCTGGAGAGGCACCATCAAGTCTGCAGTCCAGATCTTTCACCCATAGAAAGCTTTTGGTGCATCATACATAGGAATACATGACAAAGAAGACCTAAGACAGTTGAGCAACTAGAAGCCTGTATTAGACAAGAATGGGACAACATTCTCTCCACAACTTCTCTCCACAGTCCCCAGACGTTTGCAGACTGTTTTAAAAGGAAGAGGGGATGCCACATATTGGTAAATGTGTCCTTGTCCCAACTATTTTGGGATGTGTAGATGCCATGAAATTGAAAATCAACTTATTTTCCCCTTATATTGATAAATTTCCTCAGTTTCAACATTTGATATGTCATCGATGTTGTATTCTGAGTAAAATATTGAAATTTGAAACTTCCACATCACTGCATTCTGTTTTTATTCACAATTTGTGAAGTGTCCCAACTTTTTTGGAATTCGGTTGTATATAAATATGTAAAAAAGAGGGAACAAAAAACTGGTGTGCGGACCATCTCTTCGTTGTTGACAAGTACTTTCTACTTTAAGGTCATGGTTCTACAGCCACAATGATGAGACATACAAACGTCCCAGAGTCATGGTTGTGCAATGTGTGCTTCTGTTCTCACACCATTTCTTCTTGTCCAACCACATTTTGTTAGGCGTGTGTGTTTGCACAGTAGACAAGACAAACAGTGGACAGATTCATAGTGATTAGGCAGGGATCTGAGACAGGCCACTCATCTTAACATGGGGCAACTATAAGTCAAACCAACAACAACAACAACAACAACGGTACTTCACAGTAAGCCTACTCCCTACATGCTTATACAAATATAATTGGCCTACTCTGCTATGCTGAAATGCACTTAAAGTGTAAATAAAATACATTAAGTTGTTTCAAGAGTTGAATACGATAATTTCACTGTATGTACAGTATGTTGTCATTTAAAACAGTTTTTAAGACTGTTTTTAAAACATTAAAAAAACATTATGTGCATTTATGACCCCATGTTGACTGTGAAGTGAGCAGAGTGTGTGCACTCATCCTGTAGATTGTGATTGAACAATGGGTAACACTTTACGGTAAGGGTACATTAATTATCATGAATTCATGCATGAATTGATTCATTATTAATTCATGATTCATGCATTACTTCATCTCTGAATGTCTAATGAATAATCAGGAATTAACATGAATTTATTGTTTGTCATTAATGACCTCATGCTGAGATACATGATCTTAAGCATTAATTACTGTGGGTACATCATCATGAGTCATGATTGACACATGATCATGATGTTTTTGTTCAAAAGAACTGGATACAATAAAAGTGGATATCTCTATTCATGGAAGTAGGATTTTTGTACATTAATCATCATGAATTCATGCTTACTTAAATCTTCTAACTGAATTGTGGTCATTTTCTTATATCGTTGTTGGGAAAATAAGCAATTGAATTCTTAAGAATGCATGAATGAATTCATGCATGAATTCATG
>JAODXP020000006.1:23761987-23788632 GCA_027497455.2 Sardinella longiceps
GTGTGTATCCCTTAGCTCTTGCAGTGAACCTGAGCCTCACTATGAGCCAAGTGAAGGAGCTGAGGAGGGAGAGAGAGGAGAGCAGGGTGTCTTTCTCTGCCTCACTGCTGACATCTGATGCTCGAAATATAGGACCCTTTTCAGAAGCAACGCCTCTGGTCTACAGACATGTTTTCACCAACACTGGCAATGCCTACAATCCAAATACAGGTACAGCATGGAGTCATTCCAAATTTCCTAATGTACCCATAATGTTATATTGTACACTCTTCTACTATGTTATGAATGTAATGAAATGGTATTGCATAACACATCTGTCTTTTATCTGAAGGGCTGTTGCATGCATTTTTGTGACATTTGACATAATTTCACCCAATTTCCTCACAATGACGTTTTCAGATAGATTAATTCAATTCAATTTTATTTGTAGAGAGACAAATACAATACAATTGCCTCGAGTCGCATCACTGTACAGATCGTACAAGGACGAGGAGCACTCAAGAGTTACATGGGCAAAGAAACACTCCCTTCTAGTTGTAATGAATTCTTTTCTAGGAAGACATCTTGGGCTGATCCACAACTCAGGGGCTAAATCCAAACACCAAGGGCCTAGAGAACTAGTGACAGATTGAGGATGCTGTGGCTCAGTGGGTTAGTGCGTCGCCGGCAAACCATAAATCCAGGGACCTGGGTTCAAGTTCAACCTGAAGTCATACGCGCTTTATTGCTTGGGCTTACCTGGGCTTTGGCCGGGGGCCGCAGCCAACCAGGGGCCTCGTAATATTAATGAATGTAATAAACAATTACTGGAGGTTTGAAATAATTGAGCATTTGCCTAGACAGTTGCCTACTGTACATTAGGCTTCCAACAGCCAGAAATGCAACAGGGTAGACAGTGGAAACAACAGCATAACAAAACCGCAAAAAAACTCTACAGCCCAGGGGCCGCAGTAGGTGTTAAAGAGGCCCAGCCCGAGATCATTTCCCGATCCTTATCTCTCTCTCCCATTCATTTCCTGTCATTCTCTCTACTATCCTATCAAATTAAAGGTGAGACGCTAAAAATGTCTTTAAACTAGAAAAGTGCTGAGCGCAGACCTCCGCCAAGGCAATGTGGTCACAGACACAATATAAGTTCCAGATCAAGTTCTGGATCACCGATCGCATCAGTCCTTGCTTGTCCCAATATACACATTGTCCAAAAATTTTGTCCAAGTCTGTGCAGTATTTTTCAAGTTATCCTGCTGACAAACAGACAAACCAACGCGACCGAAAACATAACCTCCTTGGCAGAGGTAAAAAAACGTCCGTGATTTTGAGTAAGCATCATAGTAGCATGATTTCAATATATTGTCCTATAACATTATATGGCAGTTAAACTAAAGTTTTGGATGTACAGCGCATTAGCTGCAAGCCAGAATGTAAAGGAGTCAATGAGTGTGGGTTCAACAGTGGGGGTAGCATTTAGTTACGGAGGATGGGTTGTCTATTACTACTGATATCAATTTACCATGCTTGATATCATCATCTCCAATGATTCAGTGATCTTGTTCGCCTCTGCGGTCGCATTCGGTCTATGCTGTTCCAAATTGTTTTGTTCCACTTGCTAATTAGTGCATTTGGGAAGCTCGTTCGGCAGGGCTATGCTTGAAATCACTCCGGAGCACCTCTTTAAGTACAGTCATATTTGTTACACCATACATCCCCAGTACTTCACGGGCTGTAAATTAAAACGTTATCAATTTAGCTTTGTTATTGCACATTTGGAGTTTGGGGAAACACAATTTCAGTCTTCTTGTAATGTACTATTGCATAGTCCTTCCCTGTTTCTCTCCCCAAGTTATTTCCTGTACAATGTACATCTCTATATTGTCCTACGGTTAGAGATCTTGGTGTATAATATCACTATAATATAATATATATGTCTCTCTTTTGAATTTCTTTTCAAAGGGGTCTTTACTGCTCCAGTCAGAGGGGTCTACAATTTTGTTATATTTGTTGATGGTAATGGTCATGCATCTACGTGGACAGGTGCCTCTCTGCATAAAAACGGGGAACATGTTGTCATGACACACACTAGCCAGCCAACCAGGAGGGTGAGCTCCTCCAATGGAGCTTCTCTGCTGCTGGAGGTGGGAGATGTGGTCTATGTGAAGCTGTGGCCCAATGCATGGGTGTTTGATAGTTACAACCATCACACCACCTTCTCTGGACACCTGCTCTTCAGCATGTGAACATGTCAGCAGTTTACTAGAATATGGCACACCTGCATTGTCCGAAATTCAGATTGATACACTGACAGACTGGATTACAATCATTACTTACATTGATTTTGTGCTCAGATTTAGGTAACATCAAAATGTTTGTGTTGTGTTCAACATTCTTGATTATGATTCTATGATTATGACCTTTTGACCTGAACTACACCTGGATAAGGAAGGAAAAGTCTGGACCCAGTGCTCAGGGCTTCAACAAGACAGCTATGGTGCATGAGCATGTGTGTGGATATAGGTCTCTTAATAGAAGGGAAGTATGATATTTCAGAAGAAAATTGCAACAAAGTTGACATAATTTAAGAGTTAATGTTAAAATGAGAACACAAATGTGTTGGGCTCATTATCTTATGGAACAGAATGTCAATCAGAACTCTGGGCAGAACTGGATTAATTTGTTCCATCTGAAAATGCTTGATGTTTTTGTGTTACATATGTGTCAAGCTTGGGTTTTGATCGAAGTGATCTTCTCCCACATCAAAGGTTCTTCTCATTAAAGCTGTCAGTCTATCACTCATAAATGAAGGAGTGTGTGTGTGTGTGTGTGTGTGTGTGTGTGTGTGTGTGTGTGTGTGTGTGTGTGTGAGTTATTGTGTCCCTGTTTCCTTGTTGATTAACAACGCAGCTGAGTCAGGTTCAGGGCACTAGGATAATAGCCAAACACGTGTGTGTGTGTGTGTGTGTGTGTGTGTGTGTGGCCAAATACACACTAGAGGTGCCAAGTCTTCGACTGCTGTCTTAGAAGTCACTAAATGATGCATATGTGCTCGACCCCTATTTGTTATGTATCAAACACAGTTTCCCCATCCATGGTTATTTGTAGGCTACAATTATGAGGTCAGGTCATTCACAACACATCAGATAAGTCCTTAACATCAACACACAGTCCTGTGCAACGAACAGGATTTAAATAACACCATGCAATCATTTTAAGCAACCAGTTGAAATGGGAGCGTGTCTATGTTCCCACAGCTCTATGTTCCCACAACTCTATGTTCCCACAGCCCTATGTTCCCACAACTCTATGTTCCCACAGCACTACGGTATATTCTCACATTTCTAAGAGTTTTTTTTTCTTTCTTTCTTCAAAGTCAGGTACTATAGTCCCACATTTCTACCCCTGCCTGGTAGACCCCCTATGTAAGTTCAAGCAAGATTCGATCTTTGGTATTATTTGCCCTCAATGGTGCCTTCCAGGTAGTGGGGTTTAGTTTTGCATCCACATTCCAACGATTTTATATTCATCCACCTCAGCGATCATTTTTTAAATCGACCTCAGGAATCATTTTTGGAATCAGTTTCAAAATGTGAGAGCATGCAGGGCTGTGGGAACATAGGGCCAAATTTCCTATGAAATGTGGGAACATAGGGTTGTGGGAACATAGGGCCTAATTTCCAAAAATTTTGTCAAAAATAAAAATTCCTAACAAATGTGGGAACATAGGGCTGTGGGAACATAGAGCTGACCCCGTTGAAATGACTGAATAGTGATTGACTCTTCACTATGCTCCCAGCGGGTGGGTTGAGCCCGTGAGGCGTGGATCTGCCCAAGGTTTATTCTTCCTGGTCTTGTTGAGCCCAAATAGCTGCCGAAGCCGTCTCCAATATGGTGGCCAAGGGACACTTGCCTTAGAAGGACTTTGACAAGGGTGATTTAAGATTCATTGGTTCAATGCAGACATTGACTGGCCACAGGGCATACAGAGCAGACGGTCATTTTTGGGCCGGGGCTGTCATTTACTCAGAATTTTCATATATTTGGCTAGTTTAATTCATCGTGTGCCACCATGGCCAAAAATGTATTTGTCACAATACATTTTTTGTGACAGGTGTAAGAAATGGCAATGAATGTGATTAGCTTTCACTGCAGGGCAGAAATTCCTCCAACACATCATTAGTGGCCACAACACATTTCTATGGGATGACTTTTTAAGTGACGTGGTGTCTCCCTCTACAGTATGTGAAGTACTCAGTGAATCATTCAACAAAATAACTAAGATCTATACCTCTCCTTGTCTTCTGGGAACTGAAGATGTCTAGTAAGCAAAAACAATTACATAACATACCAGCTTGAACAACAATAACTCTGGACTATGATTTGTTTATTGCATTAAAAACATGATGGCACATGGGATTGTGTATTATTTGATTGTCTGATGGATATCTGCAGTCCCAAGGCCACTACTTGCTAATATGTAATCAGGTCACATGGTAGGTCTATATATATTTGAGAGCAGAGCAACTAGTGCACAAACAGAAGACAAAAGACTTAAATCATGAAGACCTGTGGAGCTCTACTGGTGCTGCTGTGCTGCTGTTTGGCTGAGACGCAGCTTAGAGGAGAGACCATCAGTGAAAATGACATCACAGAGAGCAGAGAAAATGAGGTTATGGGTGCAGAACAGAGAACTGAAGCTACAGACACAGCCTCCACCCAACAAACCTGCCAGACTGACATCCACACTGTGCTGAGAGAGATGACAGCTCTGGTGGCAAAGCTGGAAGTGGAGCTCAGATACACTAAGACACATGTGGATGCTGTTGAGGCCAGACTGAGAGCCAGTGAGAAGACAGTAGAGGAGCAGAGAGTGGAGCTCAAGCAGACTGAAGCCAGACTGAGAGCCAGTGAGAATAAAGCAGAGACTATGGAGACCAGAATGAGAGTCAGTGAGAATCTGGTGGAACAATTAAAGAATGAAAATGAAGGTACAAAAATGATTCCTGTCATATATGAATGTCTATATGTTCTATGTTCAATCTACAACATTTGGTTGGTTCATTGCATTTGTATCTACTCCTCCCACATGTGTGTGTGTGTGTGTTGTCCTTAGCTCTTGCACTGGATCTGAACCTGACTGTAACCTCACTGAGGAGGGAGAGAGAGGAGAGCAGGGTGTCTTTCTCTGCCTCACTGCTAGCATCTGGTAGTGCAACTATAGGACCCTTTTCAGAGGCGACTCCGTTGGTGTACAGACATATCTTCACCAACATTGGCAATGCTTACAGTCCAAATACAGGTAACACAAGAGTCTCGTATACAAGAGTTTTTTTCCCCCACCAATGATCTCAGATTGTCCTCTACTAAGTCAGATATTTTGGTGTACTATGTCCTTGGTGTTCCTTTTGAGTACAAAATGTTCTATTCATAATTATGACCGCCGCAAGCGTAGCTAGCATAGCGGTCATATAGTGATTGTGAGTTTTTTCTTTTTGTTTGTTTGTTTTTTCTCCTGTCATCTACTTCCTGAATTTTTGGTCAACAATTCCTGGGACACCATAACACCGGGGCACATGAAACTTGGTCGGCATTAGGGGTGGACGGTACAAAAAACTCACGGTTCGGTACGTACCTCGGTATGGACCCCACGGTTCGGTACGTTTTCGGTACAGTGCAGAAAAAAAAACATGACCAAAAGGCTATCCCTAAGGCAGCTTTTTATTATTTAAATTCCCAGCTGAGATAGCTGCAACTTTCTGTTAAACAAGTGAACAAGCACCACATTGTCAAACAGTAATTATAGTATAATACAATAATAATTTATTATAATAATTTATTTTTGAACCAATCACCTGGATGCAACCATTATTATTATTGTATTATACTATAATTACTATTACTATTATTATTATTATTATTAGTAGTAGTAGTAGTAATAATAATAATAACAGATGGGGTTTGACAAGGCATTGCAATGACTGTTTGTCTACCTGCAATACTAAAAAACGGCTGCAGGTGGCCGTGTCAATATTGCAATGCAATACTACTGCCCATCCACATACAGTATTTGTGATCAGGTTGAAAAAATATTATGCACTGACTATAAATGGTATTCCGTAGTGAGTGCAATTGAATGCGCAGCTTTTAATTCCTGTTCCACAATTCCTCTCGTTCTCCTTTACAAGGCTGGCACTACAGATTCCCTTATGCTGCGGGAAGGAGGATTGTAGCGAGGTTATAGATATCTGAATCCTGCTTCTTCTGCTGTGGAATATGGTCGCATAGCAGACAGGGCCGTAGCTACCGGGGAGGTCATGACATCGGTATTTTTTCATGAGTTGATGAAGATTTGATAAGGCCTGAATCAAATCTACCATTTTTCACATCTAACGTGAATGTTAGATGTGAACGTAAGAATGTAAGAATGTTAAACAACGCTTAAGGGCACCTGCCTATTTCTTAAAACAAGACAGAATGTTGTTAAGAAATCGCAAAGGGTGTGCTATTAATAGAATAAGCGCTTTGAATGCAATACTGGAATGAATTTATGCTCAAACCCGAGACTGTCACAAATAGCCTAAATGCGCTGCTGGCATTTATTTGGAGACTTGAAGATACGATGCGTTTACGGACCAATCAGAGCTTGCAGGTGGCAGTGGTTAAATGGGTCCAAAAGAAAACTCTTGCAAAATAACAGTTCCGCGTCCAGATCAATATTTAACTTCCGTACCGTGTGTATTCTGCGTGGCATTGCGCGTGCCGAACCGTGACCCCCGTACCGTGACGGTTCGGCACGAATACATATACCGTGCCGGCCCTAGTGGGCATGTCGCCCCAGTAGACTTTTACGGAAACGGGATACATTTACATTTATGCATTTAGCAGACACTTTTATCCAAAGTTACTTACAAAAGAGGGATAACAATTAAGCTGCAACACAATACAAGTAAGTGCCTACTGGGAGTGCCATTTGCTAATAGGAGAGCAAGTGAGAGTTTAGAAGTACTAGATCAGTGCATTCCAAGTAATTTAACAAATTAGGACAAGAGATACTCTTGAAAGAGCTGGGTCTTCAAGAGTCTCTTGAAAGTAGAAAGAGTGCCTGTTGTTCTAATAGTCTTGGGGAGACTATTCCACCAGTTAGGAACAATGCATGAAAAGAGCCTAGATTGACCTGTGCGCGGTGCTGGTCTTTCCAAGCAGCGATCCTTGGTTGAGCGGAGCGATTGGAGGTTAGCATAATGGTTTGATGATGTCTTTCAGGTAGACTGGAGCAGTACCCTGTAAGCCAACATTAGTGACTTGAATTTAAT
Source organism: Sardinella longiceps (assembly GCA_027497455.2). Taxonomy (NCBI): domain Eukaryota; kingdom Metazoa; phylum Chordata; class Actinopteri; order Clupeiformes; family Clupeidae; genus Sardinella; species Sardinella longiceps. The sequence goes on from JAODXP020000006.1 coordinate 23,769,292, forward strand.
GCGAGCAGCCAGGGGCAGCCAGTGGAGAGACATGTGCTCTCTTTGGCTGGTTGAAGACCAGACGTGCAGCAGCCTTCTGGATCATCAATAGTGGTTTTGCTGCACACGCTGGTAGACCTGTTAGAAGAGCGTTGCAATAGACAAGACGAGAGATAACCAGCGTCTGAACCAGGAGCTGTGTCGCATGTTGAATAAGGTACGGCCTGATTTTCCTAATGTTGAATAAAGAGAAACGGCACGACCTAGCAACAGCAGCAACATGATCCGTGAAGGTCAGCTGGTTATCAATTATTACGCCTAGGTTTCTTGCAGCCTTGGTAGGAGCAACAGATAGAGAGTCTATCTTAATGCTGATGTTGTGGTGCAGGGTTTGCTTGGCAGGGATGATCAGCAGTTCCATTTTTGAGAGGTTTAGTTGAAAGTGGTTGTCTTTCATCCATGCAGATATGTCTGAGAGACAGTCAGAGATCCGTGTTGTCACTGTAGAATCGCCAGGAGGAAAAGACAGATAAAGCTGGGTGTCATCTGCATAGCAGTGGTAGGAAAAGCCATGCGAGTGGATGACTGGACCCAGTGTTGTTGTGTACAAAGCGAAGAGGAGGGGCCCCAGTACTGAGCCTTGGGGTACTCCTTGAATGATCGTCCAGTGAGGTAGGATTTGAACCAGGAGTGTGCTTTGCCGCCGACACCCATGCTTCTAAGTTTATCCAGAAGAATTCTATGGTTGACTGTATCAAACGCTGCTGATAGGTCAAGTAGAATAAGAACTGACGATTGTCCTGCTGTTTTGGCTTCTTTAAGAGCTTCTGTTACTGAGAGGAGTGCCGTTTCTGTTGAGTGTCCACTTCTGAAGCCAGATTGTTTGGAATCCAGGAGGTTATGCTGAGTGAGAAATTCCATGACTTGTTTGAAGACTGTTCTTTCGATGGTTTTTGACAGGAAAGGAAGAAGAGAGACAGGTCAGTAGTGCTCCACTTGCATGGGAAAGAGAGATGGTTTTTTGAGCAGTGGTCTTACCTGAGCTTGTTTGAAGGTGGTGGGAAATGTCCCTGAAGTTAGTGAAGCATTGATAACATGAGTGGTTGCCTTCACAATTGTAGGAGTAATGTCCTGTAGAAGAGTGGTTGGAATTGGGTCCAACTGGCAGGATGTCGGACAACTGCTTGTGAGAAGCTTAGTCACATCGTTTTCTGATAGAGAAGCAAATGAAGTGAATGAAGCAGGAGGAAGCCTTTGTGAAGTCATCTGTATAGGTGGGTCCGAGGATATGTTGCTGATTGCTGCTACTTTGTCGGTGAAGAATTCCGCAAAGGTGTCAGCTGTGAGGTTGAGGTGGAGGGTTCAGTAGAGATTTGAACGTGGAGAACAGTTTCCTGGTGTCTGTAGCATTGATGATCTTGTCCTGGTAGAATTCCTTTTTTGCAGAAGTGATGCTGGATGAGAAGGATGGTAACAATGCCTGGAATTGTGTCAGATCTGAAGGGTCCTTGGTCTTGCGCCATTTCCTCTCTGAGGCTCTGAGGTTGGTGCGCATCAAACGAAGAGAGTCAGTTAGCCATGTGTGAGACTGAGTGGATCGAGCTGGCCTGGTGGTCAGAGGACACAGGCGATCCAGGCAGGAGCTCAGCGTAGCGCAGAGTGACTCTGTGGCTTCATCAACTTGGAGAGAAGAAAAAACGGAAGGAGACGGAAGAGTAGATGCTACAAGGGATGAAAAGTTAGCAGGAGAGAGGTTGCGAAGGTTGCGACGGAAGGAAACAGTAGGAACAGGTGTGGAGGGTTGCTGAGGTAGACTTACCTTGAACTGAATGAAATAATGGTCAGAAAGATGTAGAGGAGTGACCTCCACAGAGTTTGTGTTGCAGTGTCTTGTAAAAATGACCTTACCTGCCTTGTGTGTTGGAGTACTGCAGACCCGCTGCAGCTCAAATGAGTGAGTCAGAGCTAGGAAGTCTGCAGATGTAGGTTTGTCTAGATGAATGTTCATATCCCCAAGAACAAGCATGGGACATTCATACTCTGGGATGGAAGAGAGCAGAGTGTCAAGCTCATCCACAAAATCGCCCATCTGACCTGGTGGACGATAAATAACCACTATATACATTTTAACCGGTGCAGTTATCAAGATAGCATGGTATTCGAAAGAGTTGTATGAAACCGATGGTAGCGGTTGAGTAAATTTCCAGTCATTGCAAACCATTAGCCCTGTTCCACCCCCTTGTCCAGAAATTCGAGGGGTGTGAGAGAGGGTATAGTTTGTTGAGAGAGCTGTTGGTGTAGCAGTGTTGTGAGGTGTGATCCATGTCTCAGTCAGAGCCAGGATATTGAGAGAAAGCTGGTTTGCATAAGCATTAATGAAATCAGCTTTGTTGACTGCAGACTGACAGTTCCATAAACCAATAGCAAAAGAGATATCAGTGGATGATGAGACATGTTGTAAAGAAAGGAGGTTAGCAAGGTTGCGGTTACGTCTACAGAAATGAGCCCGTCTCCAAGTGGAGATGACAGGAATAGGTTGAAGACACATTTGACCAAAGGAAAAGGAAAAAAGTGAAAATAAATCTAAGCTGCCCTCTTAACTCATTGACTGCCAATGACATCTTTAGACGTCAACTGAAATACTACCGTTCACTGCCAATGACGTCTTTAGACGTCAACTGCGTTTTTTAATGGGGCGGGCTGCAGAAAGACCTAGGGAACCTTGTCTGTAAATATCAGAATTCTCCGTCGAAAATTGTTGTTCCAAATTGATCCTGAGGGTGGCAGTGTGTCACTTTGGATGTGAGATGAGCATAGATTCATAGGTATGGCCAAGGGAGAAGTAGAGAAAGCTAATGACATGGCTAAATATGCCGCTAGCAAAGTGCAGATGTAAATCGGAGAAATTTAGGCAGTTCACACTCAATCAGAGTATGTGTCACTGCCATAGTAGTTCGAGTAGTGTTCCAATCGTGGGGGATGAAGGAGATCAACCTTGGGCAAACGCATCCAAGACACTAACGTTGTCAAACAAAACGCTAATTTTCTCCCTTTTTTGGTAAAAAACGGGCGTGTTTGGAGAAAGTAGCTTATGTTCGCCTGCTGATTTCTAAGCAATGGAAAGGGGTAGAAACGAACTTTTTTTTCTGGTGAAAGAAGAGAGTCTGCTCTTTCTTGTGGTAGTTTCATTGTTTATGTAGCCGTAACACATAATATTCTGTGGCTCTTTAAAAACAGTCAAAATTCCCCAAAACCTCTGGCAGTATGGAACTCTCTATTCTGAAAACGGCTGGCAGTCAATGAGTTAACGGTGGCCCTTGCTCGGTGGACATGCACAGGTAGACATGGAACGTCTTTACCCGAGAATGTCTTCACACCAGAAGGGCTGAACACAAGGGCTGCCGCTTCAGTGTGAATGGTACTGTTATGATGCAAAGTCATTGATTGCAGCTGCTTGCTTGTTAGCACCCGGTTGAGACCGCCCACTGAGAATCATGCAGAAACAAAGGCCTGTGGGAGGGGTCAGTGAGAGCCTCTTTCCATAGGCCCTTGTCTGCTGATGATCTGTCAGTGATTAAGCAGTTCACCCTTCCTGATTGGTTTCAGATGACACTGAGATCACTTGACCTCTGAATCACCCCACAGAAATCACAAGCAAATCAATTAGATCAATCAGATGTTATGAATTGCACCAAATTGAATGTGTATGATGAACCTGACATCTTGTGGGAATATGTCCAATTTTGTGGAATTTCATCCATGGGGGGCTATAAAATAAATGAATTTATATATACTGTGAGAAAGCGGCTGCCAGCCCCCGTCTCACGTCAGGAAGAGGAGTAACCAAAGGACTAGTAATAACGTGGTAATAACAAGCGAATGACGGAATTTAAGTGAAAAGCTTGTGGCCGTTTATTTACAAGTGCGAAGGTGAAGAAAAAAAGACAAACAAAAATACTTTCAGAAAAAGAAAACAAAACCGGCCAATGCAGGCAATACAATGTACTTACAGCCTCACAGCAAGCTGACATAGCATACAGCCTTCCCAAGCAGTCTCTCAAGCAAACTGAGTGTGCCTCTTAAATAGGCCCCTCAATAACTAGCTAATTGGGCAAGACTAACTAAACAAGAGGGCAAATTACAATAAAGCACATTTTACATGGTAATAAACATCATACAGCAAATAGCATCACTTCACAATAAGCATCCATAATGATACATAGTTGAACCATGATAATAGTTTAAGTTCACTTAATAAATACAATACAAACACTTAGTACAAACATTACAATACCAATCAACACCCCTGTCCCAACATAGTCCTTTCCAATGCCCCGGGACAATGGATAAGTATCTGGCTCCAATGCGGTACGCGTTTCCCCACGGACCAGTATGCTGACGGACCAGAAGCGAGAAGGCAACGAGAGTGAGTGAATGTTTGTGTATGTTCGACCGGGGAGTTTTATTGCAAACTACGGAATGTACAATGAAGCTGAAGCAGCGGGTACCTCACTGTTCGCTAAGCTGGTTAGTAAATAAAGTTTGTTGAATGAAATGTGTTGTTGTCATTTCTTAACTTTAGCGTAAAAGACGGATTGAGTAATGTTTGGAACTGCCGCCGCTACGACGGCCGGTCTGTGTTGCATGTTGGGAAATGTAGTGTAAGTGTAATGCAGGAACGTAACGCTGTGTGTGCTCCACTACTGCGGCTGCACCGCGGGTTCAGATAGGGAAAACGGCTCCGTTTTCACATATACATTTAATGACTGTACAACCATTGACCTGTAGATGGTGCTATTAAGCGAAGAGTTACTGGTTTGGGATGATAGGCCTACTGTCTTTCTCTCTCTCACACACACACACACACACACAGGGCAGAGAATGTGCAGAACTGAGCGGCGGTTATATTTTGTAGAGATTTCGGTTCTAATTTTTTGGGATTTTGAACAAACGTAGTCTTTGATTTGTCTTCCTTCAAACCTACTGACACAGGGAGACAATGATAGCACTTAGCTGCACCTGCAAATTATGAGTGCGAAAACGCGAACGATATGACCGTGTTGAGCTTCCGTGTTCCAAGATGGAGGCTGTATATGGAAAGTCTACCCCAGTTAATAATGTGCATAAAAATGCGTAATTTCAAGCCAATAGGGACTCATGAAATTAATAGTGTTGGTTGATTATGAAAAAGGACAAGCTTGCCAACAGGTAAAACAGATTTTGATACTGAACAATAAAAACTTTACACATTGTCCCTTTAATTTTGGGTTCACCATAAACAGTGTCTGAGATCAAATGCATATTTACAGTAATAAGAAAAAAATGAATAAATAAAATGATAGATTGCTGCTGTCCATCACCCTATGCAGAAAGAAATGTAAACCAGATTTCTCATCTCGAAGTGCAAGATACTGGATAGTGGCCACCTTGTCCAAATATTAGTTGTTTTCCAATTAAAAAGTCCACATCTTTCTGTCCTGTAATAACAATTTCATTCTGTTTCAGGGGTCTTTACAGCTCCAGTCAGAGGGGTCTATTACTTTGTGTTGCATGTGCTTGGCGCTGGTCATGCATCTAGACCTACAGGAGTCTCTCTTCATAAAAATGGAGAGCAGGTTCTCCTTGCTTTCAGTCATCAGACCAGTGGCTCTGCCAAGGCCTCTAATGGAGCTTCTCTGCTGCTGGAGGTGGGAGATGAGGTCTATACTAAGCTGTGGTCTGGAGCATGGGTGTTTGACACTGAGAACTTCCACAACACCTTCTCTGGCCACCTGCTTTTCCCTATGTGAGGAGTCCGTCCAGAGAGGAATATCATTGTAAATTTGTTCTGTTGGTTAGTACAGATTGCAATATCAATTACTCAGTGTTAGTCTTAGTGTTTTCCGCTGACGCTGTTTTCTCAATATCATCCAGATTTCTCAATTTCCAGATTGTGTATTTTGTTATGGAGATTGATACATTTCATGGATAAATGCCTCATTTGCAAATCTCAAAAACTGTATACATTTTTATTTGTTATGTCACTAATCAACTGAAGAAATTTCATAGTGATATCAATTTTTTAGAGTTTGACCTTATTCTACTCAACTGAACTGAAGGGTTGGGCACAACCTTTTCCTTTAGCCTGGAAAATATATGAGCCACTCCATCTACTGTGGAGGACTTTTAGTATGTGATGAGTGGTGGGGGTGGGGGGTTAGAATCAAGAACAACTATGAACCGTTTCTGTTGCCATTTTTTGTCTTTTGGTGCTAGATTGACTACATGGTTATACAGTAAGAAAGACTGTATTTTGGAAATATTTAATAAAAAAGTATACACTGCCCCCTTGTGTGAGTCTGAGGGATTGTTTGGCCTGTGTTTACGATAGACCTTTTGAGATAGAAGTTAATGATGAGTTTTTTTAAACTATTTCTGCTTTAAGGAAATAAATCCATCTTTTCTGTTATACTTGCATCCACATTTTGGGTTTGCTTTCTCCTGGACAGACATCCAAGCATCTAAAACATCTCTTAGTCTTTTAGCTTGCCAGGTTAGGTGTGTCGTACAGCCTTGGCTGATTTTCAAATATGTACTGTACCTGTATAAATTATGTTTAAAGAGAGAGCACAAGCATACACATACACACACATACAAAACAGACAAATGTGGAGACACAAACACACAAGGCTCTTAAAAGTGCTCTTCAAAGAAAAATAGCCTGTATAACCTGTTGAGAGGATGAAATCAAAAATTAAAATGAAATAGCACGTCTTTCACAGTGAACATTTGGTCCTTCTTCGTATACAGGTTAACTACATTTGTAATATTTAGTCACAACACAATGCTAATAAAATGTCACATTTTGGATTTACATGACATGAAGCTTGAGAATGCTCAGCAATCACCTGTAAACGTTAAAAAGTGTTTAAATTTAAGCTATCCTTGTACTGTTACTGTTCATCATCAAGGATCAAATTTCATTCATGTTTACATTTCTGTGATTTCAATGTTCATCTTTGCTGTCCAGTGTATCGTTGCTTTAAGGATAATCTCATGAATAATTTCAATAGTCTTGATGATGTAATAGTTTTGGGACTAATTTGATTTCAACAGTATAGCTAGTAGGCCTACAGTGTATGTGTGTGAGAGGGAGAGAATGTGAGAGCAGTGAATTGCGTGTGTTTCACACTCAATGTGAAACTTGACAGCTCTAATAAAAGAAATATAAAGGAAATATTAAGTTTTTGTGGTATGAGGACTTTGGTGTAAAATATCACAAGGAAGTTCACAAAGTCATCATTCCACTGATATCTCAGTTACTATCCTTGTTCCTTGATCACATCACCTTTGGCTGTTGGCCTGACACACACTGGCCAGCCAACCAGGAGGGTGAGCTCCTCCAATGGAGCTTCTCTGCTGCTGGAGGTGGGAGACATGGGTGTTTGATAGTTACAACCATCACACCACCTTCTCTGGACACCTGCTCTTTTCCATGTGATCATGTCAGCAGTTTACTAGAATATGGAACACCTGCACTTGCCAAAGTTCCGATTGATACACAGACAGACTTGATTACCATCATTACTTACATTGATTTTGTGCTCAGATTTAGGCAACATCAAAATGTTTGTGTTGTGTTCAACATTCTTGATTATGATTCTATGATTATGAACTTTTGACCTGAACTACACCGGGATAAGTAAGGAAATGTCTGGATCCAGTGATCAGGGCTACAAGACATTAGCCTGACATAGCCCGACCATAATACTGCTGTTCATTCGTATTCATGGTCTGGAGGTTCTTTCACTTAATTCGATTATACTGTGTGTGTGTGTGTGTGTGTGGGGGGGGGGGGCATTCACTTCTGTTTGAATCGATTGGACAGCTTATATAATCAGCTTCGCTTATTGGCCGGTAGTCTCTCTACCGATGTAAACACGCCCCAGAGGACCGTGCCCAGACCATGATACGTATGAACATTCTTATTATGGGCGGGCTATGTCAGGCTAACAACACATAGCTATGGTGAGCATGTGTGTGGATATAGGTCTCTTAACAGAAGGGAAGTATGATATTGCAGAAGAAAATTGCAACAAAGTTGGCATAATTTAAGAGTTAATGTTAAAATGACAACATGAATTGGTCTGTGGTCTGTGTGTTATGGAACAGAATGTCAATCAGAACTCTGGGCAGAACTGGATTAATTTGTTCCATCTGAAAATGCTTGATGTTTTTGTGTTGCATATGTGTCAAACTTGGGTTTTGACCGGAGTGATACTAAAGATTTAATAACTGTTGCTTCTCCCACAGGTTCTTCTCATTAAAGGAGAGTACCGGAGTGAATTCAAGCATAGCCCTGTTGAAAGAGCTTGCTAAATGTGCTAGTTAGCGAGTGGAACAAAATAATTTGGTACAGCACAGACCGAACGCGAACGCAGGCACTTTACACTGAATCAATGGGACCTGACTGTTGGAAACCGAAAGTAAGATCTGAGGTTACATTGACTCAATGTAAAGTGTTTCGCGTTCACGCTAGGTCTGTGCTGTTCGAAAATCTTTCATTTCATGCGAATTATATTGCTGTTAGAAGGCTTGTGCAGCAGGGCTATGCTTAAACTTACTCTATCAGTCTATCACTCATAAATGAAGGTGTGTGTGTGTGAGTTATTGTGTCCCTGTTTCCTTGTTGTTTAACAATGCAGCTGAGTCAGGTTCAGGGCACTAGGATAATAGCCAAACACGTGTGTGTGTGTGTGTGTGTGTGGCCAAATACACACTAGAGGTGCCAAGTGTGCGACTGCCGTCTTAGAAGTCACTAAATGATGCATATGTGCTCGACCCCTATTTGTTATGTATCAAACACAGTTTCCCCATCCATGGTTATTTGTAGGCTACAATATAAGGTCAGGTAATTCTCAACACATCAGACAAGTCCTTAACATCAACACACAGTCCTGATTTACATTGGACAAGGAGTCACATGGCTTCTACCTCACGTGTGTATTATTTACGACTGTGTTTGTTCCATGAATATCTGCATGTTACAACTCTACCATGTGGTAATGTGTAGCCAGGTCAGAGTATATATGAGGGTAAGAACAGACAGTACACAAGAATAGAGAGATCAATCAGTTTGATCATGAAGACCTGTGGAGCTCTACTGGTGCTGCTGTGCTGCTGTTTGGCTGAGACGCAGCTTAGAGGAGAGACCATCAGTGAAAATGACATCACTCACCAGGACCACTATGGTGAAGCAGAGAGCACAGAAAATGAGGTTATGGGTGCAGCACAGAGAAGTGAAGATACAGACACAGCCTTCACCCAACAAACCTGCCAGCCTGACATCCACACTGTGCTGAGAGAGATGACAGCTCTGGTGGCAAAGCTGGAAGTGGAGCTCAGATACACTAAGACACATGTGGAGGCCTTGGAGACCAGACTGAGAGCCAGTGAGAAAACAGTAGAGGAGCTCAAGCAGACTGAAGCCAGACTGACAGCCAGTGAGAATCTGGGGGAACAACTAAAGAGTGGAAATGAAGGTACAAAAATGATTCCTGTCGAATGTCTATATGTTCTGTGTTATTTGGTTGATTCATTCCATTTCAATCTACTCCTCCCACGTGTGTGTGTGTGTGTGTGTGTGTGTTGTCCTTAGCTCTTGCACTAGATCTGAACCTGACTGTAACCTCACTGAGGAAGGAGAGAGAGGAGAGCAGGGTGTCTTTCTCTGCATCACTGCTGGCATCTGGTAGAGGAGATATAGGACCCTTCTCAGCTGCGACTCCTCTGGTCTACAGACATATCTTCACCAACATTGGCAATGCCTACAGTCCAAACACAGGTAACACAAGAGTCTTGTAGGAGAGTTTTTTCCCACCAATGATCTTAGATTGTGTTCAAGTCAGATGTTTTTGTGTACTATGTCCTTGGTGTTCCTTTTGTTTACAAAATGTTCTATTCCATATTTAATAAGAAAAAAAAAATAATAATAAAACTAGATTTGTAATTCCAGGGAAATTACATAGTGCATGCAAAAAGTTTAAAAACGTTTTATCAAAGTAAAATTTTTGTGCACAAATATCTGACGATAGAAATAAAATCTGACATAGTTACTAGGACATTGAGACTGTTGCTATGGCAGATGCTATGGCGGTTGCTACGCTAGTTGCTACGTTGATCATGTCATGTTGCTTGCAATGTTGCCTGATATGTCATCAATGTGGAAGCTGTTCCTATGAGGTTACAAGTTTGCTTCAGGTTGTTGCTAGGCCGTTGCTAGGGCAGACATGTCAGATGCTATGCTGGTTGCTATGTTGATCATGTTGGATGTTATGTTCATTGCTAGATCATCATTGTTGGAATGGTTCCTAACGGGCGAATCACACACAAATCTGTGCGTGAGCGGCGCGTAAGCGGTGCGTGCACGTTTTTTGGGTGTTTTCATTTAGAATACATGTTAACAGGTTAGGTCATTCAGACTACACGCGTCTTCTGCACGGCTCCTGTCCGGTTTCTGAGTGGTGAACCGCGCAGCTCCCGTGCTGCTTTTTTGAAATAGAAACAAGTTCTATTTTTCCAAGCGTTTTGCTAGGGTGGACATGTCGGTTGCTATGCTGGTTGCTAAGTTGATACTGTTGGATGTTATGTTCATTGTCATCATTGTTGGAGTGGTTCCTAAGACATTCTAAGCTGGAAGCTGTTGCTAGGGCGGACATGTCGGTTGCTATGCTGGTTACTGCGTTGATCATGTTGGTTGCTATGTTCATTGCTAGATCATCATTGTTGAAGTGGTTCCTAAGACATTACAAGGCAGCTGGAAGCTGTTGCTTGGCCGTTGCTAGGACGGACATGATGCTATACTGGTTGCTACGTTGATCATGTTGGCTGCTATGTTCATTGCTAGATCATCATTGTTGGAGTGGTTCCTAAGATGTTGCAAGGGTGCTGGAAGCTGTTGCTAGGGCGGATCTGGTGGTTGCTATGCTGGTTGCTATGTTGATGATGTTCGTTGCTATGTTCAATGCTAGATCATCGTGGTTTCTAGGACATTACAAGGACGCATAAAAAGTTGCTAAAGTGTAAAGTTTCTTAAAAATATTGAAATAGTTGATGTAATACAGCTGATAATAGTTTCTAGTTGACATAGAATTCTCATGGATTCGAAAGTTGAGGTCAGTGGTTCCGACTGCCAGCAGGACCAGTGGAATGTTTACAGTAAGTGGCTAAGGTGACAACAATGGGAAATAGAATGCTGAAAGTTCCACCATTCATTTCAATGGGAATTTTGTCGTTCGTTTTTCGTCGATAATGCAAAAACCGCAAACCATGGGTCCCCAAACTACAGTGAGGACTAGGCGGTAAATGCTGGTGGCCGGAAATGACGTAGAAATTTCGCTGTTATGTCGCTTGCTTAGTAACGATGCTAAACGACCTCCTAATATATACCTCTAAACGATCTAAAAACATTTTTAAAACTCTAAAAATTAATACTTAAAAATTCAGAAAAAGTTTGGGGACCACTGCCGTAAACGATAGAAAAAAAGTTTCAATTTAGCACAAGTCATCAAAAGTAGACCTACGCAACGGTAGTTGAATGAAGTTGCTAAGTTGTATAGTTTAAGCTGAATTAATCGCACAAAAACGTTGTGGAATAATAATAAATTATAGAAGCCAGGAGATAACAATATAGTGCATTGCTTTGCATGCACTATAATGACAGATTGCTGCTGTCCTTCACCCTATGCAGAAAGAAATGTAAACCAGATTTCTCATCTCGAAGTGCAAGATACTGTATCGTGTCCACCTTGTCCAAATTTCTGTCATTTTCCAGTTTAAAAAAATTCCATATTCGTCTTTCCTGTAATACCAAATTCATTCTGTTTCAGGGGTCTTCACAGCTCCAGTCAGAGGGGTTTATCACTTTGTGTTGCATCTGTATGGCCATGGTCATGCATCTAGAACTACAGGAGTCTCTCTTCATAAAAATGGAGAGCATGTTCTCCTTACTTACAGTCATCAGACCAGTGGCTCTGCCAAGGCCTCTAATGGAGTCTCTCTGCTGCTGGAGGTGGGAGATGAGGTCTATGCTAAGCTGTGGCCCAATGCATGGGTGCATGACAGTCAGGACCGTCACACCACCTTCTCTGGCCACTTGCTTTTCCCTATGTGAGGAGTCCGTCCAGAGAGGAATATCTTTGTAATTATGTTCTGTTGGTCAGTACAGATTCCAATATCAATTAATTATCTTAGTGTTTTCCACTGAAAAATGCATTTCTGTTTTTTCTGTATAGTCTTCAAAGGGTGTTTTCTCAATATCATCCAGTTTTCAGATTGTGTATTTTGTAATGGAGATTGATACATTTTATGGATAAATGCCTCATTTGCATATGTAAACATAAAATGTCAAAAAGCTTGTAATACATTTTTTGTAAGTAATGATGTCACTAATCAAGTGAAGAAGTTTCATAGTGATACCTATTATTTAGAATTTGACACTATTCTACTCAATTGACTTCGAGTGTTGGGCTAGAATCAAGAACAACTGAACCGTTGCTGTTGCATTTTCGTTGTCTTTTGTTGCTAGATTGACATGCCTACGGTTATAAACCTATTATATGTATTTTTTAAATATTTAATAAAAAACTATAAAACTATACACTGCCCCCTTGTGTGAGTCTGAGGGATTGTTTGGTCTGTGTATGGGATAGACTTTATTCATATGAAATGGGTATCAATGTCTTATCAGAACATTTTGACAAAGGAAGCATGTATCAATTTGAGAGAGAAGTGAATGGTTCATTCATGGAATTTGGGGTACATGTTGCTCACAGAGTTAGGGAAATAAATTGGGTTTGGGTTTGCCTGAACAGACATCAAAGCATCCAAACATCCAAGTCTTTTGACTTTGCACAGCCCAAACTTTTGGCTGATCAAAGAGTTGTATAGTCCTGATCCTTCCCCCTTTCTCTCTCCCAGTCTTTTCCTCTCCACCTCTATATTGTCCTATCTCACTGAAGGCATCTCTCTGCTGCTGGAGGTGGGAAATGTGGTCTATGTGAACTTGTGGCCTCATGCATGGGTGTTTGATAGTTACAACCATCACACCACCTTCTCTGGACACCTGCTCTTTTCCATGTGATCATGTCAGCAGTTTACTACAAGAATATGGAACACCTGCACTTGCCAAAGTTCCGATTGACACACAGACAGACAATCATTACTTACATTGATTTTGTGCTCAGATTTAGGTAACATCAAAATGTTTGTGTTGTGTTCAACATTCTTGATTAAGATTCTATGATTATGAACTTTTGACCTGAACCACACCTGGATAAGTAAGGAAAAGTCTGGACCCAGTGCTCAGGGCTACAAGACATAGCTATGGTGAGCATGTGTGTGGGAAGGGAAGTATGATATTGCAGAAGAAAATTGCAACAAAGTTGGCATAATTTAAAAGTTAATGTTCCATCTGAAAATGCTTGATGTTTTTGTGTTACACATGTGTTAAGCTTGGGTTTTGACCGAAGTGATACTAAACATTTAATAGCTGTTGCTTCTCCCACATCAAAGGTTCTTCTCATTAAAGCTATCAGTCTATCACTCATAAATGAAGGTGTGTGTGTGAGAGTGTGTGTGAGTGTGTGTGTGTGTGTTTGTGAGTTATTGTGTCTCTGTTTCCTTGTTGATTAACAATGCAGCTGAGTCAGGGTCAGGGCACTAGGATAATAGCCAAACGTGTGTGTGTGTGTGTGTGTGTGTGTGTGTGTGTGTGTGTGTGTGTGTGTGTGTGGCCCAAGTGTGCGACTGCTGTCTTAGAAGTCACTAAATGATGCATATGTGCTCAACCCCTATTTGTTATGTATCAAACACAGTTTCCCCATCCATGGTTATTTGTAGGCTACAGTTATGAGGTCAGGTAATTCACAACACATCAGATAAGTCCTTAACATCAACACACAGTCATGATTGGACAAGGAGTCACATGGCTTCTACCTCACGTGTGTATTATTTACGACTGTGTTTGTTAGATGAATATCTGCATGTTACAACTCTACCATGTGGTAATGTGTAGCCAGGTCAGAGTATATATGAGGGTAAGAACAGACAGTACACAAGAATAGAGAGATCAATCAGTTTGATCATGAAGACCTGTGGAGCTCTACTGGTGCTGCTGTGCTGCTGTCTGGCTGAGACGCAGCTTAGAGGAGAGACCATCAGTGAAAATGACATCACTCACCAGGGCCACTATGGTGAAGCAGAGGGCAGAGAAAATGAGGTTATGGGTGCAGCACAGAGAACTGAAGCTACAGACACAGCCTCCACCCAACAAACCTGCCAGCCTGACATCCACACTGTGCTGAGAGATATGAATGTTCTGGTAGGTAAGCTGGAAGTGGAGCTCAGATACACTAAGACACATGTGGATGCTGTTGAGGCCAGACTGAGAGTCAGTGAGAAAACAGTAGAGGAGCAGAGAATGGAGCTCAGACAGACTGAAGCCAGACTGACAGCCAGTGAGAATTTAGTGGAACAACTAAAGAGTGAAAATCAGGGTGAGGCTTTTTTTTTTTTTTTTTTTTTTGGTCTCTTTTTGTCATTCATAATATTCTATTTTCAGATTGAACATTTAATAGTGGTTTACCCATATAATGGTTCTCCCTGTGTGTGTGTGTGTGTGTGTGTGTGTGTGTGTGTGTGTGTGTGTGTGTGTGTGTGTGTGTGTGAGTGTGTGTGTGTGTGTATCCCTTAGCTCAGGCAGTGAATCTGAGCATCACAACGAGTCAGGTGAAGGAGCTGAGGAGGGAGAGAGAGGAGAGCAGGGTGTCTTTCTCTGCCTCACTGCTAGCATCTGGTAGTGGAACTAAAGGGCCTTTTTCAGAAGCATTTCCTCTGGCCTACAGAAACGTCTTCACTAACATTGGCAACGCCTACAGCCCAGACACAGGTACCACTACAAATAAATATCTAAAATCCAGAGATTCCTTCCAAATTTTTATTTAGAATTTGGTAAAAATGTAGCCTGGCTTTGCCTTTCTACACACTTCCGCTCAACAAACATTTGCCTCCACAACTCCATCTGGCATTCTGGCCATTGGCATCGCTTGCAGCGATTCCATACCGCGCTAAAAAGTAAGCAGTATCGGGAGTTGTGCGAGATATCTCTGGAGATAACGTCAGGTTTCTGTTGTTGTAGCGTAGCGTAGCGTTACCAAGCTGGTGCATAATGTTAGCGATTGGGTGACATCAGGTTTAATCGTTTCAAACTTTTCACACCTCCAGCTTGCAATTGTTCGTCAATAGATATTGCTAACGTGTTGTCATCACCATGGATAGCCGCAATGCATTCTGGGTTTGCCCCGAAAGATATACAATCTACGTTCCAGACGATACAGACGAACTAGACTCTAGCAACAATCTCTGACTAGACTCGCAAAATCCAAACCAAAATGCCTTCCCACTGTTGTGTGATCGGGTGTATGAACCAGAGCTACAATGGGGCCGTAAAAAAGTTACACGGGGCTTAACTAACCGCTATCTCTGGGTCAAGATGGCGCCGTTGATGACGTTTATGACCATTCGGTGACGTAGCTTGGCAATCTATAGTGAAATGCCAGACCCTTGAACAAAGCCAAAGCCAGGCTGGTATAGAGAATATTCTTTTGGGTTCATAATAAACAGGGCCAAAGATCAAATATGTTACTTTTTCTTTTTTTTCTGTCCTTCTCATCACAATTTCATTGTTACAGGTGTGTTCACAGCACCAATCAGAGGGGTCTATTACTTTCTTCTGTTTGCATTTGGTTTTGGTCATGCATCTACACACACAGTAGTCTCTCTTCATAAAAATAGAGAGCAAATTCTTCTTTCCTCGACTCATCCCACCGGTGGCTATGGCAAATCCTCTAATGGGGTTTCTCTGCTGCTGGAGGTGGGAGATGTGGTCTATGTGAAGCTGTATCCTGGATGTTCGGTATTTGATGATCACAACAACCACACCACCTTCTCTGGCCACCTGCTCTTCCCTATGTGAGGAGTTAATCAGTTGAATCATGACCTTTGTACATGTAAATATATCATCATATCAAATAAATCATTATTTGTTTATTTTGGTTTGTGTGTCGTGTGTGTGAATGAATACCATGAGAGAATCATATAGTTAGGAAACAGAAAGTGCAATCAGCATTTTTTTTTATTTTGAAACAGTGGTTTTGTTTTGTCTTTTACTTGACAAATACAGGTACCAATATTTGTAAACTACAGAGTGTAAAGAAGCCTATACGCTCATGGAGCATGACAAGGCAATACAAAGAAGCAACTTTGTTAATGAACATTTGATATTTTAATGACATTTCATATAAAACAAATGTGAACGATTCACTGGTTCTTATAATTTCAACTTATTCATTTACAAGCTGAGAACACTCTAATGTGTGTGAATGTCCCAGTGTATAGGCTAAATACAGTATCTGCATTAAAATATTTGATCACAACAATCAGCTTGTAATTTAAAGGTGACATGATCCTAATACCAGTCATGATTTATTTAAAGGAAAATACCAGAGTGAATTCAAGCATATCCCTGTTGAAAGAGCTTGCCAAATGTTACCGAGTGGAACAAAATAATTTGGTACAGCACAGACCAAACACGAACACAGAAGTGAACAGGCACTGAATCAATGGGACCTGACTGTTGGAAACCGAAAGTAAGATCTGAGGTTACATTGACTCAATGTAAAGTGTTTTGCGTTCGGTCTATGCTGTTCGAAATTGTTTCATTCCATGCAAAATATATTGCTGTGAGAAGGCTCGTGCAGCAGGGCTATGCTTAAACTTCCCCCGGAATTTTCCTTTAAGTAAACAACTGTGGTCTCTCATGCCAGGAACAGAACTGGCTCTTTAAGCACTTCCTTCTGGTAAGACATTTTCTGATCACACCAGCAGTAGTCTGACTGCATTTTTATAGTTGTTGCCACTGTGTGGGAATACACACCAATGCTATTGTTGTTGTTGCCACTGTGTGGGAATACACACTAATGCTATTGTTGGAACATTTTTCAGAACGTCTGGCTATGTTTTCATTATGACATCATTATGCTTAGGCTTTGATTTATGACTCCAAGCTAACACAGTGTTTTATTGGGTTAGTTACTATGACTCTCACAGCCAGATTGACTGATTACCATCTTGATAGAATTCTTGAAGCTGGCAACAGTGTAGATGCAAGCCATGTGGGGGAAATTTGTAGTGCTGTAACAAACCCACTCCTGGATTCTGTAAAATAAACTTCAGTTTGCCAGTTTACCAGTTGCTCACTTCTGAACCGTCTCTACTTATTGGTATTTAAAAAATGGCAGGTGTTATTTGCACCCAGGTGTCAATAGCTAATATTTTTTTTTAAAAAAGCTTGCAGCGGGAGGCAATGTGATAATACTACGTGGGTACTCTGATAGTTCCGTAGAGAAGAACTGCATGCATTACTAGACTCTGTTGTCATTCACACACGAATATTATAACCTCTATAGACAACTGGGATCGTTCATGTGCAATTGGTTGATTCAGGTTTTACGTGGGCCAAACTTTTGACTGTCTATGAATATCAGTAACTAGGGTTTGCATCTTGCATGTACCTAGCTGATGCTAACAGGTCCAACAATTGCCTGAACCTACTGCCGACTGTGCTTTACGTTGTTGCTCATTTTAGGGTAACTATCTGCACAGTGACACAGATACAGTGTGTGTGTGTGTGTGTGTGCAGCCAGTGTAACCAGAAATAAGTGAGCATCATTAAAAATGTTTACGTGCAAAGAGGCTCTTGTGTGTGTGTGTGTGTGTGTGTGTGTGTGTGTGTGTGTGTGTGTGTGCAGCCAGCGTAACCAGAATTAAGTGAGCATCATTAAAAATGTTTATGTGCAAAGAGCCTCTTGTGTGTGTGTGTGTGTGTGTGTGCAGCCAGCGTAACCAGAATTAAGTGAGCATCATTAAAAATGTTTATGTGCAAAGAGCCCATTGACGACTAGGTCTCTGGCTTGCTCACAGAGAGAGGATGGAGAGGTGAACGTGTAGAGCTGCTTTCAAACCGAAGTGTTGATGTCTGTCTTCTTGATAACCGTTTTGATAAAAACTGACCTAAACAGAAGTGGTGGTGGTGGCTGTTTGCAAAGTTGGGATGACACGACAATGACTGTGGCTTGCTGTGAGAAGTACAAACTTCCAAGAATGTGAGGACACAGTGCGCTGAATCTGCAGTTTGAGGCAGTGGGTTCGTACAGAAAGATATAGGGGGAGAGCTGTATACGCTTGCCCCTAATAGCTATAGTTTTAAGACTGTATCAGAATTTCAGAGCAATCAGAATTCAGGTTAATTGTCAGGATGAAGAGGGGAGGACGGGGTGTAACCCTTACATGCTAATCACTTAGGAAGCCCACCTTGGAATGACCAGGAAGTGTAGATCACTAATAAACATAATGACCAGGAAGTGTAGATCACTAATAAACATAATGGCCAGGAACAGTAGATCACTAATAAACATAATGACCAGGAACTGTAGATCACTAATAAACATAATGACCAGGAACTGTAGATCACTAATAAACATAATGACCAGGAACTGTAGATCACTAATAAACATAATGACCAGGAACTGTAGATCACTAATAAACATAATGGCCAGCAACTGTAGATCACTAATAAACATAATTACCAGGAACTGTAGATCACTAATAAACATAATGACCAGGAATTGTAGATCTCTGATAAACATATTACGACTAACCTATTTCTTCATGAGACCGAGACCATTAAAGTACTTAGACCATCAAAATAAGACTTGAGATGCATCACATCTCTGTAAATTCAAACACTATTGTACTATGCAGTATTGTCCCTTTGACTCAATGTGAGTGTAGCAATGGTTACTTAGCATACTACTGAAATTGTCTGCAAGAGTGATCAGTCATTTACACACGCACACACACACACACACACACACACACACACACACACACACACACACACACACACACACAATAAGGGCCCCGCCCAACCATTTGGCATTCCAACATACAGTATGTTAACCTATGTTAACTTTGCTGCTCATTACAGAGCAACAATAATATCATTTACAACAGCATGAAAACATGGTGTAATATCCACTATCATCACCCCAAAACATGGTGTTATGTCGGCCTGGTTGGAGGATGACATGGTGTCTCACCATAGCCTGACATAGCCTCCGCCCATAATACGAATGTTCATCCGTATCCATGGTCTGGGAACGGTCCTCTGGGGCATGTTTACATCGGTAGAGAGTCTACCGGCCAATAAGCGAAGCTGATTAGACGAGCTTTCCAATCGTTTCAAACCAGGAGTGAATGCCCTCC
>JAODXP020000006.1:23788732-23819854 GCA_027497455.2 Sardinella longiceps
TACTGCTTAACAGTGTGGCTTACATGGCATTGGTGAGCTTTGCTGCTATTTAACCATATGGCAACAATACCCAATACCCAATACCATAAATAAATATCCGGATAGACCACCAGAGAACTGATGAAAGAGAGAGAGAGAGAGAGAGAGAGAGAGAGAGAGAGAGAGAGAGAGAGAGAGAGAGAGAGAGAGAGACTAGGAACAGAGTGTGAGAGAGAGGAAGTAATAAGACAATGCACTCATGATGCTAAATTGGGTTTCTTCTAGATAACCAAAATAGGGACTTTCTTGATTTTGTTGTCCTACATAAAATTGTGGTCAAAAATTTTAAAGGCACATCAGGCAGGACTGCCGTTTTCCTATCTCCGTAGCTCCACCTACAGTCGCCGAAATATTAGAAAAAATGCCCAATATTCTCAATAATCAATGTAAATTTATTTGCAAACCAAAGAGTACGAACCAGAGATGATAATTATTGTGCATTATGTTGTCTGACAAGCCGGTAATACATGCGATTTCAGTTATATCTACTTTCAGTTTTTATTTCATGGACCCGGCAGGCCGGCACCAGACATTCTGCAAGCGGGATTACTGCTCAACAAATGAGACTGACGAGAGAGCCATCGGTCACCCTGTAATGAACCATTTAATCATCGAAGTGACTTCGAGGCTGGTAAATGAACAGTAAAAACGTTGCCTGGTGTCCCTTTAAAGGGGAAATCCTGTCAAATTTCAACAAGAGCTCTATTGCTCAAGCTACTAGAGATTAGCAAATACTGAAGACGCAAGACATTTTAGTCCAACCATATAGGTTTCCTTGAACAGAGAGTAAGCCCTGACAGTTCACCCAATGGGGCAAGTTTTCAAAACAGTTTTCAGCATCAAATCATGCACCAAATGTCACCCCAAAAGCTATGTAACATCATCAGACACATTACAACACACCTCTGTAGTGTTTATGACTACAAATGTCTAACAAAGTGCTTAAAATTGTGTTTTTATGCAGTGTTTACAAAACCGTTTTGTAAACAAACAATATTGGGCTGCTTGCATAAGCTCACAGTTTTAACCACTTTCCCAGCCATTTGTTGCCATACACAATACAGTTCTGTGTTGTAATGTGTCTGATGATGTTGCATAACTTTTGAGGTGATATTTGGAGCATGTTTAAATGCTGTAAACACAGTTTTGAAAACTTGCCCCATTGGGTTAACGGTCAGGGCTTATTCTCTGTTCAAGGAAACCTATATGGTTAGACCAGAATGTCTTGCGTCTTCAGTATTGGCTAATCTCAAGTAGCTTGAGCAATAGAGCTCTTGTTGAAAATTGACAGGATTTCCCCTTTAAGATTTACAAAAAGTTCATGTTTTGTAAGTTTTGTTGTTTCAGGTTTTCTGGTGGTGATTTGTCATTACTTTAAGTAATTCATGAGAAAGAAATTCATTAGCATAAACATAATCCAAAAAAAAATATTGACCATGAGCAGTACCTTTCTTCCCCCATCAAGTTTGACACAGAGGGCTCAGTATGCACAAACTCCAAAATCCACACAATGTTACATGTAAAGCAATGAGGGGATGAGCAGAGCCTATCCTGTCTCTGAAAACTAACAGACTTCATGCAAATCATCACAGTTGCCTTCTAAAGGTTTACAAAACTTTTTTAAAAAGACAAATTGATAATAGTTTAGGTATTTTCATAAGCTTAATATCATTTTTTTTTCAAGATTTTATAGTTTGATCAGGTCAGACACGATCAACTTTGCCTGCCCTACCCAGCCTAACCTGATTTCATATCATTGTTCATATCCATGTATAGACCATTGTAAACATGTACAAAAACTGTATTGTGTTTCCATTATTACCTCCGCCAAGGAGGTTATGTTTTTGCCGACATCTGTCTGTGTCTGTGTGTGTGTGTCTGTCTGTGTACAACATAACTCGAAAAGTACTGCACGGATTTTGATGAAATTTCTAGACAACATGTATATTGGGACAAGAATTGATTCGAATTTGGTGGCGATCGGCGATCCAGAACACAATCTGGAATTTATATTGTAATTTACATTATATTATAGTTGTTCAGTAACAAAATATAGCACAGATGTATTTTGTTATCATTATGATGTAATTGCTATCAAAATCATTCCGTTTTGGGTCATTGGATCACTTTTATTAATAAATATTAAAATAGCCTAAATAAACATAAAAGAAAAGTTAGGAATTTTATGTTTGTTGGATTATTTCTCAGTGGTAACAATACTTCTTGTCAATACATTTTATGAAGGAAAACTTTGTCTAGACGCTTGATGTGGTTAGATTGTGTAGTTCTTGTTGCCATGAATATGAGGAACTGACAACCAGACAACAATGACCCTGGTTGAGATGAATATCTGTGTGATCAGAGATGTAAAGGGCTCTGATTGGTGAACAGTCACAGTTCCTTCTCTAATCTCTGGTCTTAAAAGCATCACTGATGCGCTGGATGAGAGGACAAGCATCTTTGAATGAGATAAAGCAGAACCACAGGACTCACTGCCTTAATAGACCTACTCATTCTGATAATGGGAAATGTCTACGTTAATGATGAAGTCAGCCAGAACAGCACACCAGGAAATGGAAGGGCTGAACAGGTATTTAATATTAATTAATTTATTTATTCATCAAGTACTCCAGATGTATGTTTTAAATTCAAATATTTCCATCAAGCAATATGTTTGTCCATATCTGAGCTCCCAGACCCCCGTATGAAGAGACCGAGGAGCTGGTTATGACCAGGATACATTTACATTAAATTAAATTAAATTTACATTAAATACATTAAATGTATATATAGCCTATATACTGTGTGTGTATATATATATATATATATAATTCCTGCGCATTCTGTCTTAAATTTACACAGAGAATTGAGATACAAAACCCTCGAAATATTTTTTTCTTTTTGGAAATATTTGAATATTAAGTTGTATTTTAATATTAATTTTTGCATTATAGTAAAAACTGCTAATTAATTTTCAGTTTGATGTTAAAACAGTAATCTCTAATGTGTGTGTGTGTGTGTGTGTGTGTGTGTGTGTGTGTTTAAAATATCAGTTTAAATTGGGCGAGATAGTTGTGTCTATCATGAAGATCATTGGCTTTGTGATGCTGTTGGTGCTATTGCTGCTGTTGGTGTTGTGGGCTGCTCCAAATGTTATTAGAGGACAAAGTACAGAAGATCAAACTGCAGTCAATAACTGCACCCAAGGAACCTGCCATTGCATCCACAACGCACTGAGAGAGATGAGAGCTCTTATTGCTGAGCAGAAAGTGGATCTGAGAAACACTAAGACACAGATGGAGGCCCTTGAGACCAGGCTTAAGCGTGAAAATGAGGGTGAGACATCATTATTTTGTGTATTCTTCCTCCGCTTCCTCTTCCCGGACCTTTCAGCCTATTATTATTGGTTATTTGTCATGTATGTATACTGTATGTTCTCTATCCCTTTCTGTTTTGTGTGTGTGTGTGTGTGTGTGTGTGTGTGTGTGTGTGTGTGCTTCAGCTCAGGCAGTGAATCTGAATAGTCAGGTGGAGGAGTTGAGGAGGGAGAGGAACGAGAGCAGGGTGTCCTTTTCTGCCTCACTGGTGACGTCTGGTGGTGGATATACGGGACCCTTTTCAAATTACACCACGCTGATATTCAGACATGTTTTCATTAACATTGGAGATGGATACAACCCAAATACAGGTACTAGATGCTAGTAGACTTTCTGTCGGTCTTGTTTGCTGTTTTTTGTAATTATGGTTTCAAGGATTCTCTACAACCATAGGCATAATTCAATAGTGACATAATTAAGTGATATTTCCTTGGCGGCACTATCTTTGAAATAGATGACACCAATGTGCTTTTCAAAGAAATGAGGCTTATATTTTTCAAATAGGTAGAGAGACCAAATCAGGAAAATTGCTATTTCCAATTGAAGAGTTCAGATGCAAAACCCCCTAAACACCATTTTTAATGATATTGTGTGAATCCTGTATAAATCTAGAATATGTAAATGAAATGTTTTTGTGAAAAAATAAAATAAAACCTGCTCCCCGCCGTGTCTAAAATATCTATTTACAATCAAAACACACTAAACGCCTGATAAAAAATTGCCTTTTTCTCAAAAAGTGGTCAAGAGGAGTTAGGGGGTTTTGCATCTGAACTCTTCAATTGTCTTCACTCATCATCAATGTTCAATGAAAGACATTATTCTTCTATCATTATATCTGTTGTCTGTCTCTAACACACCACAGGAGTCTTCACCGCTCCAGTCAGAGGGGTCTACCACTTTGTTTTGTTTCTGCATAACCATTGGCCCACTAGAGCTGCAGCCAGTCTGCTTAAAAATGAAGAGAGCGTTGTTAGTCCTTACAGTTACGTGGGCTCAGAAGGAAATGTAACTCCTGCTAATGGTGCCTCTCTGTTGTTGGAGATGGGAGATGAGGTCTCCGTAGTTCTGTGGCCTAATTCACAGGTATGGGATAACATAGGCCACCACAATTCCTTTTCTGGCCACCTGATCTTCCTCATGTGAGGACTGGGTCTGTTTCAAAGCTTCTAATTTAGATTACCTTGAGGTTGTTAAAGCATGGATGTCTTTAAAGGAATATTCTGCGCTTTTATGAAATTGGGTTATTTACCGTTGGGTCTGGCAGCCCACATTTTAGCTTTAGCTTAGCACAGGTGCTGGAATGTAATTTAGCCAAAAAGTTGCTATCTGGCTACTATACATTCCAACGCCTATGCAAAGCTAAAGCTAAAAATAAAGAGGCTAAAATTTAATTTGCCTCGCCAGGAAAATGCATGCACTGAGACCAAAATGCTTTTGCTTTTGTAGCTCCAGGGTCAATAATCAATTTTCATAAAAAGATGGAGGAGGCCTATTACTTTTACTTATTACCTTTTTAAATATATGAAAATAAAACTGATGTTTTACTATACAAATGGGCCTGTAACAATATAACAATAGTCTAGACCTAAGGCTTCTGAGCACTTCTGTTAAAGGCTCTGTAAGAAACAGACCTGGGAGAAACAAATAAATAAATGTAGTCAAATCGTTTTTGTTGTTGTTGTTGTTGTTGTTGTTGTTGTTGTTGTTGTTTTTTCATCTGACTTTTATCAAAGGTCAAATTCTTTTTAATTTAAATAATCTTGGGACAGCCGTACATGCTTTTAATACATCCTGCCTTGACTACCGTAAGACACTCTACAATGGTCTTAGTTGATTCTCTTTGTCAAGAAATCACTCCAATTCTTAAGTATCTTTATTGGCTCACTGTGCGTTTTATGATGCATTTTAAAATTCTGTCATGTGTTTTAAATCTGAAATGCCTGGCTTCTCCCTACTTAGCAGATCTCATACATACATTCATTCACATCCATGAGATAAACGATATATTCTGACAAAAGTGCCGCTGTCTATCTGCCCACCAAAGACTAGGGAGAATCGTGGCTTTTCAGTCACTGGTCCTAAACTATGAAATTAATTTCCCATATATTTAATTTAAGAGTTGCCCCCTCAGAGTCTGTTTAATCGAAATCTCTGCTGAAAACACTTTTTATTCTCCCTGGTCTTTGACTCTGTATGAGTTTAGTTGGTGTTAAAGTATGTTGTTTCTATTGTGTATCCATTTCTGTTTTTTTTTGCCAAAATGTATAACTTTTTTTTTTTAGCTTGCTTGCACAGCACTTTTGTCAACTTGTTTTTAAAGGGTTTTATAATAATAAACCTGAAACTTGTGTATATATTCTTCGCTGGTTTTCATTTGCTCAAAAAAGAGAGCAAGAGAAAGAGAGGATATAAGGAATTATTTCCAAATAATGTCAGAGACGGTTCATTGCTGAAACATGGTAATAACAGCGTTATTATGGTTCTAAGTTGCGATCCCAGGCCGGGAAGGAAATTTGCGGGCTCCGCGAACAGCGGCTCAATTGGGTTTCTCCCTGAATGACACAACTTGGACCTTTTAAAGCATGACAATTACAATCTAGTGATCACTCTTATCTTGACACATGGGCAACCTTTGCTTGTGAAGCAAACAGAGAGTCCATGGAACTGGCAGTTTTAAATTACTAACGGAAGGAACATACAAACATGAAACTCTAAGTGTGATTAGGTCAACTGGTCACAAGGTTCTCTTGAACAGAGTTTCGTGTATTGACTTTCTAATCACAGTCAGGTGCATGGAAGTTCTTTTGTAGGGCTATACAGTCAAAAATGCATAGTTAAATTGTAAGGAATCCTGTGAAATTATTTATTTCAACTAAGATAGGAAGAGATTGAATTAATGCATTTGCCTGGTTTGCGTGACCATGTTCAGAAATGAACAGTGGTCTGACAAATCTAGCATTGGCCTGGGAATTCCTAGGCTGGATTAATCTAAACATCTATCAAATGCTATCAACCTTCGATGAATGTTATGAGACAGAGCTGGACAAAGTCGTCATAAGCTCGCCTCCTTCAGCCTGCTTGTTTCTCATTGGGTCCTGGTTTTTCTGGGCTTGAGAGCTGAGGAAATTGCCTCCTTTGTCATTCTGACTTGATCGCAAAATTAATGCCTCTCATTTAACCTCTCATTCCCTTTCTGTCACTGTAGCAGCAACATTGTTGTACAGCAATTAGGCAACTATTAGCCACTGTTTGAGGTATCCTTTTTATCAGAGAATTTACAATAACATCTAGTCATCTGAAGGTTGAAAAAATGCAGGTTCAATGCCCTCCAGACATCCAGGATATGCACTGTGTAGACTCTGCTATTTTTTCTTTGCCATAGCACCATTTGCATAGCCTGACATAGCCCGACCATAATACTGCTGTTCATCCGTATTCACGGTCTGGGGGTTCTTTAACCTGACGCGATTATACTGTGGAGGGGAGGGCATTCACTTCTGTTTTGAAACGATTGGACAGCTCGTCTAATCAGCTTCGCTTATTGGCCGGTAGACTCTCTACCGATGTAAACACGCCCCAGAGGACCGTTCCCAGACCATGGATACGGATGAACATTCGTATTATGGGCGGGCTATGTCAGGCTACCATTTGCATGCTGTTGGCCTAGTAGAAGAAAGATTCTGAAGAACATTTCTATGTACAGTAGTTCACTAGTTTTACAGAAAAAAACTGTATGGTTTTCCTTTAAGTAAGCTAATCATAAACAAAAAAGACTCATAATCTTTCATTGTTGGGCTTTCTTAACAAACTAACAGAATGTGCCCCCACCGGAGCTGCAGAGGCATTCATTGTATTCAGTTTATTTGCACAGACTACAGTCAAATGTAAAGGGATTTTTCCCCTCTATTACATGTCAGGAGTCAGAATAATTCTGCAGCAGGAGCTTTGGGATGGAGAGTTCTAGAATCCACCAATAGCAGGTCAGAATTCCCTGCCCTCCCCTCTGTGGATGTGGAAATCAGCCCCTAAAGGGACTCTTGAGCACTTTTAAGAGGCATGGGGGGGGGGGGGGGGGGTACATACTTAAGCCAATATATCAGAGAGTAGTTCACATAACCACAGCAGCCGAGGCAGCAGTTTGTGTGTGTGTATGTGTGTGTGTGTTTGGAGCATGAAGATGAAGACTCCTGGAGCTGCTGTGCTGCTGGTGCTGTTGTCTGCTCTGGTTGTGGTAGCAGCAGCAGAGAGTGGAGGCCGTCATGCTGAAACGACAAAAGGTGAAGAAGACAGTTATGTGCTGAGAACTCTGCTGGCAGACATGAGGGACAAGATGGAGGCCATGGAGAAAAGACTGAAAGCCAGCGAGGGTGAGGCTCATGTCTGCTTGATTGTTGATGTTTATTTCTGTATCTGCTTTACATTGGCTGTAATTTTGTGTGTGTCTGTGTGTGTGTGTGTGTGTGTGTGTGTGTGTGTGTGTGTGTGTGTGTGTGTGTGTGTGTGTGCCAGCGTGTGTGTGTGTGTGTGTCTGTCTGACTGTCTGTCTCTGATAACTTGAAAAGTACTCCACTAATTTGGATGAAATTTTCGGACAATGTGTATATTGGCACAAGTAAGAACTGATTCGATTTTGGTGGCGATCGGAGATCAAGAACACCATCTGTGACCACATTGTCTAAGCGGAGGTCTGCGCTCTCTGAGCGCTTTTCTAGTCAAAAATTATAATTATTGATTACTCTGCAACCATTCAAACGTCATCAATGATGTTTTCTGTTAAACTAAATGTATTGCAATTATTACAACTGTTGATTTTTTTTGCAACAAAGCTCACCTCAAGCAAATACCGTTTGCATTTCCATTACCGAGAAATTATATTCTCTTGTTTCTGTGTGTTGTTATCAGATATGGCATCGAGTCTGAGTCTCATTAGAACTCAGGTGGAGGAGGTGAGGAGCGAAAACAAACAGAGCGGCGTTTCTTTCTCTGCCTCGCTGCTAGCGTCTGGTGGTGGAAGTACAGGACCCTTCAAAGTTGACACACCTCTGATTTTCAAACACGTCTTCACTAATGTTGGCGATGCCTACAATCCAAGCACAGGTTAGATCTTGGAATGTATGCATGTTCATAATGTTACAACTACTATGGTGGTTTTTATTTTATCACAGATATTTTCTGGGACACACCTAATTTAGAAACCTCTTGCAGCAAAAAAATAATTTGCTTGTGAGTTTACTTTCAAGAAACTCTTGAAGACCCAGCTCTTTCAAGAGTATCTCTTGTCCTAGTTCCTTCAACTACCTGGAATGATCTAGCACTTCTCAACTCTTGCACTTGCTCTTCTCTTAACAAATGACACTCCCAGAACGTGTTTACTTGTATTTTGTTGTAGCTTGATTGTTATCCCTCTTTTGTAAGCTGCTTTGGATAAAAGTTTCTGCTAAATGCATAAATGTAAACGTAAATGTGAGTTGGAAAACTCAACTGGCTAGGCCAATCTCCTGGCTTTGGTCTTTTTTGCCTTCCTTTTGGTATCCTGCAGAAAGGCAATTGTGAAAGATAATTCCCTTGAATCCAAATGTGAGCTTCTTCTGTATATCCGTCATATCATATTCCGTCATATCATCCGCCCGATATGTGTTTTTGCCACAGAGTTGTCAACCACATGTTGGATTTTATTTAGGACTGTTCCATTGAAATGCAGATGAACCTACATATTCAGAGAGGAAGATAGACTTTTAAACACTTAACTGTATGTTGTTGAACGCATTTTGCATGCAATTGCATGGGCACTTCTAACAGCTGAGTTAGGAGCTCGGGCTTTTAGCTCAGTTGGTTAGAGCATCCCACTCCCACGGCGGGAGTTTGTAGCTTGCGGCGTGGCGGGTTCAAGACCCGTGTGCGGAGCGGACCGCTACTGGCTACACATGTTCCTTTGGACTCTCCATTTCTTTTTGTTCTGTTTGGTGTTAGCCAGATTTAATATGGGCCATGTTGTATTTGGCTCCCCCTACTGCTGAAAAGATGGAGGTGCAATGTGTGGCTCAAGCCACAATATTAAAAATCTGATATATATGTTTCCCTGTCTTATCTGTCATTTGAATCACAAGCAACTATAAATAAATAAGTTAAAACATTTAAAGAGCTCATCCAGAGTAAATGAATCCATAGTAATGTTGTTCAAGGCTGCCAAGCTCAGTCACTGGAAGAGGAACAAATAAATTTGGTTTAACACAGACCAGATTTGCCAACAAGAAGCCAATGCTCATATTCATGTAACACACAAGGTAACATTTTACCTTTGATATTGACCTCCAAGTCTCAACAACTACACATATGCTTGTAACACAAGTAAGACACACAAAGCATACTGTACCAAAATGATCCCACTCACAAAAAATATTCATTTAACCTGTTAATTTAATTGTAACTTAAAAACAGATGCAAACAAGATCGTTCCCTTTCTGGAAAAAGAAGAAGAAAAAAAAAACTCATTCTGCAATATACTGTAAGTTATTAACTTGTCCACAACCGTGATACTCTACCCTCTTACCCTCTAAACTGAAAGATGGGCCTAACAGGACGGACAACCCGGCAACGACGGCAATGGAAATGGACAATGAGATGAAAACCAGAACACCATCAAATGAGGAGAAGATCCTCCGAAAGTGTGGTTGCGGATGGGAGAAAGTAACCACGTTCAAGGGGTTACGAATCCACCAGGGGAAGCGAAAGTGTGGTCAGAGGGGCCAACAGCAACCTTGCACTGCTGCAGCAGGTGAGACAAGAGGGACCGAAAGCCAGGTTGAAAACCACAGAGCCGATGGACCCAATGTTGCAGATGGCATAGAGGAGGAGGGCACAGAGAGAGAGGACCCGCTGGTGGAGAGCGATACCCCAAGTGGCCACCAAGACCCAGTCACCACCACTTCACTCAGGACGGAGCCAAAAGCAGAGACTAGGAGGCCAACTAGAGGGAGCAAGCTCAAGTGGCCAAAGGCAAACGAAGCAGAGGCATGGCGAACACTGGACACAGACCTGGTCAAGGCACTGGAGGAATCATTGCAAGGCGGAGTGGAAACCAAGCTGAACCAGATTGGGGACATCCTATACCAGTTCTGCAAGGACAGGTTTGGCGAGGTGACCTCCATCCAGAGGTCAACCCAAAAAGAGAAGGGGAGGAGAGAAAAGGAGATTGACCACCTAGTGCGAAGGCGCCGGCAACTCCGTAAGAGCTGGAGGAAGGCAACACTGGCAGAGAAAGAGGGCCTGAAAACGCTGTGGGAAGAGGTGAGGCAAAGACTCTCCAGGCTCCGCAGAGCTGAACGAATCCGCAAGCGAAGCAAACGGAAACAAAAAGAACGAGCTAACTTCTTTAAAGACCCCTTCAAGCACGCCAGGCAGCTGCTGGAGGAAAAGAAGAGCGGGAAGCTGGAAGCCACCAGGGAACAACTAGAGCAGCACATCAGAGAGCAGTACAGCGACCCAGAAAGGAACATCCCATTAGGAACACCAGGGTACGTGCCTCGACCTGCACCTCCAACGGCCGAACTCAACGCCAAGCCCCCGAAGCTCAGCGAAGTCAGGCTGGTTGTGAGGAAGGCCAGGGCCTCATCAGCTCCAGGCCCCAATGGAGTCCCCTACAAGCTGTACAAGAACTGTCCAAAGGTGTTGGAGGTTCTATGGTACCTCATGAGAGCCACCTGGAAGAAGCAACTCATTCCATCTGAATGGCAAAGGGCGGTATCGGTCTTCATCCCTAAAGAGGCAAACTCCAAAGATATCAGCCAGTTTAGAAACATCGCCCTACTGAACGTGGAAGGAAAAATCTTCTTCTCTGTACTGGCAAAAAGGATGACCACCTACCTGCTTGAGAATGGCTACATAGACACCAGCTGTCAGAAGGCGGGAGTCCCAGGTTTTCCAGGGTGCGTTGAGCACTCCACAATGATCTGGGACCAAATCCAGAAGGCCAAAAGGAGAAGACCGACCTCCACGTCGTCTGGCTGGATCTTGCAAACGCATATGGGTCAGTCCCACACCAGCTGATCAACTATGCCATGGAGTTTTTCTACATGCCCCCTCCATCAAGAACATGGTTGCATCCTACTTCAGCGACTTGCAGATGTGTTTTGCCCTGCAAGATTTCACAACGGGCTGGCACCAGTTACAAGTAGGAATTGCAATGGGATGTGCCATCTCTCCCATCCTATTTGTGGCAGCCTTTGAGGTAATTCTTGTTGGCTCAAGACAGATGGTTGGAGGGATCAGACTACCAGACGGGCAGAGACTACCCCCATTGAGGGCGTACATGGACGACATCACCAGCCTCCTTCAGACAGCTGCATGTACAGCAAGGCTGCTAAGAAGGATGGATGAGCTGATGTCATGGGCGCGAATGAAGATCAAGCCATCAAAATCACGGAGCCTGTCTCTCAGAAAAGGAGTCAGAAACGACAACACCACCTTTGTCGTAGGGGGTGAGAATATCCCACTCCTCTCTGAGCAACCCATCAAAAGCCTGGGGAGACAGTACACGGCAGAACTTTCAGACAAACAGATGGGGAGAACTGTGATGAAACAGCTGTCTGAAGGCCTGGCAAAGATCGACCAAAGCCAACTTCCAGGAAAGTACAAGGTCTGGTGCTACCAATTCACACTCTACAGGAGGGTGATGTGGCCGCTGAAGATGAGCAATATCCCCTCATCCACCGCAAGTAAAATGGATGGGAAAGCCAACTCATTCATCAGAAAGTGGTTGGGGCTGCCACGGTGCCTTTCTGAAACGGGCCTGTTCGGAAGGAACACCCTCCAACTGCCACTTCAGTCCATCAGTTTGGGCTACAAGCAGGAAAAGACCAGGCTTGTCCTCGAGCTGAGAGAGTCCACCGACTTGACAGTCAGGAAGGCAAACATCAAGACCCCGACTGGCCGGAAGTGGAACGCCCAAACTGCAGTTGACCAAGCCATCAGTCGGCTGCAGCACAAGGAGATTGTCGGCAGAGTCCAGGCAGGACGAGCAGGCCTTGGGTGGGGAGAAGCTACACGGTTCTGGTCCAAGGCAACCCGTAGAGAGAGGAAGGAGATGGTGGTGGCAGAGGTGACGAGAATGGAGGAAGAGCGCTACAAGATCAAGGCCGTGTCACAGGGCCAGCAAGGAAGTTGGACAACCTGGGAGGGAGTTGTCAACAGAAACATCAGCTGGATAGACTTCTGGAAGATCCCACAGGCAAGGTTAAGCTTCCTCATCCGCTCGACTTATGACACACTTCCCTGTCCTCGTAACCTTAGCCAGTGGTTTGGAAGCGATGACTGCTGCGCTCTCTGCAATACCCCAAAGGCAAATCTCCAGCACATCTTGACAGGCTGCAAGACTGCTCTGTCCCAAGGACGCTACAGATGGCGCCATGACCAGGTCCTTAGGAAACTGGCAGACATACTGGAGCGACGCCGACAGAGCAGCAAGGGAGTGACACCAACAGCTAGCAGCAGCTTTGTCACGGAAGGTGGGCAGAGGCAAAACACCAAAGAAACATCCAGGCTGTTCTCCCCTGTTCAGGAGTGGCAGATGAGAGTGGACCTCGACAGACAGCTCCGTTTCCCTGTCGAGATCACTACTACATCTCTCCGCCCTGACATAGTAGCATGGTCCAGCAAGGCAAAGACTGTGCTGCTAATAGAACTTACAGTACCAGCTGAGGAGGGGATTGAGGCTGCCTACGAGAGGAAGAAGGCCAAGTACTCAGAGTTGGCTGCTGAGTGCCGTATGGCTGGCTGGAGGACTACCATCTACCCAGTGGAAGTCGGATGCCGAGGCTACGTGGGGCAGTCAACAATGCGCCTTCTAAGGGATGTTGGAGTGACAGGAGGGATCCTAAAGAAGGCTGTCAAAGAGCTGGCTGAAGAGGCGGAGAAGGGGAGCTTTTGGTTATGGCTGAGGAGGAGGGACAAGTGCTGGGGAAGAGACAACTAACCCCAACAACCACAGGGAGCAGTTCAACTGCAGGGAGTGATAGGGAGACGTCCCTGTCACTGCTCCGCCACCAGGAGACGTTCCAGGATTAAAGGAGCGAAACGTTTGAGATCGGTGGTTCCTGGCTGATGACCCTGCAGTTGTTCTGTTTCCATTGGCACCGGAGGAGGTGCGACAGGCAGCAATGCTCAGCAGGGTTTCCATCTCCCTGTATACAGAACTGTCAACTTTACTTTCTAAAGCAGGGGTGTTAAACTGTTTTTTTTATCGAGGGTCAAATGAACATCGGGATCATCCTCAGGGAGGGTCTACATGCACCGGAGTGGACTGCTGATCAAACAGATCACTTGTTCTCAACCTTGTTTGTACAACTGGTCCCTTTTGAACATCACACCCCGTGCTGCCCCTCAACCACAGACTACACACACCTCTGCCTTCCACACACATCACCACCACCCCACACACACCAATGCAACCCTCACACACACACACACACACACACATATACTACTGGCACCGCACCAACTCTGTCAGGGGTGATACCTGTATGTGCATGGGTAAATGGTCAAATCTGCCTGAATGCTATAACATTTTACATTTACATTTACATTTATGCATTTAGCAGACGCTTTTATCCAAAGCGACTTACAATAGAGGGATAACAATTAAGCTGCAACACAACACAAGTAAGTGCCTACTGGGAGTGCCATTTGCTAATAGGAGAGCAAGTGCAAGAGTTTAGAAGTGCTTGATCAGTGCATTCCAAGTAATTTAACGAACTAGGACAAGAGATACTGAAATGTATGATGCTCTAACATACAGGAAGCTTTCTGTTCACACATAAATGGGGATTTGAGTGTTTATCCAATGGGAAAATGATCAGATTTGATTTCGAAGCATTCTATCATTGCCCTATAGGAACAGAAAAGATGAATACTTAATTGATGAAATGCTTGCAGAGTTTTAAAATGTGTGATACCAAATTGATAGCACCAACCTGTGGTTGAGCGCACACACACACACACACACACACACACACACACACACACACACACACATACACACACATTTATGATGTTTGTTAATGGACTTATTCACTCCTTATCACTTAAACACAAACCAGGACACCACATGAAAAGAAGCGAGAACAATGCACAAGCCTGACCCTGAACTAAGAGATAAGCCATCACAATTCACGTGTGCATCATTTTGTTTGGGAGATCAGTATCTGCAAAGGACATCACTTTGTAATAATTAATCAGTGAATAGTATATATTGAGGGGGAGAAACCGATTGTGAGAACAGAGAAAAATTATCCAGTTTGATCATGAAGAACTGTGGAGCTCTACTGGTGCTGCTGTGCTGCTGTTTGGCTGAGACGCAGCTTAGAGGAGAGACCATCAGTGAAGATGACATCACTCACCAGGGCCACTATGGTGAAGCAGAGAGCAGAGAAAATGAGGTTATGGGTGCAGCACAGAGAACTGAAGCTACAGACACAGCCTCCACCCAACAAACCTGCCAGCCTGACATCCACACTGTGCTGAGAGAGATGAGTGTTCTGATGACAGAGCAGAGAGTGGAGCTCAGATACACTAAGACACAGATGGAGGCCTTGGAGACAAGACTGAGAGCCAGTGAGAATAAAGCAGAGACTCTGGAGACCAGACTGAGAGCCAGTGAGAATAAAGCAGAGACTGTGGAGACCAGACTGAGAGCCAGTGAGAATAAAGCTGAGACATTGGAGACCAGACTGAGAGCCAGTGAGAATAAAGCAGAGACTTTGGAGACCAGACTGAGAGCCAGTGAGAAGACAGTTGAGGAGCTGAAGGAGAAACAGGAGGAGCAAGCAGCAGCTCTGTCAGCAGTAGGAGGCAGTGTGAACCTCACAGGGAGTCAGGTGGAGGAGCTGAGGAGGGAGAGAGAGGACAGCAGGGTGTCTTTCTCTGCCTCACTGCTGGCATCTGGTGGTGGACACACAGGACCCTTTTCAGCTGCGACACCTCTGGTCTACAGACACGTCTACACTAATATTGGAAATGCCTACAACCCAAACACAGGTACAAAAATATGGTTGTTGATGGATGTCAAATGTTGTCATTGATAGCAATGTCTAATTTCTTTATCTTGTGGATGTATCTCTTACAGGGGTCTTTACTGCGTCCATCAGAGGGGTCTACCACTTTGAAGTGTTTGTTTATGGATTCGGTGGATCTACAGCTATAGGAGTGTCTCTTCATAAAAATGAAGAGCATGTTGTTATAGCTCACAGTCATCAGGGAGGTACTCGTATGACTGCCTCAAATGGAGCTTCTCTGCTGCTGGAGGTGGGAGATGTGATCTATGTGAAGCTGTGGCCTAATTCATGGGTGTATGATGATCATAACCATCCCACCACCTTCTCTGGCCACCTGCTCTTCAGCATGTGAGGAGTCAAGGTCAAAGTATGGTTCTACGTATCTGTTCTGCGTATCAGTGTCTGTGTCCACGTATCTGTCTCCAGTCTAATCATACTTCTACGTCGGTTGTCGGATGCCACCGCTCAGCCAGGAGCTGGAAAAAGACTGCCTGGACGACCGCCAGGCATAATGCAGCGCCTGATCATAGAAACAACTAAAGCAAAGCTCTGCAAGCTACTAATCATGTACACAGTATTTTAATTTGGTGTGTGGTGTTAAGCTGTTTTTAGTACACAAAACCCAATATTTTTCGCCATCATTGTCCAGAAAGTATTTGTCATTTGAGCAACCTCAAAGCCCTATTGTAGCCCTTAAGATGCATAGTAGACAGTCATGATATTGGATGTCATATTACGTTGTGTTGTGTCTTACTAAAATAAACACAAAAATCTACATAACAAAACACTCAAATTAAGTAATGACATTATTTTTTTCTGAATGAATGAAATTAAGAAATGAAATGGGTTTGTTCTGATTTAGATGTGTTCTTTTGATCTGATGAAGATGTAATGTTTACCATGAGATTTTCAAAGACCCTATTTTCACTTTTTTTTTTTTTTTTGCCTGGCTTCCGTGACAACACTCAAAAATCAACAGTGGTCTGGCAAACCTATAGCATTGGCCGAGCAGGATTAATCTACAAAGGATAGGATAAGCCTTTATTGTCTCTGAGTAGAGAAATTTGTCTTGGGCATGAGAATACACAATAGACAGACATGTACACATACACAAGCAACATGTAAACAAACAATACATTTAGCCTGATACCCTCTACTAAAACTAGAGCAGTCAGTTAAACATCATATACATTCCTATAACTAGACTAATAAATACCCATGAATAAGTTACCCACCCACCCACACAGCTGCCCCCCACCACCCTAAGACCTGCTATTCAGCAGTTTAATAGACCAAGGAACCATTGAGAATTTAAATCTATTTGTTTTGAAATTAGGAGTTCTGTATCTCCTGCCTGAGGGCAATAGGTCATACTCGCTATGTCTATCAAATGCTATCAAACTTCTATCAATGTTATGGGACAGAGCTGGACAGAGTCATCATAAGCTCACCTCCATCAGCCTGCTCATTTTTCATTGGCTCGAGAATTGAGGAAAATCCCTCCTTGGCCATACTGACTTGATCTGGAAATTTCATCCAGCGACAGGAAGTATGAGCAGGCCCAGGCTAAGATGTTTTGGGTTGGGAGAGTGGTTGAACTTGCACTGACTGGTGGGCACACAGGAACCCATTGTCTCACAAATGATTAGTTTTCATGTGAATGATCGGATTTGTCTATTGAAGTGGTAATCACACCAGGTATCACTTAATAAATAGCTAGCACAGACATTTTAGCACCTGGCACCTCTTTGGACCACAGCCCAGTCTTGGATCAGTGCTGCATTTAACACACACACACACACATACGTATGATGTTTGTTAACTTATTCACTCCTTATCACTTAAACACAAACCAGGACACCACATCAAAAGAAGCCAGAGCAATGCACAAGCCTGACCCTGAACTAGGAGCAGTTTTTTTATAGATAAGCCATCACAATTCACGTGGGCATCATTTACGATTTAGTTTGTGAGATCAGTATCTGCCAAGGACATCACTTGGTAATAAGTAATCAGTGAATAGTATGTATATATATATATTGAGGGGGAGAAACCGATTGTGAGAACAGAGAAAAATTTTCCAGTTTGATCATGAAGACCTGTGGAGCTCTACTGGTGCTGCTGTGCTGCTGTTTGGCTGAGACGCAGCTTAGAGGAGAGACCATCAGTGAAGATGACATCACTCACCAGGGCCACTATGGTGAAGCAGAGAGCAGAGAAAATGAGGTTATGGGTGCAGCACAGAGAACTGAAGCTACAGACACAGCCTCCACCCAACAAACCTGCCAGGGTGACATCCACACTGTGCTGAGAGAGATGAGCGTTCTGATGACAGAGCAGAGAGTGGAGCTCAGATACACTAAGACACAGATGGATGCTGTTGAGGCCAGACTGACTGAAAGACTGAGAGCCAGTGAGAATAAAGTAGAGATTTTGGAGACCAGACTGAGAGCCAGTGAGAAGACAGTTGAGGAGCTGAAGGAGAAACAGGAGGGGCAGGCAGCAGCTCTGTCAGCTGTAGGAGGCAGTGTGAACCTCACAGGGAGTCAGGTGGAGGAGCTGAGGAGGGAGAGAGAGGAGAGCAGGGTGTCTTTCTCTGCCTCACTGCTGGCATCTGGTGATGGACAAACAGGACCCTTTTCAACTGCAATGCCCCTGGTCTACAGACACGTCTTCACTAATATCGGAAATGGCTACAACCCAAACACAGGTAGAGATATATTAAATCCTGCTGATACTTGAGACGGTGTTTATCTGTTTTCTGGTGGCCTAGTTTGAGATATACACACAGGTGTTCAATACAGAATTGACAAAGCCAGAAATTGCAAAAGAGATAGGCTAATTAAAAAAATAGGTTATTAACCAGCCAAAATGTAGCCTGGGAATTCCCATGCTCCTTTGCGCACTTATTTCATTTCATTCTGCAGAGGAGCATGGTGACCATGGCCGTTTTTCTCGCTTGCTTTTGGTATCCAATCGCAGAACAAAAAGGGATTTGTACGGCCCTCGATTGCATTTTACGTCACGTGGTGGCTCTGGTATTGGCTCCGAGGTATGTACAGACGCTATGATAGACATTCGTAGCGCCCAATAAACGGCTATGGACAATTGTAAACGATGCTTCCGCTACAAGAAATGCAACTTGTGATTTTAGTTTGGCATTCGCCAGGCTAGCCAAAATGCTTTACTACTTGTAATTTCATATGAAAGAAAATTATATCCTTAAGGCATTTTATTGGTATTATGAACGTGACAAAAAGTCAGTTTTGAGAGACAGTTGGGCAGGCAAAGTTCAAGGGTAGACAGACAATCAGAAACCATGGAAGGTTTTAGACATCATGTTTATTTACACAAAGAGAGGCTTTCATTATTGTTGGTCAGTGTGGACGGAAATCGAGTGTCAAATGTCAGTTCTTGTCGGTAATAAATTCAAGAGCCTAAGCACTACCTTACTGGCCAGAAATCACATCAGTTGATCCGCACAGCTGCTCCTAATCAGCTGGTCAACTCGTGCATCTTTCTACAAGACACCCTACTTAAAGCTGCCCTGCTTTTTTCTTGCATCTTTCTACAAGACACCCAACTTAAAGCCGCTCTGCTTTTTTTCATGCATCTTTCCACAAGACACCCTACTTAAAGCCGCTCTGCTTTTTTTTTATGCATCTTTCTACAAGACACCCTTCTTAAAGCTGCTCTGCTTTTTTTCATGGTGCTCATAAAAAAATCAGAGGGGCTCCTCTGAACAGAGCCACACAGCCAAATTGAATTTATGTTTTTTTATTTACTGAAATTTAATACATTATTTTCTCTTTGATTTTTATACACCTGATAGAAATATTGTTACAGTTATACAGTTACAGTTATCTCTCTAGTTATCATTTCTGATCTAAACAACCCTTTAATATGCCAGAGAATATCAATCACGCAAACAAAAAGCAAAAAAAACCTACAATCTCTATTTTCCCTGTCCTGTGGATATCTGTTACAGGGATCTTCACTGCTCCCATCAGAGGGGTCTACCACTTTGCTGTCTTTCTTCGTGGAATTGGTGGATCTACAGTTACAGGAGTGTCTCTTCATAAAAATGGAGAACATGTTGTCATTGCTTACAGTCATCAGCCAACACACAGTGTGACTCCCTCTAATGGAGCCTCTCTGCTGCTGGAGGTGGGAGATGTGGTCAATGTGAAACTGTGGCCTAATGCCTGGGTATATGACAGTCAAAACCGCCACACCACCTTCTCTGGCCACCTGCTCTTTCCCATGTGAGGAGAGTAAGATTGGCACAATGATTAGACAGTCTTTGGACATTATACTACATTTTCGTTTTCTTTTGAACAATTAAGTCTATACTGCTCATTATTTCCAGCTATTTGAATGTTTATTTTAAACTCTTTATCATTGTCTTTATTATCTTTATCTTTATTATTGTTTCTTATTATTTTGTACTATGTTGATATATTTGAATGGACTTTGGATGCACTCTGTTAAGTGGTCAATAAATTAAAGTCACATGACACATTTTCTTCTTGCTGGTGAGTGATGATATTCATGAATATATATTCTGGCTAATGTAGTCACCCTTTCACCTGTTTTTTTACCTTAATGCCATAAAATTGGTCAATGGCACTGAGGCAATAATTAATGGAACATGTGGGTTAGGCCTCCATCTCAAAAAAATAAGAACATAAAAAAAAGCTATTAAGATTAGTACCTTGATAGCCATTTAACTTAACAAGCTTACTAGATTGTCATAGTCAAATCAAGTCCATTTATTTACATAGCACATTAAAAAAAAATAATCTGATTGATCACAAAATTTTGCAATGATTAATTGTGATCGTAATCACAACTCATTTCCTCCAGTAAGGATTTGGATGCTTTATAGTATGTTGCATCCTTATTTTGCCCTGGAAAGACCTTGATGCTAAATAGCTGGCTTTGTTCTTCTCAAATGGGGCAATTCACACCCATGTGTTGCATGTGGTTGGTGGTGGTCAGGCATCTAGACCCACAGGAGTCTCTCTTCATAAAAATGGAGGGCAGGTTCTCCTTGCTTACAGTCATCAGTCCAGTGGGTCTGGCAGTCCCTCCAATGGAGCCTCTCTGCTGCTGGAGGTGGGAGATGAGGTCTATGCTAAGGTGTTGTCTGGAGCATGGGTGGTTGATCACAACCGCCACACCACCTTCTCTGGCCACCTGCTTTTCCCTATGTGAGGAGTCCGTCCAGAGAGGAACATCATCATAAATTTGTTCTGTTGGTTAGTACAGATTGCAATTACTTGTCTTAGTGTTTTCCGCTGAAAAATGCATTCATTACCTCCGCCAAGGAGGTTATGTTTTCGGTCGCGTTGGTTTGTCTGTCTGTTTGTTTGTTTGTCAGCAGGATAACTCCAAAAGCACTGCACGGATTTGAAAGAGATTTTTGGACAATGTGTATATTGGGACAAGCAAGAACTGATTCGATTTTGGATGCGATCGGTGATCCAGAACATGATCTGGAATTTATTGTATCTGTGATCCCATTGCCTTGGCGGAGGTCTGCGCTCTCTGAGCGCTTTTCTATTTTTCAGTATAGTCTTCAGAGGTTTTTTTTCTCAATATCATCCAATTTTCAGATTGTGTATTTTGTTATGGAGATTGGTGCATTTTATGGATAAATGCCTCATTTGCATTTGTAAACATTAAATCTCAAAAAACATGTAATACATTTTTTATTAGCCTAGTTATGATGTCACAAATCAACTGAAGAACTTTCATAGTGATACCTATTATTTAGAATTTGACCCTATTCTACTCAATTGACTGAGTGTTGAGCAGAAATTTTCCCTTTAACCTGGAAAATATGTTTCTCTCCATCTACAATACGTTGGAAGACTTTTAGTATGCGATTCAGGGGGGTGTTAGAATCAAGAACTATGAGCCATTTCTGTTGCAATTTTGTTGTCTTTTGTTGCTAGATTGACTGGCCTACGGTTATAAACCCATGTATTTTAGAAATATTTAATAAAAAAACTAAACAAATTTCAATGCGTGAGTGAGTCTGAGGGATTGTTTGGCCTGTGTATGGGATAGGCAGTATTCATATAAAAATGGGTATCAATCAAGGAAGCATAGTATCAATTTGAGATAGAAATGAAAGGTGTCTTATTTGCTTTCTTACTTGCCAATTATACAATTGACAGTACAACGAGCACCCATGAGGAACTGGGGCAAGGAAAAATCCCTTCTATTTGCATTTGATTTAGTATTTTTTTTTTAAGGAAAGAAACCTTG
The DNA here is from genome assembly GCA_027497455.2 of Sardinella longiceps. Taxonomy (NCBI): domain Eukaryota; kingdom Metazoa; phylum Chordata; class Actinopteri; order Clupeiformes; family Clupeidae; genus Sardinella; species Sardinella longiceps. The sequence continues at coordinate 23,810,472 of JAODXP020000006.1, forward strand.
GGCAGAACCACCTCCCATGGGCTCAACCCAACTGCCAGTGAAGTACCCATACGTATTACATGAATTGATTACGCTGATTTTGTTCTTTCAATTTATGAAGTAACATAAAAACGCTTATTAATCGCAACAAAGTTGACATAATTTACGAGTCAATGTTGTGACTGCTAAAGTGAGAATATGAATCCGCCTATGTGTAGAGCTCAAAATGTTCTGGAACAGAATGTCAATCAGATGTAAAAGAACTTTTTTTTGACTGAGGTGATACAGAGTTAAAAGATTTAATAACTGCTGCTTCTCCCACATCAAAGGCTCTCTAATTACTGTAAAGGCTATCAGTCTACCACTCATAAATGAAGGTGTGTGTGTGTGTGTGTGAGTTATTGTGTCCCTGTTTCCTTGTTGTTTAACAAATGCAGCTGAGTCAGGGTCAGGGCACTAGGATAATAGTGTGTGTGTGTGTGTGTGTGTGTGTGTGTGTGTGTGTGTGTGTGCGTGTGTGTGTGTTGGCCAAATACACACTAGAAGTGCCAAGGGTGTGTGACTGCTGCCTTACTGTTAGAAGTCACTAAATGATGCATACTGTATGTGCACGACCCTAATATTTGCTATGTGTCAAACACATGGTTATTTGTATGACTACAGTTATGAGGTCAGGTCATTCACACCTCAGATAAGGGCTTAACATCAACACACAGTCCTGATTTACATTGGACAAGGAGTCACATGGCTTATACCTCACGTGTGAATTATTTACAACTGTGTTTGTTTGATGAATATCTGCCTGTCCCAGCTCTTTTGTATCCGGACCAGAGTATATATTTGAGAGCAAGACCAGACAGTGCAGAAAAAGAGGCAAATCATTCAGATTGATCATGAAGACCTGTGGAGCTCTACTGGTGCTGCTGTGCTGCTGTTTGGCTGAGACGCAGCTTAGAGGAGAGACCATCAGTAAAAATGACATCACTCACCAGGGCCACTATGGTGAAGCAGAGAGCAGAGAAAATGAGGTTATGGGTGCAGCACAGAGAACTGAAGCTACAGACACAGCCTCCACCCAACAAACCTGCCAGTCTGACATCCACACTGTGCTGAGAGAGATGAGTGTTCTGGTGGCAAAGCTGGAAGTGGAGCTCAGATACACTAAGACACAAATGGAGGCCACAAAGAAGTCAGTAGAAGAGCAAAGAGTGGAGCTCAGGCAGACTGAAGCCAGACTGAAAACCAGCGAGAATTTACTGGAACAACTAAAGAGTGAAAATGAGGGTGAGGCATAATTGTTTCTTCTTGTCATTGGTTTGGATGTTCTGCACCTTTCAATGATGGTATACCCATAGGTTCTCCCTCAATATGGGCAAGTCCACAATTCAATTCAATTCAATTTTATTTCTAGAGCGCTCAAATACAGTACATTGTCTCGCGGCGCTTTACAGACAGTACGGGAAGCATCCATGAGAAAAAGCCAGGTACGGGAGGTTCATCACTCAGCCAGTGTGTCGGGGCAGAGGAGGCAAGAGAAACCGAAAGAAACAGAAACTACAGGATTAGGCCAGTCTAGGATGTCACTTCATGATAGAAGTGTCATATAATCTAGCTAGAGTGAGGAGAGGGAGAGAGAGAGAGGAGAAAGAGGGTTGTACAGGATGGCAAGTGTGCAGAAAGTGGCAGCACTAGGCTATCACAGCATAACTAAGGTATGGTACAAGTCATCCTCAACTTAGAAAGTCTCATCTGGACGTACAAATTATTTCAGAAAACTTGCAATTCAAAAAAGTATTGTCTCAGTGTAAATAATCAGCTGAGCAAGTTACAAATGGATATTTATTTGCTAAAATGTTTACCCTATTCAGCCATAATGTACGTCTATGGAGGGGCTTCTAATGGGTATAAAGTGGGCGATAACACACACAAAACTACAATGCTATTTTTGTATAACTATTTCAATTGTGACATGTTAGAATTCACCATTCACACTTGTTTTGTATAGTTATTTCAGACGTCACCACCATAACGTCACATCTGTAATGCCGGTTTTCCCAAAATAACCCCAATCAAAACCAACTTATTTTACATTTACATCTAAAATAAGTCTTTTTCTGTGTTCACTGAGGTATCCTGTTTGGTATGAATGGAATAATATTCATGTTTCTCTGAAAATTGACTTCCTAGGAAAATTGTAATGTCCCATGAAAGCTTTTTTCGTCACGTCCATAACGCAAATTGAAAGGGTCATATTGTTGATGTAAATTATGATATGAATATGATATGATATGTCTATATTCAGCCATGAAGTTTTCATATGAAAAATCAACAAAATAATGACATTTTGTGAAATACTGCTAGGCTTGCAGGGATTATGTGGCATTTTGTTCATCAATAATGCATGAAAATGTCTATTTGCCCATATACTGTATGTGTGTGTGTGTATGTGTGTGTGTGTGTGTGTATCCCTTAGCTCAGGCAGTGAATCTGAGCATCACAACGAGTCAGGTGGAGGAGCTGAGGAGGGAGAGAGAGGAGAGCAGGGTGTCTTTCTCTGCCTCACTGCTAGCATCTGGTGATGGTGGAAATAAAGGGCCTTTTTCAGAAGCATTTCCCCTGGCCTACAGAAACATCTTCACTAACATTGGCAACGCCTACAACCCAGACACAGGTACCACAGGCTCACAATTTTCCTTCCCCATTTGAGATATGTTCTTTAAGGTAACACTTTAATTTACATTTTACATTTAAGTATTAGGTAAGAATGGTGTAACAAAAACGTATCAAGGGATAATTACTGAGTACTTACAGCGTAAGTTTGCTGGAATAACACACGCTCACGCTTTATTTTACAGCCCGTGAAGTACTGGTTAAGTACAAGTAAGAACAACGTAACAAAACAGAACTTGATGAGTAATATTGCCATAATTACAAAGTAATTTGCCGACATCACACTAGGCTATGCATTTTTTATTATTATTTTTAGCTTATATCACGAGCACTATTATGTGCATTACATTTTTCTGATAATGGGCCATTTGCGAGTAGTGAGCGCCCTTTGTTTCGTGCAGGTGCGCTTTTTGGTCTCACAGCCAGTGGAAGGGGAAAGGGGAGGGGGCCCTCTCCCTTGCTACAGCGGGCAGCTGTAGGCCTAGTGCATCTGATAAGTTGGTGAAGTCTAAACCAGGCCAGTAATTCCTTCTAAATAAACACTTTGTTCATAAGATTGTGAATTCAAGCCTACAATATCACAATATTTTTTTCCTGGGTCGTGGGAAATCTTTGCTTGCCTACTTTCAAAGCAGCAGCATCAAATGGTAATGCAAATGTAGAGTGCAACAAGCACGTAGACCTAATTAATGCACGCATGATGCCCTCTACCTTCAAACCCAAACCAACTCTCTTATGCAAATGTGAGAAAAGCATATCTCCGTTTTTCCTACACAAGTTCTTGCCATATGACATATATGACATATGACATAACTACACTCTAATATTGGATGCGCGGGCTGTAAAATAAAGTGCATCCAAATTGATCCAACCCTGGCTTTCCTATATGCTTCTGCATCCAGGCTACCCCACACTTACTTTGTAATTATGGCAATATTACACATTAAGTTCTGTTTTGTTACGTTGGTCTTACTTGTACTTACCCAGTACTTCAGGGGCTGTAAACATTCTTTAAATCTATAGTATTTTAAAACATTTCCAAATGTAAAATAGTATTCTTAACTGAATTTGGAATAATAATTCTTTTGGGTTTATTAAACACTGTAAAAAACGATTTGTAATGGTTACTTGAAAAATGCGTGGAAACTCGTTGCCTCAAATGAGTTAAGTAACTATAACTTATCTTTTTCAAGTTAAAAGCACTTTACATCTAAAAAGATAAGTTATAGTTACTCAACTCATTTGAGGCAACGAGTTTCCACACATTTTTCAACCATTACAAATCGTTTTTTACAGTGTAGGCTAAATAGTGGCAGAAATTAAGGTTTTCCTTTTTCTTTTTTCTGTCCTTCTCATCACAATTTCTTTATTACAGGTGTGTTCACAGCTCCAGTCAGAGGGGTCTATTACTTTCTTTTGTTTGTGCTCGGTCATGGTCATGCATCTACACGTATGTAACACCCACAAACGTAATAACTTCCCACAAACGTAATAAACCACAAACGTAATAAAAATATGCACTTTTAAAATGTAATAATCCTGCAAACGTAATAATTTCCCATAAACGTAATAACAGTCGCCTACTGTTAACGTAATAAAAAAAATCCCACAAACGTAATAATTATTACGTTTGCAGGAAATTATTACATTGGTGGGAACATGAAAAAACTTATTACATTCCCCTCCCATAAACGTAATAAAACACAGATTTGGTGAAATTATTACAGTTTTATCAGATGTAGGACTTATATTTGTCAGTGAACTTATATCTCTAACCATGTAGCCAGCTGTCAGAGCTTAAAACCTGATACAGTGGCATGCTGCATATGTTTATTCCCTCAATTGTTTTTATATGCAGCTTTTCCTAAAGAACTACCTGACCCGTGGCATTGAGGATGATGAAATGTTTATGGAATGTTGGTCTCAAGAGCCCACATCAACTTAGCTTATAACCAGTGATTTGTGATTTGCCATCCCCATGGTAAAAAATGAAAATGCAATATTATACTGCTTTAATTGCCCCTATCTTTAGATCAGATGTTATGAACTGCACCAAATTTAATGTGTATGATGAACCTGACATCTTGTGGGAATATAAAAAAAGTCAGAGAATGCACACACATCGGTGGCACAGGTGCTGGACCAAACATATGATAACTGAAAGGAAAACTACACTACACTACACTATGACCGCCGCTCAGTTCTGCACATTCTCTGCATATATGATGCTTGTCAACTTGTTTGTATCTCTCTCATGTTATAAATGTGTGTCTGCATGAGTGAGTTTGCTTTTGTGTACAAGTATAAGAGTGTGTGTGTGTGTGTGTGTGTGTGTGTGTGTGTGTGTGTGTGTGTGTGTACCCGTGCGCATGTGTGCTTGTGTGTACAGTATGTACTGTGTGTGTGTGTGTGTGTGTGTGTGTGTACCCGTGCGCATGTGTGCTTGTGTATATGTAGTTATATATGAGCACATATGATGTAAATGATCATTTTGTAACCCAGTAACCATTCACTTAATAGCACCATCTACAGGTCAATGGTTGTACAGTCATTAAATGTACATATAAATTCATTTATTTTACAGCCCCCCATGGATGAAATTCCACAAAACTTGACATATTCCCACAAGATGTCAGGTTCATCATACACATTAAATTTGGTGCAGTTTATAACATCTGATCTAAAGATAGGGGCAATTAAAGTAGTATAATATTGCATTTTAATTTTTTACCATGGGGGTGCAAATCACAAATGACTGGTTATAAGCTAAGTTGATGTGGGCTCTTGAGACCAACATTCCATAAAAATTTCAGCATCCTCAATGTTTTGGGTTTCACAGGGGGGCCACGCAAAGATGGAGTGGCCCCCAGGGACCAAACTAAATTTTTCCGTAAAAGTCTACTGGGGCTACATGCCCACCAAGTTTCATGTGCCCCGGTGTTACGGTGTCCCGGGAATCGTTGACCAAAAATTCAGGAAGTAGATGATGGGAGAAAAAAAAAAAAAAACTTTGACAATCATCATAATAAAGGTCCGCAACACTGTTTGATGCCCTCAAGAATTTAATAGCACAACAACTAGACTAGCACGTAGTGCTATTGAATTCTTGGGAGCATCAAACAGTGTTGCGGACTCATTATTATGACCGCCGCTGCGTAGCAAGCGTAGCGGTCATATAATGATTGTCAAAGTTTTTTTTTTTTTTTTCTCCCGTCATCTACTTCCTGAATTTTTGGTCAACGATTCCCGGGACACCGTAACACCGGGGCACATGAAACTTGGTGGGCATGTAGCCCCTGTAGACTTTTACGGAAAAATTTCGTTTGGTCCCCGGGGGCCACTCCATCTTTGCGTGGCCCCCCGTGAAACCCCAAAAATGCAGTTTTTCCTAAAAAACTACCTGATCCGTGACATTGAGGATGATGAAATTTTTATGGAATGTTGGTCTCAAGAGCCCACATCAACTTAGCTAATAACCAGTCATTTGTGATTTGCACCCCCATGGTAAAAAATTAAAATGCAATATTATACTGCTTTAATTGCCCCTATCTTTACATCAGATGTTCTAAACTGCACCAAATTTAATGTGTATGATGAACCTGACATCTTGTGGGAGTATGTCAAGTTTTGTGGAATTTCATCCATGGGGGGCTATAAAATAAATGAATTTATATGTACATTTAATGACAGTACAACGATTGGCCTGTAGATGGTGCTATTAAGTAAATGGTCACTGGGTTACCAAATTCAAAAGATCTTTTAGCCTACATCATATGTGCTCTATGGCAAGCCGTTCAGGAAAAAAAACCTTGAATATATTGAATGAAACTCCGAATATATTGAATGAAAGAAAACCTTGAATATATTGAATGAAGTCCCGAATATATTGAATGAAACTCCGAATATATTGAATGAAGTCCCGAATATATTGAATGAAACTCCGAATATATTGAATGAAGTCCCGAATATATTGCATAAAACCCCGAATATATTGAATGAAGTACCGAATATATTGAATGAAACTTTCCTCATCTGAGGTCAGTGCCGGCGGCCATCTTATGTGTGTCACCAGTATAGATACAGACGGCAAGTACGGTTAACGCCCCCAAAATGCTAGGGTGGAGTCAGCGTGGGGGATAACAGAGGCCAATTTAACATTATGGTGAATGGACAAGGTAGAGAAAGTTGCTTAACAATAAAAGATTGCTAAGTAAAATTGAACAAAGTCCATATTAGATGTTTTGTCTAATCATGACCTGTTTGCCTACTTGTGTTTAGACTAAAATAATTTTTCCATCATTTGTTTATTGCAGTTACACTAACAGAAATGTCATGAGCCGTCTCTGCTCCTGTCAAAAGTAAAGCAACTTTCAATCACAAGTCTGATTAGCTCAGTTAAGCAAGCTAAAGTTAGCTACATTTACTGTGGTGATCAATGAAGTTGGCTAGTTAGCAAGCTAATGAAACTAACAAACATCATCTAGATTGTCATCAGTATCGCGTTTGGAGGGGTGTGAAGTTCAGAATTCACATCGGACCATCGGACCATCATTACTACCTTCAGGCATTGCCCTCAAAAATGTGTCTGGCTCCTTGTAGTTTGTGCTCAGTGTAACTTGTAGCTTAGCATGCCATTGACTCCTTCACTAATTTAGGGTTTGTTTTCCCCCACATGGGGGACACGAGGTGCTGATTTTATGGGCGTGCCCGGACTTGCCGTCTGTATCTATGGAAATGCCCATGACCAGGCAGTACCGCTTGGGTGGAGTGAATGAGTAAATGAGGCAAAAATATTAAATAAATTATAGTTTTATTAATAATTTCATTGATTGCAGCTGCAAGGTAAAATAGTTTAGTTAAGTCACAGTCAGTTATTTTGGCCGAGTACAGAGCTGGCCGAGTAGTAATCCAGCTGCGTTACCACCTGTACAGCACAGGAAGCGGCGACGATCCCACTGAAGGTTGGCGTAGCAGCTAGCTAGCGGCGACGATCCTACTGAAGTAGGGACGATCCCACTGAAGGTTAGCGTAGCCGCTAGCTAGCGGCGACAATCCCACTGAAGCAGCTAGACGTGGCGACGATCCCACTGAAGGTTGGCGTAGCAGCTAGCTTCAGTGGGATCGTCGCCGCTTCCTGTGCTGTTCACTGGTGGTGGTAACGCGGCTGGATTAATTACTACTCGGCCAAAATAATTGACTGTGACTTAACTAAACTATTTTACCTTGCAGCTGCAATCAATGAAATTATTAATAAAACTGTAATTTATTTAATATTATTGCTTCATTTATTCATTGCCAACCACTCCACCCAAGCGGTACTGACTGGTCAAAGGCATTTCCATACTTGTGACACACATAAGATGCCCGCCGGCACTGACCTCGGATGAGGCAAGTTTCATTCAATAATTCGGGACTTCATTCAATATATTCGGGGTTTCATTCAATATATTCGGGACTTCATTCAATATATTCGGAGTTTCATTCAATATATTCGGGACTTCATTCAATACATTCGGGACTTCATTCAATATATTCAGATTTTCATTCAATATATTCGGGTACACACACACACACACACACACACACACTACATACTGTACACACAAGCACACATCCGCACGGGTACACACACACACACACACACACACACACACGCACACACACACACACTCTTATACTTGTACACAAAAGCAAACTCACTCATGCAGACACACATTTATAACATGAGAGAGATACAAACAAGTTGACAAGCATCATATATATGCAGAGAATATGCAAAACTGAGCGGCGGTCATATTTTGTACCGCCATGCGGTGCATCTAGTTTTCCTTTCAGTTATTTTGTGGGAATATGTCACGTTTTGTGGAATTTCATCCATGGGGGGCTATAAAATAAATTAATTTGTATGTACATTTAATGACTGTACAGTGTACAACCATTGACCTGTAGTTGGTGCTATTAAGTGAAGGGTTACTGGTTTGGGATGATAGGCCTACTGTCTCACACACACACACACACACACACACACACACAGGGCAGAGAATGTGCAGAACTGAGCGGCGGTCATATTTTGTACCGCCATGCGGTACATCTAGTTTTCATTTGAGTTGTGTGGAGTTTACATGTACCAAGCCGAAGCCTTTGTGTGGTCCAGGGTCCACATCTTTAGTAAATTTAGAAAAAATAAAAAAATAAAAATAAAAAATAGTGAAGATTTTTTTTTAAGTTAAGCTTTTTTAAGTTTTGATTTAGGCTCAGAGTTCATAAACATTTCATCATCCTCAATGCCACGGGTCAGGTAGTTCTTTAGGAAAAACTGCATATAAAAAACAATTGAGGGAATAAACATATGCAGCATGCCACTGTATCAGGTTTTAAGCTCTGACAGCTGGCTACATGGTTAGAGATATAAGTTCACTGACAAATATAAGTCCTACATCTGATAAAACGGTAATAATTTCACCAAATCTGTGTTTTGCTACGTTTATGGGAGGGTAATGTAATAAGTTTTTTCATGTTCCCACCAATGTAATAATTTCCTGCAAACGTAATAATTATTACGTTTGTGGGAAATTTTTATTACGTTAACAGTAGGCGACTGTTATTACGTTTATGGGAAATTATTACGTTTGCAGGATTATTACATTTTAAAAGTGCATATTTTTATTACGTTTGTGGTTTATTACGTTTGTGGGAAGTTATTACGTTTGTGGGAAGTTATTACGTTTGTGGGT
>JAODXP020000006.1:23819954-23839954 GCA_027497455.2 Sardinella longiceps
GAGGACAGTTGAGGAACAGAAAGTGGAGCTCAGAAAAACTATGTCCCAAATGGAGGTCATGGAGACCAGACTAAAAGCCAGTGAGAAAAAAGTTCAAGAACTGAAGAGTGAAAATGAGGGTAAACCATCTTCTTCGTTTAGTTATGTCCAGGGGCGTAGCTAGGCCTTTTTTACTAGGGCACGTGACCAAGTAAAAATCAGCTGTGCCCCAGTAAAAAAAAGATAGAAAAAAAAGAAAAAAGTATGTGATTTTATTTAATAACAACCTGTTTTCGGCGTGCAAAGTACATATGCGAATTGAGATCGAGTGAAAGAGAATGGGTTTTTAATTCCAAATGTTATACGTGTGTCTTATCTCTGGTCTGAGACACTCTTTCCACAGTCATATGTACATCTGCACATCTGGCTTGGTGTGCCAAACAGTGATTTAGGCTACTTTAAGGTGAAGTTATACACGAAGTTCCTATAACAAAAGTAGCTGTACATGCTGTGCATTTCTATTGATATAAAACATTACAGGAAACCAGGACAGAGGCAGGGCCTCTGATGGATGAGGAGAGGTACAATTCTGGGTGTCAATGCTGCTAGGTTTGTAATGCGTTGAATGAGTGGAACGGAGCCGTCTGAGCTCCAATGGAAAGCTCCTGTTTATCATTTTTATTCATTAACTGAAATGCCCGAAATCAAGAGCTACAGCTACAGCGCAACTCAAGCATAACTTTACTCACAATCTCAGTTCAATGAGGTTGGCCTCTGATACTTAAATAACATTTACATGTTACATTTATATGTTGTATTATACTCTTGCATTACGTGCACCAAGGCACAGCACTGGCCTCTTATTCGCCTCCGTCTAGACCTCGATATTTTTTTCAAGCCGAAAATAAGTTTGTCGATTAATCTTATTGCGCGCGCTACAGCGTTGCAATACATATCGCGGGTGAATTGATTTTGCTTCATTGTCTTTAGGAAGCTTTATATGGGTATATTGGCTCTTACAATGGAGGTATTTGGTATTAAATGAAACTACACAACCAGATCTATCCATTGGTATCATTGCTTGCGCACTTGCTTGAGAATAAGGTGGTTACATTTCTATATAAAGATCAACAGAAAGCTCTTTATCTAAATAATGTTTACATTTAATAAATGGCAGTGCACCATTCATCCACCATTCATCATTTTTTTTTTTTTGGGGGGGGGGGGGGGGCGGGGGGTTGTTAAGGGCGGAGGCCTGTGCCCTGTAATAGTCTGTGTTTTATACGCCAAGGGAATGGAAACAAACTCCTGGTTTAGCCTGGTAACATGGCCTGTTTATTTCACTCCAATACATAACATGCACAAACTCATTCTGCTCACTCTACTTGTTCACTCCCATCATTCTGTGCGTCTTATCCCATAACCCCCTGTGTAATTAAAGGTGAGGTCCCCCAATAGATGAACACCACATCCCTCCAAAATTCCCAAGAAAATAAAACATTACATCCCTGCAATAGAAGAAGGGTTAAAATGTCTTTGTAGCAAAATTTCACAACATAACATGTGATAAACAAAGTGACAAAGTGATAAGGCATTAAGTAAGGTAGTTCTGTTCTTTTTTTTTTTTCTTTTTTTTTAACAGCTTACCAGAACTGAACTAGCAGTCTACCATGACAACAAGAGTTATGGCACAAAATCCTTAAGATACCCTGGACGCTTCACGGTGGGCCTTCTTGGGTAGCGAGGGGTGCTTGGGGTTGCCGGGCATGGCAGTGCCCCTGGGTTAAGTTCATTATTGTCAGTCTCTCTCTGCATAATGTTGTCCTCTCCCAGTGCAGCAGGTAGGCGCAGTGTGGGGGAGACTCGCTTGAAGTGAGATATGTTTCACGGTCACCACCTGCTGCCCTTTTTGAGCAGTGATCATTGTTCCTTTTGCTGCAGTGACTCGGAATGGATCTGGATGGAAACAGGACTGGAATTTGTTCTCTGGTCGCAATCTTTTCACCAGCACATAGTCTCCTACTTTCAGAGCAGGAGATGGGTGACAGAAGTGTTTGTCATGATGCTCTTTCATCTTCTGTTTTGCTTGTGCGTCTCTGGCTCTCATGAGCTGGTCCGGAACTGTGGTTTGGACACTGGGTAGAGTTGTGCGCACCTGTCTGCTGAAAACAACGGTGGCGGGTGGATTTCCCGTGGTGCTGTGTGGAGTAGTTCAGAAAGCGATTTAGTTCCTGTTGGGTGTTTCTTCGTTTAAGTCTGGCAATCTGCAGTGTCTTTTTCAACGTCTTCATAATTCAATTCAATTCAATTCTTTATTGCAGACCCAGGAGGATCCATATCACAGATAAGAAAACACACGTCAGGACACAATAAACTAAACAAAAAATAAACAAACAACCATAAAAAAAAAAACATGCAAATATTGCATAGATCACTTTCCCACATACAAACATGTTCGCCAGTGATTCCACAATCTTGAGAACAGTCTCACAGAGCTACGCCCAGGACTAGCCAGAACAGCTATTAAGTCATTATGTGACTCAGATGCCCTGCACATAAATCTATACATCAGATTGCGTAGCACAGCTGCACAAGTAGGTACCCCAGCACTGACAAACATTTGACTGGCGCTAGACCTTCTAGGTATTCTCAGCAGTAGCCTCATGCTGTCATTGTAGGCCACCATGAGTTTTCTAAGGCTATTTTGTTTATAGTGGCACCACAGGTGTGCGGTGTACATTGGTGTGCAGTATGCTTTGAAGAGTGAGAGCTTGACTGACACAGAGCACATACTAAATTTACGGCACAGCATGTTCGCTTGCACATACAATTTCTGACGTTGCCTATAGATATCCCCATCATCGGTCAGGTCATTAGCAATAATGTGGCCAAGATATTTGATCTCACTGCATTCAGTAAGTGCAGAGCCAGCCAGATAGAAGGCAGGAAAGGGTAATCTTTTGTCCTCTTTGCTCCTTATGATCATGATCTTACTCTTACCAGCATTATATTTTATGTCACATTGTTCCCCATACTGTGAACAGATTCTTAGTAACTGTTGCAAACCAGCAGTACAGGGACTCAGAATGACCAGGTCATCTGCATACATTATGTGGTTGATTTTTATGTCACCAACCCTACATCCAGTTCCACACATATTTAGAGACACTGACAAATCATTCATATACACATTAAAAAGAAAAGGAGATAAAATTCCACCCTGTCGAACACCATTGGTGACTAGAAAGGGTTCCGAAGTCACATTCCCCCACTTCACCCTCATTGTCTGATGTGAGTACCAATAGACCAGTATTCTAATTAAAAAACAAGGGACCCCACAATTGGACAGTTTTAAAAATAATTTCTCATGGTTGACACGATCAAATGCCTTAGATGCATCTATAAAGCACATGAACATAGTAGTATTTTTTCTATTGTATCCATTTAAAATTTCTTTTAAGGCATAGATACACAAGTCTGTACCAAGCTTTTGTTTGAAACCAAATTGGTTTTCCGTAGTCAAGACATATCTTTCAAGTCTACACAGTATCACAGTCTCCAACACTTTAGACATGACACTGGCCAGGGCTATTGGCCTGTAGTTATCTGAGCTGTTTAACTTCCCCACTTTGTCTTTGATTACTGGCACCAACACAACAGCTAGCATGGATTCAGGTAAGACTCCATGAACTAGAAGACCCGTGTAGCACATAGCCACCATAAATCTCTCAATTTCCCCATTAGCCTGGGGCCAACACGGGGTTATCTTTCTGTGGCGAAAGCCTAGGTGAGAGGCAAATTTGGAAAAGTCCTCAGAATTGAAAGGAGGGCCATTGTCACTTTTGACAACTTCTGGGATGCCAAATAATGAGAACATGCTATCTAGCCTTGGTATGACAGCATCTGCAGATGTGGTGGACACTTTTTCCACCATCGGGAATCTGGAGTAATCATCCATCACGACAAGTAAGTGTTCACCATGTGGTAATGAGCAAAAATCCACGCTCTGCAGCTGGAAAGGGAGTCATCTGAAGTGGTGCGTGAGACTGGGTAGTGGGTGTCACTGCCTGGCAGGCAAGACAGGCTTTGATGCACTCCTCTGTCTTTTGATCTATACCTGGGAACCACACTTTTTCCCTTAAGAGCTTCTTTGTCTTCACCACCCCTTGGTGGCCTTCATGGACAATATCAATCACCCGGTTATGCAGGGAGGAGCGTATCACCAACTTGTTACCCCTGAGTAGGAGATCAGATGAAGACACTACAAGCTCGGACCTCTGTGCATGAAAACACCTGAGAAGTGACTTTTGGGTTGGCGACATGCCTGCCGTCTGTTCCAGAAGAGTGTGCCACTGTCCTGTTCTGGCCGCAGCTATGACTTTCTGGAGGCATGGGTCAGACTGTGTGGCAGTATGGATCTCTTGCAGTGTCATGGCGCGGGGAACATCATGGTCAATGATGAAACGCACATGAGCTTCAGCCAGCTCGGTGGCATGTGTGTCTTTTGACCCAGGTGTGGGGACGGGGTGTCTCGAGAAGTAGTCCGCGGGGTTGTCAACACCCGCCCTGTAGATCACAGAGAAGTTGAAGTTTTGTAGCTTTAACAGCCAGCGTTCAATTCTGGGTGGGGGGGAGGAAGACGGTTTGTTAAATATGGGCACCAGTGGCTTGTGGTCGGTAATCACTGTGAATGGGCATCCAAGTAAATACAGCTGGAAGTGAAGGCAACCCCAGATTATAGCTTAAGCCTCCCTCTCAGTCTGTGAATATCTCTGTTCCACAGGTGACAGTGCTTTGCTGGCATAGGCAAGTGTGTGTAGCGTACCATTAGAGTCAGTCTGTGTAAGAACGGCCCCTAGGCCTACAGGGCTTGCATCCACAACAACTTCTGTGCGTTTTGATTGGTCAAAATAGGCCATGACCCTGTCACTGCTCAGTGCATTTTTGAGATTGATAAAAGCTGTCTGGTGGGCAGGGGACCAGTCCCACAGCTGGTCTTTCTTTGTTAGCTCTCTAAGAGGTTGTGTTAGGGTGGCTAGGCCTGGAATGAAACGACCACAGTACGTGACGAGGCCTAGGAAGCTTCTGACCTCACCTGGGTTCTGTGGAGCTGGGGTTCCCTTGACTGCAGCCACCTTCTTGGGGTCTACTGAGATGCCTTGATCTGAGAAGACATATCCGAAGAATTCTACCTTGGTCTTATTGAATTCGCACTTTTCTGCATTAAGTGTGAGGTTACACTCACAGAGGCGGGTGAGGACTGCTTCCAGGCTCTTGTCATGTTCCTCTTGGTTGGTGCCATACACCAGCATGTCATCACTGACATTTAGAACACCCTGGATGTCAGCTAGTGTCTCTCTGATAGTGTTCTGGAATATCTCTGCTGCTGACGATATCCCGAAGTTGAGCCGTTTGTAGCGTCTCAGGCCCACATGTGTTGTAAATGTTGTTATGTAGCGAGAGTCAGGGTGTAGTTCAATCTGGTGGTAGCCTGCAGTCAGATCAAGTTTGGAAAACACTTTTGCCCCATTGAGGTCTGCTAGAATATCATCCACTGTGGGAGTGAGATGCCGCTCACGCTTGATGGCTTCATTTGGGCGTCTCATGTCCACACACAGTCTGAACTGTGAACAGAGAGCTTGAAGTTATTACCGACAGGAGTTCACGGTGTAGGTTCTTTTGTTGTTGTTGTTTTATACGCCAAGGGAATGGAAACAAACTCCTGGTTTAGCCTGGTAACATGGCCTGTTTATTTCACTCCAATACATAACATGCACAAACTCATTCTGCTCACTCTACTTGTTCACTCCCATCATTCTGTGCGTCTTATCCCATAACCCCCTGTGTAATTAAAGGTGAGGTCCCCCAATAGATGAACACCACATGCCCCAGTAAAGCTTCATCTCTAGTGACGCCCCTGGTTATGTCCTGCATTATTTCTGTTTTACATACAATGTACAGTATATTATTTCCTTCTCTCTCTCTCTCTCTCTGTTTGTTGTCTTCAGCTCAGGCAGTCAGTGTGAACCTCATAGGGAGTCAGGTGGAGGAGCTGAGGAGGCAGAGAGAGGAGAGCAGGGTGTTAAACTCTGGTGTTAAAGCTGGAAGTGGCAGGTGTCCGTTTCCCAAAAGTTGCTAACCCATTCCCATTGCCAACTAACGTTTGGGAAATGGATGCTGCCACTAACATACTAACACAGCTCCTGGTTCAGACGCTGGTTATCTCTCGTCTCGACTATTGGCAACGCCCTTCTAACAGGTCTACCAGCCTGTGCGGTGAAACCACTACTGATGATCCATAAGGCTGCTGAACGCCTGGTCTTCAACCAGTCAAAGAGAGCACATGTCTCTCCACTGTTAAGGGAGCTCCACTGGCTGCTCCCATCAAATTCATGTCACTAATGTTGGCTTCCAGAGTACTGGATGGAACTGCTAAAGTCTACCTAAAAGCCATCATCAAACCATACGCTAACCTCCAATCACTCCGCTCAACCAAGGATCACTGCTTAGAACGACCAACACCCTGCACAGATCAATCTAGGCTCTTCTCATCCATTGTTCCTAACTGGTGGAATAGTCTTCCCAAGACTATTAGAACAACAGGCACTCTATCTACTTTCAAGAGAAAGGCGTTGGTATCTCTTGTCCTAGTTCCTTAAATTACTTGGAATGCACTGATCAAGCACTTCTAAACTCTTGCACATCTTAATAACTGCTGCTTCTCCCACATCAAAGGTTCTCCTAATTACTGTAAAGGCTATCAGTCTACCACTCATAAATGAAGGAGTGTGTTTGTGAGTTATTGTGTCCCTGTTTCCTTATTGTTTAACAATGCAGCTGAGTCAGGGACAGGGCACTAGGAAAATAGCCAAACACGTGTGTGTGTGTGTGTGTGTGTGTGTGTGTGTGTGTGTGTGTGTGTGTGTGTGTGTGTGTGTGTGTGTGTGTGTGTGTGTGTGTGTGTGTGTGCACCAAGGGTGTGTGACTGCTGTCTTACAGTTAGAAGTCACTAAAAGATGCATTTGTGCACAACCCCTCATATTTGTTATGTGTCAAACAGTTTCCCATCCATGGTTATTTGTAGGCTAGAGGTCAGGTCATTCACAACTCAGACCTTCAAATGGAAAAAAGTCCTTAAAGGAGTGGTTCAGAATTTTCGATGTTAAACCTCATTTCCAAGTAAGCCTGAGTGATATCTGTCATTGGAGACCGTTTTCAACTCATTTCATCCAGTCCTTCTATCAGCTGAGTTCGCTGGTGCTAGGCTAACGCAAGTGAGTGGACAGTGCTAGCCTGGCAATAAAAACAGTCTTACCCACTCTGCAGTCTCCTTTAGGCAAATACATTAAAATGCCAGGTCATCGGTGTTGATTAAAAAACATTGTAAAAGAAAAACTACCCTTGAATCGCCATGATAACGTTACATTTTGAGGGACTACTTTCTCAGCAGCAGCGGAATATTACCTTGCTCAGGTTAGTTGTTTGACTAATATGAGGATAGACCATGGGATAGACAGAGCCTAACATTAGTGGGATAAGGCAAAACCTAACGTCAAGGCTAGGTAGCCGAGGTAATATCAATCTGCTGCCTTGCACACCTTGCGACAAACAGGGAACAATTTAGGCAAAATATAACACTTTTCAAGAGTAGTTGTACTTCAGAGATGATTGTATCAGCTTGGACGTATACATCGATGGCCTGGCATATTAATTCACTTGCCTAAGGGAGACTGCAGAGTGGGTAAGACTGTTTCTATTGCCAGGCTAGCACTGTCCACTCACTTGCATTATCGAAAAAAATCGAAAATTCTGAACCACCCCTTTAACATCAACACACTTGGACAAGGAGTCACATAGCTTATATCTCACGTGTGCATTGTTTACGACTGTGTTTGTTTGATGAATATCTGCCTGTCCCAGCTCTTTTGTGTCCGGACCAGAGTATATATTTGAGAGCAAGACCAGACAGTGCAGAAGAAGAGGCAAATCATTCAGATTGATCATGAAGACTTGTGGAGCTCTACTGGTGCTGCTGTGCTGCAGTTTGGCTGAGATGCAGCTTAGAGGAGAAACCATCAGTGAAAATGATATAACTCACCAGGGCCACTATGGTGAAGCAGAGAGCAGAGAAAATGAGGTTATGGGTGCAGCACAGAGAACTGAAGCTACAGACACAGCCTCCACCCAACAAACCTGCCAGCCTGACATCCACACTGTGCTGAGAGAGATGAGTGTTCTGATGACAGAGCAGAGAGTGGAGCTCAGATACACTAAGACACAGATGGAGGCCTTGGAGACCAGACTGAGAGCCAGTGAGAATAAAGCCGAGACTATGGAGACCAGACTGAGAGCCAGTGAGAAGACAGTAGAGGAGCAGAGAGTGGAGCTCAGACAGACTGAAACCAAACTGACAGACAGACTGAGAGCCAGTGAGAATCTGGTGGAACAACTTAAGAGTGAAAATAAAGGTACAAAAAAATGATTCCTGTCATATAAGTGTTCACTCTACAACATTTGGTTGCTTCATTCCATTTCAATCTACTCCTCCCACGTGTGTGTGTGTGTGTGTGTGTGTGTGTGTGTGTGTGTGTGTGTGTGTGTGTGTTGTCCTTAGCTCTTGCACTGGATCTGAACCTGACTGTAACCTCACTGAGGAGGGAGAGAGAGGAGAGCAGGGTGTCTTTCTCTGCCTCACTGCTGGCATCTGGTAGCCTGACACGTCAGACTATATCATAAGAATGTATAGTCTGAAGACCACTGATAGACTGTACCTCAATGGAGGGGTGGGTGATTGTGTTATCTTTCAAACTGCCTTTCCACGTAATAGGCTAGCGTTCCGGGCAGTGGTACCAGCTGGTATTTCAAACTTTTCCCGTAGCCCGTTGGTAACACGGCAAAGACATCTTTTTCAGAACGAAAACTTCAGTGCACTTTCTTGTTTCACTTTCAAAGAAAATGACAAGTGCAATTCGTCCAAAACTAAAGCCAAAGACGATTCCGCTCTGGTTTGAGCAGGGCTGTCGTCATCGTACAAAGCCCGCCTTACGATTTCCTGTACACATACCGCGCTGTGATTGGTTATCCGCCTCCAGAGGAAGGCTAAAACAGGTTTCTATCAGTGGCCTTTAGACGTACCTCTGTGCAAATTCAAATTTGCTACCACTAGGGGTACGTCTAGAGTCTAGGCTAGGCATCTGGTAGTGGACACACAGGACCTTTTTCAGAGGCAACTCCGCTGGTCTACAGACATATCTTCAGCAACATTGGCAATGCTTACAGTCCAAACACAGGTAACACAAGAGTCTCGTATAGGAGAGTTTTATTTTCCCACCAATGATCTCAGATTGAGTCCAACTAAGTCCTTTTGTTTACAAAATGTTCTATTCATAATTCATTACATTAAAGCCACAATGTGTAGCCTTCAAGTTTCTGCCATTAAAATTAAGCGCAACGCATTTCAAAGTATGTATTACTGCTAAGGTAGCCTGCATTCAGATGTCTGCCTATTTTTTTGAATGAGGTAGAAGATTTAGGTTCTGATTTTTTGGATTTTGAACAAACGTAGTCTTCAGTTTGTCTTCTTTCAAACCTGCCGAAACAGGGAGACAACGATAGCAATTAGCTGCATCTGCAAATTATGAGTGTGAAAACGCGACCGATATGACCTTGTTGAGCTTCTGTATTCCAAGATGGAGGCTGTATGGAGAGTCTACCCCAGTATATGTGCAATCAAATGCAAAATTTCAAGCCAATAGGGACTCATGAAATTAATAGTAGTGGTAAATATTAAAGAAAAAGTACAAGCTTGCCAACAGGTGAAACGGATTTTGATAATATTGAACAATAAAAACGTTACACATTGTCTCTTTCATTTTGGGTTCACCATAAACAGTGTCTGAAATCAAATGCATATTTAATTAAAAATTATAAATAAAATTATAGATTTTTTCCAGTTTAAAAAAATCCATAGGTCCTTTAATACCAATTTCATTCTGTTTCAGGGGTCTTTACAGCTCCAGTCAGAGGGGTTTATCACTTTGTGTTGCATGTCTCTGGCACTGGTCATGCATCTAGAGCTACAGGAGTATCTCTTTATAAAAATGGAGGGCAGGTTCTCCTTGCTTACAGTCATCAGTCCAGTGGCCATGCCAGTCCCTCCAATGGAGTCTCTCTGCTGCTGGAGGTGGGAGATGAGGTCTATGCTAAGCTGTGGTCTGGAGCATGGGTATATGACAGTCATAACCGCCACAACACCTTCTCTGGCCTCCTGCTTTTCCCCATGTGAGGAGTCCGTCCAGAGAGGGATATCATTGTAAATTTGTTCTGTTGGTTAGTACAGATTGCAATATCAATTAATTATCTTAGTGTTTTCCACTGAAAAATGCATTTGTTTTCTGTATATTCCTCAAAGGGTGTTTTCTCAATATCATCCAGTTTTCAGATTGTGTATTTTATTATGGAGATTGATACATTTTATGGATAAATGCCTCATTTGCATATGTAAACATAAAATGACAAAAAAAACTTGTAATTCATTTTTTATTAGTAATGATGTCACTAATAAACTGAAGAAGTTTCATAGTGATACCTATTATTTAGAATTTGACCCTATTCTACTCAATTGACTTCAAGTTTTGGGCTCAGATTTTCCCTTTAACCTGGAAAATGTATGTTTCTCTCCATCTACAATACGTTTGAAGACTTTTAGTATGTGATTCAGCGGGGTGTTAGGATCAAGAACAACTATGAACCTGCTGTTGCAATTTCGTTGTCTTTTGTTGCTAGATTGACTGGCCTACGGTTATAAACCTATTATATGTATTTTTGAAATATTTAATTAAAAAACTATAAAACTATACACTGCCCCCTTGTGTGAGTCTGAGGGATTGTTTGGCCTGTGTATGGGATAGACATTATTCATATAAAAATGGGTATCAATGTCTTATTAGAACATTTTGACAAAGGAAGCATAGTATCAATTTGAAAGAGAAGTGAATGGTTCATTCATGGAATTTGGAGTACATGTTGTTCACAGAGTTAGGGAAATAAATTGGGTTTGTGTTTGCCTGAACAGACATCAAAGCATCCAAACATCCAAGTCTTCTGACTTTGCACAGCCCTGACTGTCCACCTCTATATTGTCCTATCTCACTGAAGGCAAACCCCCCAAAATATCTTTAAAAAGGGGATTAATCTTTTGACAGAGGGCCAATGAATGGATGTGAGAATAGAAAATGTTTTCATATTTTTTCTAGTGTGTTCGAGCTACATGTGTGTATTAATTTTTCAGCATCTTAAAACATCTTTCTAGAATTAGCTATATTTTTTTGTATAAACATTTTTTTTGATATAAAATAATGGTTTGGTTTAGAAATCTATTTTTAAAGACTATGGGGAGAGGTCTTGGTGACTAATATCACTATAATATAATATATATGTCCCTCTCTTAAATTTCTTTTAAAAGGGGTCTTCACTGCTCCAGTCAGAGGGGTCTACCATTTTGTTATATTTGTTGATGGTAATGGTCAAACATATACGTGGACTGGTGCCTCTCTGCATAAAAACGGGGAGCATGTTGTCATGACACATACTAGCCAGCCAACCAGGAGGGTGAGCTCCTCCAATGGAGCTTCTCTGCTGCTGGAGGTGGGAGACATGGGTGTTTGATAGCTACAACCATCACACCACCTTCTCTGGACACCACTCTTCCCCATGTGATCATGTCAGCAGTTTACTACAAGAATAGGCTATGGAACACCTGCACTTGAGTTTTATTTCACAATTGAGTTTTAACACACAATTGAGTTTTATTTCTAGTGCCCCAATTACACAATTGACAGTACAAGGAGCACCCATGAGGAACTACTGGGGCAAGGAAAAATGCCTTCTATTTGCATTTGATTTAGTATTTTTTTTTTAAGGGAAGAAACCTTGGGCAGAACCACCTTCCATGGGCTCAACCCAACTGCCAGTGAAGTACCCATACATATTACATTAATTGATTACGCTGATTTTGTTCTTTCATTTTATGAAGTAACATAAAAATATGAATCGGTCTATGTGTAGAGCTCAAAATGTTCTGGAACAGAATGTCAATCAGATGTAAATGAAAATCATATGAAAATGTTTGTTTTTGTGCTACATGTCAAGCTTGGGTTTTGACTGAGGTGATACAGAGTTAAAAGATTTAATAACTGCTGCTTCTCCCACATCAAAGGCTCTCCTAATTACTGTAAAGGCTATCAGTCTACCACTCATAAATGAAGGTGTGTGTGTGTGTGTGTGTGTGTGTGTGTGAGTTATTGTGTCCCTATTTCCTTGTTGTTTAACAAATGCAGCTGAGTCAGGGACAGGGCACTAGGATAATAGCCAAACACGTGTGTGTGTGTGTGTGTGTGTGTGTGTGTGTGGCCAAATACACACGAGAGGTGCCAAGGATGTGTGACTGCTGTCTTACAGTTAGAAGTCACTAAATGATGCATTTGTGCACAACCCCTCATATTTGTTATGTGTCAGTTTCCCATCCATGGTTATTTGTAGGCTAGAGGTCAGGTCATTCACAACTCAGACCTTCAAATGGAAAAAAGTCCTTAACATCAACACACAGTCCTGATTGGACAAGGACTCACATGGCTTATATCTCACGTGTGTATTATTTACGACTGTGTTTGTTTGATGAATATCTGCCTGTCCCAGCTCTTTTGTGTCCGGACCAGAGTATATATTTGAGAGCAAGACCAGACAGTGCAGAAGAAGAGGCAAATCATTCAGTTTGATCATGAAGACCTGTGGAGCTCTACTGGTGCTGCTGTGCTGCTGTTTGGCTGAGACGCAGCTTAGAGGAGAGACCATCAGTGAAAATGACATCACTCACCAGGGCCACTATGGTGAAGCAGAGAGCAGAGAAAATGAGGTTATGAGTGCAGCACAGAGAACTGAAGCTACAGACACAGCCTCCACCCAACAAACCTGCCAGCCTGACATCCACACTGTGCTGAGAGAGATGAGTGTTCTGATGGAAGGGCAAAGAGTGGAGCTCAGATACACTAAGACACAGATGGAGGCCTTGGAGACCAGACTGAGAGCCAGTGAGAATAAAGCAGAGACTATGGAGACCAGACTGAGAGCCAGTGAGAAGACAGTCGAAGAGCAGAAAGTTATTATTAAGAAGCTAATGGAGAAACAGGAAGAGCAAACAGCAACTATGAGAGCTGTGGGAGGCAGTGTGAACTTCACAGGAGCTCAAGTGGAGGAGCTGAAGAGGGAGAGAGATGAGAGCAGGGTGTCTTTCTCTGCCTCACTGCTAGAAACTGGTAGTGGACACACAGGACCCTTTTCAACTGCAATGCCCCTGGTCTACAGACATGTCTTCACTAATATCGGAAATGGCTACAACCCAAACACAGGTAGGCTACTAGAGATATATTAAATCCTGCTGATACTTTGGACTGTGTTTTTCTGTTTTCTGGTGACCTCATTTGAGATTTAAACACAGGTATACAGAATTGGTAAAGCCAGAAATTGCAAAAGAGGTTGGCTAATTAAAAAAATTAGGTTATTAACCCGCCAAATGCTTTGCTATTTGTAATTTCATATGCAAGAAAATGACATCCTTAAGGCATTTTATTGGCATTATGAACGGGACAAAAAGTCAGTTTTGAGAGACCGTTGGGCAGGCAGAGGTCAAGGGTAGACAGACAATCAGAAGCCATGGAAGGTTTTAGACATCATGTTTATTTACAAGAAGAGAGGCTTTCATTGTTGTCATTTCATTGTCAGTGTGAATGAGGCTTTCATTGTTGTTGGTCAGTGTAAAATCGAGTGTCAAATGTCAGTTCTAGTATTCAAGAGCCTAAGCACTACCTTACTGGCCAGAAACGGTCACATCAGCTGATCTGCACAGCTGCTTCTAATCAGCTGGTCAACTCCTGCATCTTTCTACAAGACACCCTACTTAAAGCTGCCCTGCTTTTTTCTTGCATCTTTCTACAAGACACCCTACTTAAAGCCGCTCTGCTTTTTTTCATGGTGCTCATAAAAAATCTGGGGACTCCTCTGAACAGAGCCACACAGCCAAATTTAATTTATGTTTTTTTATTTACTGAAATTTAATACATTATTTTCTCTTTGTCTCTTTCATTATTTTTATACACCTGATAGAAATATTGTTACAGTTATACAGTTACAGTTATCTCTCTAGTTATCGTTTCTGATGTAAACAACCCTTTAATATGCCAGAGAATATCAATCACGCAAACAAAAAGCAAAAAAAACTCTCTCAATCTCTATTTTTCCTTTCCTGTGGATATCTGTTACAGGGATCTTCACCGCTCCTGTCAGAGGGGTCTACCACTTTGCTGTCTTTCTTCATGGAGGTGGTGGATCTACAGGTACTGGATTGTCACTTCATAAAAATGGAGAACATGTTGTCATTGCTTACAGTCATCAGCCAACACACAGTGTGACTCCCTCTAATGGAGCCTCTCTGCTGCTGGAGGTGGGAGATGTGGTCAATGTGAAGCTGTGGCCTAATGCACGGGTATATGACAGTCAAAACCGCCACACCACCTTCTCTGGCCACCTGCTCTTTCCCATGTGAGGAGAGTAAGATTGGCACAATGATTAGACAGTCTTTGGACATTATACTACATTTTCTTTTTCTTTTGAACAATTAAGTCTATACTGCTCATTATTTCCAGCTATTTGAATGTTTATTTTAAACTCCTTATCATTGTCTTTATTATCTTTATCTTTATTATTGTTTCTTATTATTTTGTACTATTTTGATATATTTGAATGGACTTTGGATGCACTCTGTTAAGTGGTCAATATAAATTAAAATTACATGACATACATTCTCTTCTTGCTGGTCAGTGATGATATTCATGAATATATATTCTGGCTAATTTTTACCTTAATGCCATAAAATTGGTCAATGGCACTGAGGCAATAATTAATGGAACATGTGGGTTAGGCCTCCATCTCAAAAAAATAAGAAAATAAAAAAAAGCTATTAAGATTAGTACCTTGATAGCCATTTAACTTAACAAGCTTACTAGATTGTCATAGTCAAATCAAGTCAATTTATTTACATAGCACATTAAAAAAAAAAAAATCTGATTGATCACAAAATTTTGCAATGATTAATTGTGATCGTAATCACAACTCATGTCCTCCAGTAAGAATTTGGATGCTTTATAGTATGTTGCATCCTTATTTTGCCCTGGAAAGACCTTGATGCTAAATAGCTGGCTTTGTTCTTCTCAAATGGGGCAATTCACACCCATGTGTTGCATGTGGTTGGTGGTGGTCAGGCATCTAGACCCACAGGAGTCTCTCTTCATAAAAATGGAGGGCAGGTTCTCCTTGCTTACAGTCATCAGTCCAGTGGGTCTGACAGTCCCTCCAATGGAGCCTCTCTGCTGCTGGAGGTGGGAGATGAGGTCTATGCTAAGGTGTTGTCTGGAGCATGGGTGGTTGATCACAACCGCCACGCCACCTTCTCTGGCCACCTGCTTTTCCCTATGTGAGGAGTCCGTCCAGAGAGGAACATCATCATAAATTTGTTCTGTTGGTTAGTACAGATTGCAATTACTTGTCTTAGTGTTTTCCGCTGAAAAATGCATTCATTACCTCCGCCAAGGAGGTTATGTTTTCGGTCGCGTTGGTTTGTCTGTCTGTTTGTTTGTTTGTCAGCAGGATAACTCCAAAAGCACTGCACGGATTTGAAAGAGATTTTTGGACAATGTGTATATTGGGACAAGCAAGAACTGATTCGATTTTGGATGCGATCGGTGATCCAGAACATGATCTGGAATTTATTGTATCTGTGATCCCATTGCCTTGGCGGAGGTCTGCGCTCTCTGAGCGCTTTTCTATTTTTCAGTATAGTCTTCAGAGGTTTTTTTTTTTCAATATCATCCAATTTTCAGATTGTGTATTTTGTTATGGAGATTGGTGCATTTTATGGATAAATGCCTCATTTGCATTTGTAAACATTAAATCTCAAAAAACATGTAATACATTTTTATTAGTTATGATGTCACAAATCAACTGAAGAACTTTCATAGTGATACCTATTATTTAGAATTTGACCCTATTCTACTCAATTGACTGAGTGTTGAGCAGAAATTTTCCCTTTAACCTGGAAAATATGTTTCTCTCCATCTACAATACGTTTGAAGACTTTTAGTATGCGATTCAGGGGGTGTTAGAATCAAGAACTATGAGCCATTTCTGTTGCAATTTTGTTGTCTTTTGTTGCTAGATTGACTGGCCTACGGTTATAAACCCATGTATTTTAGAAATATTTAATAAAAAACTAAACAAATTTCAATGCGTGAGTGAGTCTGAGGGATTGTTTGGCCTGTGTATGGGATAGGCAGTATTCATATAAAAATGGGTATCAATCAAGGAAGCATAGTATCAATTTGAGATAGAAATGAATGGTGTCTTATTTGCTTTCTTTCTTGCCAATTATACAATTGACAGTACAACGAGCACCCATGAGGAACTGGGGCAAGGAAAAATCCCTTCTATTTGCATTTGATTTAGTATTTTTTTTTAAGGAAAGAAACCTTGGGCAGAACCACCTCCCATGGGCTCAACCCAACTGCCAGTGAAGTACCCATACGTATTACATGAATTGATTACGCTGATTTTGTTCTTTCAATTTATGAAGTAACATAAAAACGCTTATTAATCGCAACAAAGTTGACATAATTTACGAGTCAATGTTGTGACTGCTAAAGTGAGAATATGAATCCGCCTATGTGTAGAGCTCAAAATGTTCTGGAACAGAATGTCAATCAGATGTAAAAGAACTTTTTTTTGACTGAGGTGATACGGAGTTAAAAGATTTAATAACTGCTGCTTCTCCCACATCAAAGGCTCTCTAATTACTGTAAAGGCTATCAGTCTACCACTCATAAATGAAGGTGTGTGTGTGTGTGTGTGAGTTATTGTGTCCCTGTTTCCTTGTTGTTTAACAAATGCAGCTGAGTCAGGGTCAGGGCACTAGGATAATAGTGTGTGTGTGTGTGTGTGTGTGTGTGTGTGTGTGTGTGTGTGTGTGTGTGTGTGTGTGCGTGTGTGTGTGTGTGTGTGCGTGTGTGTGTGTTGGCCAAATACACACTAGAAGTGCCAAGGGTGTGTGACTGCTGCCTTACTGTTAGAAGTCACTAAATGATGCATACTGTATGTGCACGGCCCTAATATTTGCTATGTGTCAAACACATGGTTATTTGTATGACTACAGTTATGAGGTCAGGTCATTCACACCTCAGATAAGGGCTTAACATCAACACACAGTCCTGATTTACATTGGACAAGGAGTCACATGGCTTATACCTCACGTGTGAATTATTTACGACTGTGTTTGTTTGATGAATATCTGCCTGTCCCAGCTCTTTTGTATCCGGACCAGAGTATATATTTGAGAGCAAGACCAGACATTGCAGAAGAAGAGGCAAATCATTCAGTTTGATCATGAAGACCTGTGGAGTTCTACTGGTGCTGCTGTGCTGCTGTTTGGCTGAGACACAGCTTAGAGGAGAGACCATCAGTGAAAATGACATCACTCACCAGGGCCACTATGGTGAAGCAGAGAGCAGAGAAAATGAGGTTATGGGTGCAGCACAGAGAACTGAAGCTACAGACACAGCCTCCACCCAACAAACCTGCCAGCCTGACATCCACACTGTGCTGAGAGAGATGAGTGTTCTGGTGGGTAAGCTGGAAGTGGAGCTCAGATACACTAAGACACAGATGGATGCTGTTGAGGCCAGACTGACTGAAAGACTGAGAGCCAGTGAGAATAAAGCAGAGACTTTGGAGACCAGACTGAGAGCCAATGAGAATAAAGCAGAG
The DNA here is from genome assembly GCA_027497455.2 of Sardinella longiceps. Taxonomy (NCBI): domain Eukaryota; kingdom Metazoa; phylum Chordata; class Actinopteri; order Clupeiformes; family Clupeidae; genus Sardinella; species Sardinella longiceps. The sequence continues at coordinate 23,837,802 of JAODXP020000006.1, forward strand.
ACTTTGGAGACTAGACTGAGAGCCAGTGAGAATAAAGCAGAGACTATAGAGACCAGACTGAGAGCCAGTGAGAATAAAGCAGAGACTGTGGAGACCAGACTGAGAGCCAGTGAGAATAAAGCAGAGACTTTGGAGACTAGACTGAGAGCCAGTGAGAATAAAGCAGAGATGTTGGAGACCAGACTGAGAACCAGTGAGAAGACAGTTGAGGAGCTGAAGGGGAAACAAGAGGAACAGACAGCAGCTCTGTCAGCAGTAGGAGGCAGTGTGAACCTCACAGGGAGTCAGGTGGAGGAGCTGAGGAGGGAGAGAGAGGAGAGCAGGGTGACTTTCTTTGCCTCAGTGGTGGAGTCTGGTGGTGGACATATAGGACCCTTTTCAGCTGCGACTCCCCTGGTCTACAGACATGCCATCACGAATATTGGAAATGCCTACAACGCAAACACAGGTAGGCCTAGTAGAATATTGTTCTGGATGGATGTCATGTATGTTGTTGTTGATAGCAATGCCATAGTTTTTCATAGCTCTCTTGGGAACAACGTTTGAAACGTTTGAAAATAAGAAACACCAATAGCAAAATGTCATGGACACACAGGCACTACATGCATTACAATTTTCCTCTCTTGTGGATCTGTTACAGGGGTCTTTACAGCACCCACCAGAGGGGTCTACCACTTTCTTGTGTTTGTTTATGGACATGGATCTACAGGTACAGGACTCTCTCTTCATAAAAATGGCGAGCATGTTGCTTTAGCTCACAGTTATCAGGGAGATGGTACTGTGGCTGCCTCTAATGGAGCCTCTCTGCTGCTGGAGGTGGGAGATGTGGTATTTGTGAAGCTGTGGCCTAATTCATGGGTGCATGATAATCATAACCACCACACCACCTTCTCTGGTCACCTGCTCTTCCCCATGTGAGGAGTCAGTCATTAAGGCAAAACATTACAGCTGAATAGGGTTCAATTTTTATCTATCTTACAATGAAACTTTCAGTTGCTTATTAATTTTTCTTTGTTTTTTTTTTTTAATGTTTAAATATGCTTTACCTAAATACATAATGTAAAAGATCTCACAGACTAAATACTTAATGCTTTCTCTATGTAAATATTCACTTTGCTTATCTGTCCCTTAAGATATATAATGGACGAAAGGTTGGTCGTATTTTGTGTTTTTTGACTTCACATTTTCATGCTATCTCAAATTTGTGGACCTATTTAGGGACCCAACATTGAACTTAGGGATGCCAGAGGGACGGAGGGAGGAGGAAAAAACAAAAAAACAAACAACAACTGGGGAAAAAAATCCCATTTACATTTACATTTATGCATTTAGCAGACACTTTTATCCAAAGGGACTTACAAAAGAGGGATAACAATCAAGCTGCAACACAATACAAGTGAAAGCCTACTGGGAGTGCCATTTGCTAATAGGAGAGCAAGTGCAAGAGTTTAGAAGTGCTTGATCAGTGCATTCCAAGTAATTCCATTCCATTTATTATAATCATGTTAATGATTAGGTTGCATCTCTATTGTTTACATTTACAGCAATAAATGAATGGCTAGATGTCTAAATGGAGATTCATTCTTTCAAAGCTACAGTATGTACAGTCTTACAGTGATATGATCGTGGTCGCGGGTCACCAGAAATGTTTGCACAGGGCGCCAGAGAGGAATGGGTTCTGAAAAGGGCAATTGATGATTTCAAACATCTGGGAATTTGGCCATTATGACACCCCTGACCTCACATTTGCGGGGTAAACGTAAGGTCGGACAACCATTCAAATGAATGGAGATGAGGAGTAGCAAGTACATTTACATTTATGCATTTAGCAGACGCTTTTATCCAAAGCGACTTACAAAAGAGGGATGACAATCAAGCTGCAACACAATACAAGTAAATGCCTACTGGGAGTCCCATTTGCTAATTGGAGAGCAAGTGCAAGAGTTTGGAAGTGCTTGATCAGTGCATTTCAATTAATGTAAGGAACTAGGACAAGAGATACTCTTGAAAGAGCTGGGTCTTCAAGAGTCTCTTGAAAGTTGATAGAGTGCCTGTTGTTCTAATAGTCTTGGGAAGACTATTCCACCAGTTAGGAACAATGGATGAGAAGATCTACCAGCCTGTCTGGTGAAACCACTACTGATGATACAGAA
>JAODXP020000006.1:23844954-23847454 GCA_027497455.2 Sardinella longiceps
CTGCTCTGGCACGTCGTTATACCAGGTGTGGGTTCTGCACCTAGAGCAGGGTTCTGCATATGATCTTCGGTCTGTTGTTCTCTATCTGTGTTCTATTTTGTTCTCTAATGCGCTTGTGTTCTCTATAGTGTTTCTATAACTACATGTCAGTGATGTTCATAAGTCATTTTTTCCAAGTCCAAGTCAAGTCTCAAGTCTTTGTACTCAAGTCCAAGTCAAGTCCCAAGTCCTGAGGCGCAATGCCAAGTCAAGTCTCAAGTCAAGTCTCTAGCCTCCCAAGTCCATGTCAAGTCTCAAGGCTTCTCCCCAAGTCGAGCCTTTTTGAATCTTGGAAAAAAAAAATCCCTTTGACAGGGTGAGGGTGGATACAATCTGCTATTGACAAATCAGCTGTAATGTTAGACCTGAGAAAATTTAGAATGCAGTTGTATGCATGAGTTACATTGCACCTAAAAGGAAATATTGTGCTTATGCTTTCCCATAAGAAACATCAGAAAAACCAAAACAATGAAATGAACACTTCTGTGAAATGAACATTGTTCACGAGTCACAAGGCTCAAGTCCGAGTCAAGTCTCAAGTCATTGAGGGCAAGTCCAAGTCCAAGTCTCGAGTCCAAGTCCCCATCACTGCTACATGTACATGTACTGTATGTTCTCATGTGTGCTCCTATGTTCTCAATTGGTATCCTCTGTGTAGTCTTGTGTTCTCTACAATGTTTCTCTATGGTTTTTTGTGTTCTATTGTGTTTCACTGTGTTCTCTTTTGTGTTCCTCTGTGATCTCTTTTGTGTTCCTCTGTGCTCTCTATTGTGTTTCACTGTGTTCTCTTTTGTGTTCCTCTGTGTTCTCCTGTGTTCTCTTTTGTGTTCCTCTGTGTTCTCTTTTGTGTTCCTCCGTGTTCTCTTTTGTGTTCCTCTGTGATCTCTTTTCTCTCATGTGTTCCATTGTCTGTGTTTTTAAATGCGTTTTGCATTTAAACTATGTGTGTGTGTGTGTGTGTGTGTGTGTGTGTGCGTACTTGAAAGGTACCATGCTGCTGGTCACTGGCTTCCTCAACTTCATCCTGAGCAAAAAGAAGAAGGCGGAGCCTCCTAAGCCTGAGTCACGTGACTCCTACTGTGACTCCTCCTCGCTCACGTTCATGTGACTGAGGGGGCGCCACTGAGCACACCTTTTCCTTCTTCCACATCATCACTGCGGGACGCCCCTCCTCTCTCGCTTTCCTGCCCAGCAACAGCCGTCTCCAGCCGCCCCGGAGCATCAGCGCTGGTGTCCAGTCAGGGGTGCCTCCTGACCCCAAACAGAAGAAGAGGCGGGCGGGGGGAAAGGTCAGGGCTGTTTTGGGGGACCCCCCGAAGAGAACCCCCTGGGGACGGAGATGGAGGAGTACCCCTACATGGACTCAGAGGAGACCACCTCTGACAAAGCCCCTATGATCCCCCCATAGACCACACCTGGCCTGGGGACTGCCCCTTAAAGGTATTATCCGGACATAGCCCTGCTGTTTTATACTGCTAAGCGCTATTGATAGCCACCTCAATGATCGAATTTCGTGCAATGTACCTGTAGACCGAGTTAGCAAAACGGCAGCCAACGCTAACAGAATAGGGCATGTCAAAACTAAACCTAATCTATTTGGTTTCGTTTCGACATGCCCCCTTCTGTTACCGTGTTGACTCACTTTGGATAATTCCTTTAAGGGTGGGGTAGGAAATGCTAGCCTGACATAGCCCGACCATAATACTGCTGTTCATCCGTATTCATGGTCTGGGGGTTCTTTAACCTGACAGGATTATACTGCGGAGGGAGGGCATTCACTTCTGGTTTGAAACGATTGGACAGCTCGTCTAATCAGCTTCATTGGCCGGTAGACTCTCTACCGATGTAAACACGCCCAGAGGACCGTTCCCAGACCATGGATACGGATGAACATTCGTATTATGGGCGGGCTATGTCAGGCTAAGGAAATGCTGTCCCATTAACTAATTAACCAACAATTAACTAACACTAAGTGAATGGGGCATAACAACTTACTTTCAGTTTCATTTCATTATGCCCCATTCAGTCAGCATTAGTAATGGGTTTGTATTCCGACAGCATTCAGGTACCTGGAACAACAGGGCTATTGACTGATTCACACCGGAGTTCTCCTGTAAAATAACCTCCTGACTGCAAACAATTAATTATATACTCCAACACAAAAATAAAATTAGTTTGTTACCTGTGGAACGAACAGCAGTGAAAAAACGCCATCCAATAATCTTAAACCTATCAGTCGAACTGATTGAATGGTGATATGCTTGTCAAACTCAACTGCCGTTAGTCCTACCCCCCCTCCCTATTTGTTTCTATACTCTGACGGTGTGGCTTCAGGGGAACTCTGAAGAAAGGGGAATAGACTTGTGAATTTTCAAATGCTTAGCTTGCAGAAACTGTTCTTCCAGGATTTCCAATCCTACCTTTAATGTACACCCTTCTAGGTTCTACAACCCCTACTCTT
>JAODXP020000006.1:23849954-23854954 GCA_027497455.2 Sardinella longiceps
GTCTGATGCAGTGTGCATGAGTGTGTGTGTGTGTGTGTGTGTGTGTGTGTGTGTGTGTGTTTTATCTGCCTCCTGGGGGAAGGCATGATCTGTGTGCATGATCCCAATGACCTGACCCTGAGACAACAACAACAACAACAACAACAACAACAGCAGGGCCAGTGAGGACATGCAGCATCGCTCAGAGAGAGAGAGAGAGAGAGAGAGAGAGAGAGAGAGAGAGAGTCATATGAGCTTGTCTGGGAGACAGGCATGGACTGGCCATAGGGCACACATACACACACACAAACACACACACACATACAGACACACACGCACACTGCATCAGTCGCACACAGACATATTGCTCTTGAGTTTACTTCAGTAGCACATAAACACACACACACACACAAGACAATGCCCGGTGGGCCGATGGTCATTTTAGGTCTGGGGTTGTCATGATTTACCAATACCTATTAAATCCCTCTTAGTCATGCAGTGTGTCATATGAGCTTGCCAGGAAACAGGCATGGACAGGCCATAGGGCACACAAGGCAATGTTTGGTGGGCTGATGGGCATTTTCGGTAAGGATAAGTCATGATTTACCAATTAAATCTCTCATTATCATGTAATGTGTCCAACGTACAGTTTTATTTTAGCTTGCCATAAAGTTAGCCTTGTGAGACCAAACTGATCTCGCGAGCTTCAGGTCTTGCAGCTCAGTCTGGCTACTCTCCATTGACAAGAATTTGGAGCAGGTTGCCAAACACACAAACCAATCAGCGTTGGCTTTGAGGCGGGTTGAGGTGTGGCGCAACTTGAAAGAACATGTACAGTACATATGTTAGTACGTCATATGCTCCGTTGGTCTGATTGGTTGATTTGGCCCGTCTATCACCAACATAGGTGGTGACAGACAGATGCCTTATCCAATCAGCCAAAACGAAACTAACGAAAACGAAACTAACAAACCAAAACTTCTTCAACGGATGGTTCCCAGATGGAATTGCGAGAGCAAGTCCACCTGGCGGAGTCAGGTTACCATAAAGTGTGAATAAAATCATGGGGGACCACCATGGCCAAATATTCCCCGGGGACATTTTTTGGTCCCAGTCCAGCAGCCCTGGTGGGAAATGGGAGATGGGAATTGGGGGTGGGTCACGGGGAAGCAAACACAAACATACTGTAAGGATTTTATAAGCCTTCAATCATCAGGAGATTTGTTTTTTGATTCCTACAAAAACTGAGAGGCATCTTTATTGTAAAGTTGGAGAGGGATGGAGTTCAGGCCTACAGTACGCTGAAGAATTTTCTCACTCTTTTGGTGACTGTTGAAATACATGTTACAATGCACACACACACACACACACACACACACACACAAGCTAATGGACAAGCTGCAGAGTACAAAGACCTCTGAGGCCCTCGAGCCCATCTGCGTCAGCACACACACACACACACACACACACACACACACACACACACACACACACACACACACACACACTTTTGTATACAGTATGTTTATCTGTGTGTGTGTGTGTGTGTGTGTGTGTGTGTGTGTGTATACTAACCCAGATGGGCTGAAGGGCCTCAGGGGTGTGATCACAGACTTTCCATTTCAGATTGGCTACAGTATGTTCTTGCTCTTTGTATTCTGTTGCTGGTCCATTATCTTTAGCTGTGTGTGTGTGTGTGTGTGTGTGTGTGTGTGTGTGTGTGTGTGTGTGTGTATGTGTGAGTGTGTGAGTGCGAGCGTACGTGCGTGTGTGTGCGTGCGTGCATGCGCACACAAATTATGTCTGAGAAGGCTGTCAGAGAATCTCTGTATTGGTGAACTGGAGTGTAAAGACTGTCCAATCCGTCTGCCAACACACTCAGCTGTCCGCACACACACACACACACACACACACACACACACACACACACACACACACACACACACACACACACACACACACACACACACACACACACTGCCCAGGTCACCAGTGTCAGCGTGACAGGCAACCATGTGATGAGGGGCAGTTCTGTACTGCAGGAGGTTTTCCAGAGGGGGCTGAGGCTGTAGGCAGTAGACAGTCTCAATCAGGAAGTTTGTGTGTCAGATTTATATTCCATAGGGGAAGTGCCCTGGCCTGGACGTCGCTTCGCTCTGGCTACGGCTCTGACTCCGAGTCCGACCCACTTCCTCTGCTAGCTGATCGAGTTTCCCAGATCCTTCCCTCACATTTTCCTTAGGCACATTCTCAGTCTCTAGTCTGGCAGCAAAACAGGAAGTAGCCAAGCTCTACCCTGCACAGAAGCAGACGTTGTAAATCAGGTCTCATTTACTGTATTTGCCATCACACTGTGGCTGACTAGCTTGCAGGACACTTTAGAGCATTAAAAAAAAAGAGCAGACCAGGGTGGATGTTTTGCTCTTGCAGTAGGCTATATTTGTTTGGATTCTGCTATAACAGGCTACCTGTGATTCACAGGAGGAGCTACTATCGCGGCACTGTGCTGTGCTGATGAGGAGAGGTCGTCCTGTCCGTTTCCCAGGGCAACCGCCGGCTGATACGCCCCGAATTCATTTCCATTCGTTCGCACTGTACGTCGGTGTCTGGATTGGTTCTGAAAGACGTCGCTCCACGTGTCTCCTTTTCCCGATCTGCAGGAGCGAGTAGGCTCAGGCGTGTGGAGATCGATAACGCCCCGAGGCGATAGCGGAACAAGAGGACTTGCAGACTAAGGCTACTGGACCAATATTTACACGGACATAATGGACTGTTAGTGGACATCATTCCAAGAAAAACGTCTTTCGATAAACTTCTGTACACAAACTACAGCGCTGGTAGTCTGCGCCTCTTGGAGAAAAGCCGACACATTTGGATGCTTGAGTTGCTTTCAGGTATGTAGGTGGGTTGTATGACGCTGTGTGGAGGGTACCCAGATCCACAACCGGTGTGTGTGTGTGTGTGTGTGTGTGTGTGTGTGTGTGTGAGAGAGAGAGAGAGAGAGAGAGAGAGAGAGAGAGAGAGAGAAACTAAGATGCGAGATCAATTATTTGGATAGTTTGGGTAGTTTCTGAAGCAAAACTCGCTAAACGTTTTGTAGCCTAATAAAATGCAGCACGCTAAAATATACTGTTGCATGATAATTGACATTTGTGATTGAAAATGCTCTGGTTTAAGCTTGAATGTTTGTAAATCGCGGTGCTCTCTTTCTATTGAAGTGATTGACCACAGTCATCAGCACTGTTATGTCCAGATAATAGCTGCGCGCAGAGCTGCACATTGAATCGATGCGCAACTGTGGGGGAAATAAAGATGAACTTCTCTTCTCGAGATGTTTTGTCTTTGGTGGACGACTTAAATAATTAATATAAAAAGCAGATGGGAAGATTGGTGTCAGACCATTTAATATTCAGATTCTGCAATTATTTATGAGGTCACATGGTATTGTTATAGGATGTTTGCGTTCTATGCAATAAGAACGAAACGAAAGGCATCTCAGCATATGCATACATACAATATGAAAAGTATTATGGTTTGATTCAGTGTAGCCTATAAAAAAGTGTAGCTTTTCTGAGCAGGTTATAATATAGGCTATAGTCTACACTGCAATTCAGACTTGTCCAAGACTGTCCACGTCAATAGATCAGTAGGCACGGGGGAAAAAAGCTTCAATATAAAAGAATGAATTTAGGATTTTGAATATTGTTGGCAGGCCGCTATCGGAAGTCTGGCCTTTGTAGCACTGACGGGAAGTTAGTGTGCCTTGGTTTTGTTTCGCTTGGCTGGCCTCAGACATGCCGTTTTCCTGTCCCTGTTTGTCGTGAACCTGGAGAGGAGGGGGGAGGAAAGGAGGAGAAGAGAGGTGGAAACAGGAGGAGAAGTGAAAGAGAGAGAGAGAGAGAGAGAGAGAGAGAGAGAGAGAGAGAGAGAGAGAGGAAAACGGAGGGGAAAGCACATGTTTTTCCCTCATGTTAATCATAGATTTAAGCATGGTATGGATGACATTATAATTCTGTGTTGAGCATGAACCCTATAGTTAGGGTGATACAGAAATTCAGTGGTCTTGTAACAGGTGTGTGTGTGTGTGTGTGTGTGTGTGTGTGTGTGTGTGTGTGCGCGCGCGCAGTGGTAGGATGTGCAGTCTCTCTCTGCAGTTTTTCTCTTCTGTGATATGATGATTATTAATGAAGTGCTCAGTTCAAATAGAAACAGAATAAATACAGTTCTGACCGATGTTGAAACTTGTCTTCAGGAATTAACAGTAGGATTTACCTTGGTTACAACCAGAATGCGAAAACAAAAATGACTGTAGTTTGCTTTAATGTCATTTGCACCCTTGTGGCTCATAACCCTTGAGTCGTAGTCACAGTAATGCAGCTCATATTCATCTCCAGTAGATGGCAGTGTACCAAACTCTCAACAGCTCATCTGACTCAGTAAGTGGTGACATGATGAATTTCAGACATCATACATAAACAATGCAAAATTTATGACGCATCGTTGTAAAACACTGTGAAGTGATTAGACTGTGCCAAAGAGTTACCGTAGAAGAGATAAGAACCATTCAGTGCATAACTTTGTAGAATAACCATGAGACTGTGTGTGAGCCTGTGTGTGTGTTTGTGTGTTCATGATGTATCTTATCTTGGACTCCACTAGGTGGCAGCATTAGTCCACTCAGCAGATCCTAATGTGTTGTTATCATTGTGAAATGCCCAATGTAAAGCAAAAGGACTGGATAGAGGTCGGCTATTCAGTGTAATATTGGTCAGACAGATTAATAGTAGTATAATAATATTATTAATAAGTTAATAATTGTATTATAGTAGCTATGGATATTTTATGTCACCCAGGGATGAACTGTTGGCCCTGATGATGAACTGACCTACACTGGAACAAAATCTCCATCCAAACATATAAAATATTCACTAAAAATATGTAGCCTATCACACCATTTTTTATTTTAACAGGGCTTCAGGCTTCCAGATATTATTCGGGAGCAGCACTCGCTCCACTCGATA
>JAODXP020000006.1:23857454-23862454 GCA_027497455.2 Sardinella longiceps
TTAACCGCTACGCTGCCCCATATCTGATTTGTGTTTGAACTGAAGCATGAGTGCATTGGGTCATTTCACACCACTATCTGGGTATGTGTGTGTGTGTGTGTGTGTGTGTGTGTGTGTGTGTGTGTGTCTGTGTCTGTATATGTGTATGTGTATGTGTATGTGTTTGCATTATGGATAAAGTTGTGGAATGTTTTTCCTGTCAACAGGAAACTTTCGTGGTATGTGTGTGTGCGTGTGTGTGTGTGTGTGTAAAAAAATATATATAGAAAAATATGCCATTATATGCGATACGATACATTGCATTAGCGTTTTTCAAAAACATAATACTAATAAAATATGTTAGAAATATTTTCACCATAGAAAAGCATTTTGTGTTTGGTTAGTCCCATTGAAAATGTGCTCCTGGCACGGAAGATGCAGGCACTTATATCTCCTGTTGAAGCCAGGACTCATCTGCACATCTGTGTTCCTCTGTTTTGGTGCTTTGCCTAAGCTTTTAGAAGAACCGTATTAGGTCTCTCTCTCTCTCTCTCTCTCTCTCTCTCTCTCTCTCTCTCTCTCTCTCTCTCCCTCTCCTCTCTCTCTCTCTCTCTCACACACACACACGCAAAAACTGACAAAAGCCATCTGTGGACGGCAAGCGTGTGTGTGTGCGTGTGTGTGTGCGCACAGAAAAGTTACAGCACTCACATTTTATGCAGAGATGGTTGTCTGGTACAATCAGAGATGTGTGTTTGTGTGTGTATATGTGCATGCATGCACAGAACACAATAGTTTTAGGACTCACATAATATGTTTTCTGCAGATAGGGTTATCCGACACGATGCTCACATTGGTGATGCTTCTCCAGGGTATGAACTTCACCTCCCGCACACACACACACCCCCCTGGAACCCTTGTGGCCCCTGCGCCTGGCTCTATGCAGAGAAACACACTTGTTAACAACAATGCACGTACAGAAAGTGTGTAATGTGTGTGTGTGTGTGTAATGTGTGTGAGTGTGGTCTGTGTGTGTGTTTGTGTGTGGTCTGTGTATCTGTTTGTGTGTGTGTGTGTGTGTGTGTGTGTGTGTGTGTGTGTGTGTGTTTTGTTGTGTACCTGTCCATGGTGTCCACATAGCTAGCAGAGGCAGCAACAGAAGTGTTAACTCTACACTGTTAAGAGCCATCTCTGTCTGCACTCACACTGTCAGACTGTGTGTGTGTGTGTGTGTGTGTGTTTGGGTTTGTGTATGCGTGTGTGAAGGGGGTGTGTGTTCAGTTTGAACGTTCCCACTCCACAGAGATTTTCTATTGGACTTGTTCCAGTGCTCAGCCATCACATGGTGCAAGAGAAAGCCAATACCTTTCAGCTGCTCTCGCATTGTGTGTGTGTGTGTGTGTGTGTGTGTGTGTGTGTGTGTGTGTGTGTGTGTGAAAGAGAGAGAGAGAATATGATCAAATAATGCAGACCACACACTCATCCAAACACACATAAGCACTCAGACTCCCTCAAACCCACACACTCACACACCCACACTCACACACACTGTACATTTACACACAAATAAACATACAGACAAAAAACACCCACTCTCTCTCTCTCTCAAACACACACACACACACACACACACACACACACACACACACACACACATACACACAATGAAGAGGTAATGCTCATCAGTGATTGCTTTTTTTTAAGTTTATTAAAACAATAAAAAAAATCTTATAAAACTATTGTATCCATACAAATATAAACCTTCAGATGCAAAACCCATTTGAGATAAATGTACAGAAATATATTAATTTAATTTTGACTATCAGGATTGTATTGGCTTGATATTGTTTTATTTGACACTACAGTAAAAATTCAAATTGCATTTTGAGAGACAATGCGCTACTTTGAAATTATTATAGAAATAAGTTTTGAAAATTTCTGTAAATGGATGCAGAAGCTTTTGCATCTGAATTCTTCATATGTAAAACATTAAACACAAATAAAGAGCAAATAAATACTTTTTGCAAGCATGTTCTCCCAAAGCAGTTTGTGCATCCTGCTGTAGTGTGTGAACAAACATCAAGGGTGTGTTTGTGTGTGAGTGTGTGTGTGTGTGTGTGTGTGTGTGTGTGTGTGTGTTTGAATAGCAGTGCAACATAGTGTGTGAAAACACATCAAATGAATGAGAGAATGAAAGAGTCATTCTGTTTGCATGTCTGTTCATTCCAAATATCAGTACTGGCCTACATGCAAAGTTCATGTTTCAGTAAATTAGTTCTATTGTGCTTTACTGTAAGACACCCATTTATGTGCCTCATTTAATCACATTCAAGGAATGTGTGTTTGTTCTTTTTCATACATACAATACAGTATAGAGTAGTCTAGATTGTGTGTGTGTGTGTGTGTGTGTAGTTTATTGTCCATTTCCTGTGCCATCCCTCTGTATTCCTTTTGACATTCTCTTGTTCCGTTGCTTCCATCAGTTCTTCTGCGGATCTTTGGTGCGTCCTGCGCTCCAAAGTTCCGCATATTTATTCCTCACGTTCTTTGGGGGTCTTTGCCAAGGGCAAGCATTGTAAAGCATGAAAATCACAAAGCCCAAAATAAAAATAAAAAAATGTAACACGGCAAAGCTGCAGTACCACAGACTTCCAGGAGGTGCTGCAAGCGTATCTGAGTCAATTGGGATACATAGTCCATTAAGATGTCCACCCTCCCAGTGGAAACAAGCCCGGATGGAAAAAATAGAGTTGGATGGATGTGGGCTCAGTTGGCTAACCCTAATCAGACCATAAATCTGGGATTCGATTCCGACACAAGGTCATCTCTCGATCCCTCTCTGTCTCTCTCTCCCACTCATTTCCTGTTTTTCTACACTGTCCTGTCCTATAAAGGTGCAAAAAGTCCACAAAATGTATTTAAAAAATATAAATAAAAAATAAAGTAAAGTACTCTGGGACTAGGTGATGACACAGGGAGAGTTCTCCGCTCATTCCATGGTTCTTAGGAGCTGCTTTTTGGCCTCTTTTGGTTCCGGACTTTTTGTTGGTTTTTGTTCCTTCGGGTTCTAAGGCAGTGTTTTTTGTCCTTGCCATTCTTGCTCACCCTGCAGGGCAAGAGAGAGAGACTCGTTTCAGTCACATGGTTTTGTTAATACATCACACACACACACACACACACACACACACACACACACACCCCACTTTATACAGACAAATATGGACACGCACAAACATATACAAAACACACACCATTCATGTCTTCATCTGGCATTTGCACACACACACACACACACACACACACACACACACACACACATATGAAATCCCCTTCATTCTCCTCACAAACACACACATACAAACACACATATATGCTGACTCTTACCTTCTCCAGCACTTGAGCAAGCGTTTTCCCAGCCTACTGGATGGACTCAGACACAGCAGTTGGTTATGCCGTTTAAACTTCACTCTGAAAACATACGGACACATGTTAGTGTGTCACTTTTTTATACTTTATACTGTGTGTGTGTGTGTGTGTGTGTGTGTGTGTGTGAGAGAGAGAGAGAGAGAGAGAGAGAGAGAGAGAGAGTGTTTGGGGAGGGGATTGTGAACGTGTGTGTGTGTGTGAACGTGTGTATTTGGGGAGGGGATTGTGAACGTGTGTGTGTGTGTGTGTGTTTGCCAATTTGTAAGGACGGGATGGAGTTGTTATAAAATGGATATCTTCAGTGGCTGGGTGTGTTTATAACCCTCCTCACTCCGTCTTTAACTCTCAGACAATGGCTAGTCTGTGTGTGTGTGTGTGTGTGTGTGTGTGTGTGCGCGTGTCCACTCACAGTATCTCAACGTTTTGGCAGTCTTCATTTTTCTCTGTGATGCTAAAGTCCAGCGGCAATCCTGGTGTTCGACTCATGACCTTGAGGCAACGACATCCCCCACTGGGCACATGTGTACTGCTGACCACTGGAGCTGGACAGGAGAGGAGAGGAGCAGAATAGTGTTATAGTCAAGTATACACACACACGCACACACACACACACACACACACACACACACACACACACACACACACACACACACACACCACTAGGCACATGGGTACTGCTGACCACTGGAGCTGGACAGGAGAGGAGAGGAGCAGAATAGTGTTATAGTCAAGTATACACACACACACACACACACACACACACACACACCCCACTAGGCACATGGGTACTGCTGACCACTGGAACTGCATACGAGAGGAGCAGGATAGTGTCATAATCAAACACACACACACACACACATGGATCGCGCTCACACACACACGCACACACACACGGATCGCACTCACACACACCTACACACACACACACAGACTAGCCATTGTCTGAGAGCTACAGGCGGGGTGAGGAGGGTTGTAAACACACCCAGCCACTGACGATATCACCTGCACTTATCCCAGACACTTATTTGTCACAGCACACACACACACACACACACACACACACACACACACACACACACACACACACACACACACACTAAACTTGACCTACTTCTTCTAGTGCTTCAGGGTAAAGAAAGTCACATGTCTTAAAGCTTGTTAGCAGATCAACAGTCTATAGCCTTGCTCTGCTAAAAACATCCCCTCATACGTCACACGCACACGTACACACACACACACACACACACACACGCACACACACACACACTTCTACCACAGGTTTGTCAAAGTGTCAATACATAAAACCGGATTTATGGAGTTATTCAAAGACACAAACTTTCTCCTGCCAACTTATCACCAGAAAATAAACATCACACACACACACACACACAGAGAAATGCAGGCACACACACACAAAGACACTCATATATGATCAAAGGTATATGTGCACACACACACACACACACACACACACACACACACACACACTCTCACCTTTGTCCAGAAGCAGGATAAGTGGAAGGCAGAGCAGTAAACTGAGTATCAGATGCATTGTGGTAGTGAGGTCGTCTGAAGATAATCTGTACGTGTGTGTG
>JAODXP020000006.1:23869954-23872819 GCA_027497455.2 Sardinella longiceps
TCATTCAGAAATGCTTATATTGAAATTCACATACCAGATTATACCGCAATACAGTATATGCCGTCTACCGTCTGTGTTTGAAATGATACCGCAATATGAATTTTAGGCCATATCACTCACCCCTAGCTCAATCCAACTGGCAGGGGCCCATAGTAGCATGACTATGGAATATTGTATTGTTAAATTTGGAGGTCCCGAAAAGATAAAAGTGGTTTTACATTTACGTGCATGAAGCTTCAATCTATTCGGGACCTCCAATTCTGTGTGCTTCAGATGTGTATAATTTTAAAGAAAGGGAATTTAGACATGTTTTAAATGTTATTACCCATTTTTTTCAAGTCAGAAAGAGGCATAAATCCAATGCATTTCAATGATAGAATGTTCAGTTTACTACCATGGAATGTCGGAATGTTCAGGTGTGAAACAAGTCCATTAGATGTGTTTGGGCAGCAAGAACCTGTTTTCCATATAATATCTATGGTGCTGCTCCCGTGCTGCGGGGTCCTCAGACGATAGATGACAGTGTTGTTCTCTGGGTGCCAGTAGAGTGTGTCCTTAGGTGAACTTAGGTCCTTAGGTGTGTCCTTAGGTGAACTTTAGTCAGGATGTGGGCTCTATTCCCAGCCAATCTAACCCCTTCTCCAGGAGGCTACTCTGCACAACAGCACCCTCTACTGTCAGTGCATGATTACAACACTTACTTGCCTTGAGCCCACAAGAACACAACAAAGGCTAACTGCTAAACAATCCCAAAAATGCCTAAAGCTAACTGTACAGCAACTCAACAATGTCTAACTGCACAACAATCCAACATAGTCTAGAGGCATTTCTGATAAATGTGCATCCTAGAAGCATTTTTTAGTAAAAGTTGCGTACAGGGCTATTTAACTTAATTAAGGTGTGCTGAATCCAACTAGCCCTGTACGCAAGCTGAATTTTGAGTTTTAGACCATCTAATTTGCAAAAACAAAATGGCTGCCGAATTTAGCGATTTCTAGCACTGTGTTTTAGCAAGCACTGCTATTTCATTAAAATAAATAAACATTTATGACATATTTGTTTCTTACTATGTTCCTTAAGCATTAGATCAAAGGTACAAGATGATATTTACAAAATAAAATCCAAAAAGCTAGCATTATGCTAATTATGCTAATCGTTATTTAATATTTTCTATTAAGATGTTAGAACTTATGTTTATACACTCAAGAGAAGTGATTAAAATGTTTTAGGGGTACTCTGTATTAAGATGATATCATTAATGGTAAGCCTACTTGTTTTTTTGTTTGTTTGTTTGTTTGTGTGTTTATTTTTCAATTACTGATTTACCAGGCATAGCCTATTGCAGTTATTGTATATCGCTAACAAATTTTCAGATTTTCCGCACTGTATTAAAAATAAATAAATGGACATGATTTACATCACAGTTTCTTATAAATTTCCTTGAGCAATAGATCAAAGATGGTAGCTTTTTAAAAATAATGCTAACGGTCATCGAAAAACGTTTTCTATAACTTTCGTTTTCTATAAATATACAGACCGGTCCTGGATCTGTTGTATAGGCCTTGATGTTGTTATCCCCTGATTCAAACTTGAGGCACCGCTGAGACTCTGTGGGATGGTCAACCCTTTGGGTTGTAAAGTGGGCGCCCTCCTTCCTGAAAGTTTCGCTGATGACACCTCCAGAGGGTTCAGTAGTGAATCCCAACATTCAATCACATCACTTGAAGGCCCAGACAGAGTCTTTTCTCTTTAATCACAGCCACTGGCTTCCCCTTTCAGCTGCCGTGGAGAGGTCTTGGACTGCCTGCCGATGGGCCTTCCCTCGCACTCTCATTTCCCTGGTAGCATTTGCCAGTTCAGCGTATCTCAGCCTTCCCCTCATATGCCTTCTCCACTGCGCTGTCCCAGGGCACGGTGAGCTTGATGATGTAGACAAGCTTGGTAGCAGACAAGGTCCGGTCGCAGGTTAGTGGCTGTGATTTCCGGTGGAAATGGTTTCTTATCCAAGTCTGCCAGCAGCTTAAAGTCCTGTTCTGTGCCCAGCTGACCATTGTCTGATGTTATGGTGATTGTTGAAGTGAACTTATCTAAGCTGGGGTGGACTGTATAGGTGGGTTCGGATACCTAGGTGTCACTTCGGTGTGTTGGCAAGAACACCTCTGAGTCAGAATGCAGTTAACAAGTTTACTTCTCTTGTTGCAGCACAGCAATGCACAGGGGACAACTTAGGCACAATCATCCAAGGCACAAGAATTGTGTATCTTTAAACCTCTATGTGTGTATGTAATTATCTATAGGAATATGTATGTTTGGGTGTGTATCTGTATCAAATATGTGTGGAATTATGTCAATTATGTGGAATATATCAGGTATGTGTGTTAAGAATAAGTGTGGTCTAGGAGAAAAACAGAAAAGGAAAACACATTTGGTTCCATAATATAAACTTACATCATTAGTAAGTACAAATGTGAATGATTAACTGAATAATTCTCAGTTATAGTACAGTTCTGTTTCTACTGTGGCTAAATGGTGCCATCTAGAGGCCAAATGCGGCCATTCACATGCATATTAAATTAACCACCTGTAACTCACATGGCTATTTAAATGCTAATTGCAACCTCGGAAAACTCCGCGACGATTATTATGCAAATCGGAACATAATGACAGTAATTAGCACATAGTTAAACTACTCTGAGCACTATGAAATTCACAAAACAACAGTAGACTTCAAGTAGCATGACGTGCATGACATTAATCAAACCTAGAAGTTACCATCACATGTTCTGAAAGCTAACTGATAAGGCTACAAAACGAACACATTCACAGGATTTAGAAATTACCAACAGAAGATAAAACTTACAGTTC